>OX596013.1:0-380065 GCA_951394025.1 Heteromyza rotundicornis | reverse complement strand
TCGACTGGAGGAATGTAAATCATAAACAAGCAATTTCTTGTTTTGTGTGATCAAGCGAAGGAATGTGTGACATGAACACTTGTGCGTTTATTGTTGTTGTTTTCTTTCAGCCACGCGTATTTGGTTTTTTCCTTTTGTTTTAATACGCACAACTGAAAGGGTTTCTATACGCGTAGTAAAACCAGAGAAGAAAGTCTTGTGGATGCATTTATGTATACACAAAACTTCAATAATTCACAATTTATTGTTAAATGGTTGTGATCACATGAAATGCTACTTGCAGGAAGTTTAAAAATTGTATAAATACATCGATACACCTTAAACCACACATGCTATGTTTCCAAAAATGTAGAAAATAAAAAACCAAATAAATGTTCACGAAAATTATTTGACAAATTTTATTGAAGAACACAAATTTTTTTAAATTAAAATTTTATTGAAAGAATTTTTGTTTTTAAATTTTGTCACCTGTTTGTATCAGTTCAATCGGTTGTGCGAATAAAAAATCTGCTCTCATAAAATCAATTTTTTATATCGGAAATTCTACTCTAAAAATATTGAAACAGCCCCGAGGCTTCGTGCGATAGTACAGTGACGCGTTTGCATAGGGCTCGCGATCACTTGCTTGGACACTTTTGTGAAATTTAAAAACAAAACGAAAATTTTTGCCAAATAAAATCACAATTCGAATTCGCTTCATCAACAAAAACTTTATCCCGCGCAACATATCTGCTAAAACATTACACATTCTTTATAAACAAAATATAATCAGCTGATCCACTGACAGCAAAGTCAACACAGCGTTGACGTTAAAATTTCCCTCGGAAAAAAATATCCCAAAAAACATCTGTTTGCAGCGATCAGCGAGTACACAATCCGCATCGCACCATCTATGCGTCGATTTTCTAATTAGGGTGACCAGAACCTTAAAAACGCGAAATTAGTACCAGTGTGACCGCTCGTCATGCAACGTACCACTCCGTCATCAGTAGACAGTGGACGAAATGGTACAGCTCATCAGCAGCTGCAACTACAACAACAACTTTTGCAACCCCTGCAGCAAAAGCTTCCACAGCAAGACGGTGCGCAGCAACAGCTTCCGCAACAACAACAACAACCTATTCAAATTCCCTCGCCAGATATACAGTGGAGTTCCCATAGCGATACTGCACACGCAAACACAGGTAACTCTGTATCGTCAATTTCTTTGGTCGATACCCCTAGCAAATATATTGAAATCCCCGTAGGCCTTACCCCCATTCCTGACTCAAGTGAGACGAATAGCGGATTTTCTGAAATCGCTAATCGCATAACAAAGGTCGCTACTCGCTCCATTATTACAGGTCAAAAGAGCAAAATGCCGACAGTGCAGACAGGAATCGACATTTACTTCGCAAAGCTAGTACTATCGTCCCCCACTAATGGGAATAGGCATCCCGCAAAAATTCAAAAGACGAATCCCGTTAAGCCATCTCTCGAGCTTGGGCAAAATCGATATGCGATTCTTGCTGAAGAAAATGATTCGGATCCCAAGCCGAAATCGCAAAAACCCCCACCTATCTACCTGCGTGAGCGAAACTCTAATTCGCTCATCAAAGATATAACTCAAAATATTGGTCCTAATAATTTCCACGTGATTTCTATTCTCAGGGGACAAGTACACGAAACAAAAATCCAAATTTACAGCGAATCCAATTATAGAAAAATTGTCAATCTCTTTGATAAACTCAAAAAGAGCTACTACACCTACCAGCTCAAAAGTTCCAAAGGCCAATCAGTCGTACTGAAAGGTATCGAGCCTTTCGTAGAATGCGACGAAATCAAAACTGCACTAAGCGATGAAGGCTTCCAAATAAAGTCCGTATTCAATATCCAGAATCAAAAAAAAATCCCACAACCACTTTTCCGTGTGGAACTAGAGTTCGACTCGAAATTGCTCAAAAAAGGTGAACCCCACCCGATATACTCGCTCAGATATCTGCTACATCGCAAAATCACAATTGAAGTGCCTCACAAGCGCAGTGGACCGATTCAGTGTCATAACTGCCAAGAATACGGCCACACAAAGTCTTACTGCACTCTTCCCAGCGTGTGCGTAATTTGTGGAGACCTGCACGAAACAGGTTCGTGCACAAAAACTAAAGAGGATTCCACTATTAAAAAATGTAGTAATTGCGGTGGCAATCACACTGCTAACTATAGAGGCTGTGCAGTCTATCAAAGCTTCATAAAAAAGACGGAAAATGTGACGCAAAAACATGAAACAGGGAAAACCCAAAAATTTCCTCCGCTATCCGCTGCACAATCCTTCGCAAACCCACTTACAAAACAAGGCGTTTCCTACGCCAGTGCCTTAAAAAGCGGTCACTCTGCCACTGTGCACGCGCAACCTGCTCCTCCTAGTAGTAGCCTTGAACAAACTCTACAAATATTCATGCAAAATATGTCTCAATTTATGTCTGGTATGCAAAATATGATGCAAGAAATGATAAAGAATCAAAGTCTTTTACTACAACATCTCATGTCTAAGCCATGAATGGTTTAAAAATATCATTCTGGAATGTAAACGGCCTGTGTCATCACAAACTAGAACTTCTCGAGTTCTTGAAAGAGTCCAGCATAGACGTTATGCTAATTTCTGAAACACACTTCACTGAAAAACACTTTTTCAATTTACCAGGATACAGACTCTATGACACAAAGCATCCAAGCGGAAACGCTAGAGGTGGAACCGCCATTCTCATTAAAAGTCGTATAAAACATTATGCTCTCCAGAATTATTGCACAGAATATATTCAAGCGACAAGTATTTCTCTCGATGAATACTTAAAAGGCCTAACATTAACAGCTATATACTGCCCGCCCAGACACAATATATCTGAGCCACAATTCCAGACTTTTTTCCATTATCTTGGACAAAAGTATCTCGTTGCCGGCGATTTCAACGCCAAACATACATATTGCGGTTCTCGCCTTATATCGCCAAAGGGCAGGCTCCTGTTGAACACTGTCAACAGACTCGGTCTTGACGTGATCTCTTCTGGCACGCCAACTTACTGGCCAACTGACAGTCGCAAAACCCCCGATGTCATAGACTTTGCAGTCTTCAAAACTGTAAAAAAGAGCCAATTGTTTATTGAATCCTCTCTAGATCTCTCATCAGATCATACGCCTACTATTATCACAATAAAGTATGCGCCAAGTTCTGAGGCCAATCCACCAGATAAACTGACCAGCAAACTCACAAACTGGCTCAAATATCGAAAGTATATAAGCTCCCACATTATCCCTAATGTGTCACTAAAAACGAAAGTTGAAATTCACACAGCTGTTAGAAATTTCACACTCTTGCTTTCCCAAGCAGCTGCAGCGGCCACTCCCGCCCAAATCCCAAAAAGTTCAACTCGCAGCTATGCAAAGTGTACTCCAAAGGACATAGAGCAGTTAATAAAAAATAAAAGGAAAATACGTCGCGATTGGCAAAACAACAGATCCCCAAATCTGAAAAAACAGCTTAATGATGTCTCTCGAATTCTAAAAAAGCAGCTTGAGAGGAAATCCGAAAGAGAATTCCAGCTATTTGTTGAACATCTCGCACCCACAAAATCAACAAACTACTCGCTCTGGCGAGCTGCAAAAAATATGAAAAACCAATACTGACAGAACCCCCTCTAAGGCTGCCAAATGGAAACTGGGCCAGAAGCGATGCAGAAAAGGGTGCAGCTTTTGCCAACCACCTAAAAACCGTGTTCACCCCGAACACGACAGCTGGAGATATCCCAATACCAACATTAATCCCACATAATACCTCTTGTACAATCGCGATTAAAAAAAACGAACTTATGGAGGCAATAAACAAAAGCTTGGACCCGAAAAAAGCACCAGGACCGGACTTGATAACGCCAACAATGATAAAAGAACTGCCAACAGTTGCAATAACCCACTTATTGCACATATTTAACGCGATTCTCAGAACATGTCACTACCCAGATGATTGGAAACTATCTCAAGTTCCAATGATTCCCAAACCTGGAAAAGATCCCAGTAATGTGACGTCATACCGGCCTATAAGTTTGCACTCTGTAATATCGAAACTCTTCGAAAAACTTTTAATAAAATTGATTCTACCGAAAATTCTAGAAAAACAAGTGATTCCCGATCACCAGTTTGGCTTCCGCGAAAAGCATGGCACTATTGAGCAAGTGCACCGCATTGTTGACTCAATAAAACTTTCGAAAATAAACAGTATTGCTCCGCTGTTTTCCTCGATATCACCCAGGCCTTCGATAAAGTCTGGCACGAAGGACTTATTTACAAACTACAGCATATTCTTCCCGCTAATATGCACTGTCTACTCAAAAACTACCTCACGAATAGAAAATTTGTAGTAAAATACAAAAGCTTTGTCTCCCGAAAATACGAGATACTGGCCGGAGTACCACAAGGCAGTGTCCTCGCGCCCCTGCTATATATTCTCTATACTGCAGATATGCCCAAAAGTGGTAGAACTCTCATATCGACTTTTGCTGATGACACTGCTATCATGTGCTCTCACTCAAACCCTGACATGGCATCTCTATACGTGCAAAAACACTTGGACACTCTAAGTAATTGGCTACATCGATGGAAAATCAAGGTCAATGAATCCAAAAGCTGTCACTTAACCTTCACTCTAAGAAGGGGCACGTGTCCTGCTCTGAAGATTAACGGTCAAGTTATCGCGCTATTTATACCCCCACACTCACTGTGGCAGGGTATACTAACTTTGTCACAACGTTTGTAACGCCCATAAGGAGGCGTGTCCGGTATGGAAAAGTATATATATTCTTGATCAGTATCACCTCCTGAGTCGATTTAGCGATGTCCGTCTGTCTGTCCGTCCGTCTGTCCGTCTGTCCGTCTGTCCGTCTGTCCGTCTGTCCGTCTGTCCGTCTGTCCGTCTGTCCGTCTGTCCGTCCGCACGATAGCGGTCGCAGTTTTGGAGATATCGACTTGAAACTTTTTTTACATGTTTTTCTCGTGAATACTGAGATCAAGTTCGAGAATCAGCCAAATCGGACAAAAACTGGGCGTGGCTCCCATACACCGAAAAAAAAGGTCAAAATTTTTTATTGTTGTATTCGATTGGAAATGTTTAGAAACGTATTTTTGACATGGTCCGAGGTTCCGCAGCCACATATATAAGGGTCTAAATGGGGTCTTGAGACCAACTTTTTTTTTTTTGTTGATTTAATTGGAAATTTTTAGAAATGGATTTTGGACATGGTCCGGGCTCCAAAACCACCTATAATTGGCTCAAAATAGGGTCTTGAGACCACAATTTTTTATGTTCAAGGTACTTCTTCCTACTGTGTGGGGGTATTTCAGCTTCGGTATAGCGATATAGCGAAGATAGTC
This sequence comes from Heteromyza rotundicornis, assembly GCA_951394025.1. Classification (NCBI taxonomy): domain Eukaryota; kingdom Metazoa; phylum Arthropoda; class Insecta; order Diptera; family Heleomyzidae; genus Heteromyza; species Heteromyza rotundicornis. The sequence continues at coordinate 374,668 of OX596013.1, read as the reverse complement.
CACTCTCTAGTTTTAACTAAACTTTATTTAAACTAACTAAAATCAAAAATCCCCACGCGATAATTAAATTCCCTATTTGCCCGAAAAGCACAGTCGCGAAGCGTGGGATTTAAGACGACCCTCGCGGTATGGTATCCCCGGACGAACGAACAACACGAACACACGAAAACCTGATAAATAAACTTCTTTTAAAAACTACACCGAAACTGCCGCAATAGATATATATATAGGTATATATATAACTATATATAAAAGAAACGGAAATTTTCCCGACACAAGGAAAATAATACCGCACACAAACCCTTTTTCAAAATCAACACAAACCGACAATCACCCAAAAGAAATTATTCGTACACCAAAAATTATATATTTTTAAACGCAATTGATTTGCGGGACCAGACCAACCTGTCTGAAATCCCTTGCACGATTCTTTGCAGAATCTATTCACCAGCTGGACTTCGATAAAATTCGATGTCCAGCAACAACTTGGCTCTGATGCGGGACGACACAAACAAAAAAAAGGAATAAGGAAGAGGGGGGGGGGGGGGGGAAAAACGGCCAAACAAATTCCAAGCAAACTACTTGGACGGAAACACTTCACCAAAACAAATCACGACCGAACACAACCTGTCCAACTCTATTCAATTCCTCAAAATCAAAACACTAAATGGCCGACTGCCACAAATAAAATAAAGCAAAATAAACACTAGCTGGCAAAACTAAACCAGCGCGCAAAAATACTCCCTTTGGATCACTTGTCCTCCAGCCACAGTCCGACGATGGCAACAGCTCCACTTCACCACTAAAAAAAACACAATTTTTTTTTAAAAGGACAGAAAGTTATCCAAATTTTGGAAACAATTAATTTAAAATTTAATTCAATCAGAAAAACCAAAGCTTTTGCCACTCTCCTTCTTCCCTGCTCAAAAAGAACTAAAAGAATTAGAATATATGAGCGCCTATGACGCTCACTTTCCATTTATCTTCCCACATACATAGAGTGCGGCTTACGCAGAAACCAGTGTCCGCAGTCGGGGCTTTACCCATACCTATATGCGAAAAATCTCTTCAGATTTTTCTAGGTGTGTTTGGCAAATTTACATATACCCCCCTGCACCCACCAAAATGAAATATACATTTTGGCGGCACTCATGTACGTATAGGCGAAAGCATAAATGTTCTCAAATTCCTCTCCCTCAAACAGGTTTAAAAAGTACAAAAGTTTTAGTCCAGGTTTTGACAATTTACTATTGTAATGGCGAGGCTGGCAATACCCTCATCGGATCGCCGCCGCTCACTGAGCTAACTTAACGAAAGCAAAAGCGAAAGAAAGGAGAAGAAAGCAAGAGAACTTTGACAGCTCAAACAAAATATTCAGTTTTCTTCTTCCGCGCGCCGGCCGCATTTCGCCCGCGAGTGTCGAATTTGTTTTGCTTAGCAAATTAAGCAAAACAAATATATTTATAAAAAAAATTAACATTCAATAAAATCGTGCAGTGCGTTCTTTCGGTTAGTGCGTGTGAAATTTTGTTCCTTCGATTTTGTTCGCCCGTCGCCCCGAACAAAAGGGAAACAAAAAAACATAACAAAACAAACAATACAACAAAACAACAACAACTGTGCCGCGAATTTATACCGCGACAACCCCACCTCCACCTCCGCGAAAGTTGCTTGGTCTCCTGAGACCAGCCAACTTTCGAATCAAACCGGAGAAAATCACCCTGAGTCGATGTGCGGCCTAAGGTCCTGCACATGCCATGTCCCCTTTTCTCGTCCGTCTTCGTCTTCCAAAACATATGTCCACGGAGACACCCTCTTTTTAACCCTAAACGGTCCAACAAATTTCGGAGCTAACTTCGCTGCAAAATAGTTTGCAGCATCGGACAAAACAAAATTACGTCTCCATACTAACTCGTGCGGTAAATACTGTACATCTCTACGTCTGAGATTGTAAGTCTTTGCTGTCTTGGCACTTGCCATTTCTAACTTCTTCCGTATGTCTTCCCTCAAGTCTGCCATTAACTTGGCCCGGTCCTCACTACTACTGTCCGGTTGGTCTGAGTCTCCCACTCGTCTATAATCTCTATCACCCCTGACCGCCATATTTCGGCCAAAATTCACGAAGTATGGAGACGCTCCCAAAACCTCATGCTGCGATGTTCGAATGCAGCACGCCACCTTTGAGAGATGAGAATCCCATGTCCGATGGTTTTCTGAAATATATGCTCTCAAAGTGGTCTTAATTATTTGGTTGATCCGCTCGGCCGGATTGGCCTGAGGATGATAGTGTGCAGTGTACCGCATCTGCACACCATACGACGCGCATAAACTCTGCAGCTCCTTGCTGCGAAACTGTGGCCCATTGTCGCATACAATGGACCTCGGAACTCCAAAGAGCAGGAAGACATTATCTTCCAACTCCTTGCAAACACTCTTTGCCGTTGCATTTCGCAACGGAAACAACAATGGGAATTTGGTGAAGTAGTCAACCACCGTTAAAATATAACAAAATCCCCGACTAGACTTCACCAAGGGTCCCACCAGATCTACGCAGATCATTTCCCAAGGTTCTAACTTCTTTGTCCTCTCTACCATACAACCAGCTGGCTTATTGTTGTCAGGTTTCACCCTCTGGCAAACCTGACAACCTTTAATATATCTAGCTATCTCTGCCTTCATTTTCGGCCAATAATATTTCTCAATTACCCTAGCGTATGTTTTCCTAACGCCCATGTGCCCCGATAATGGATTATCGTGACACTCAAATAAAATACTGCGCCTATCACTCTTGCCCACAACTCTCTTCCACTCGTACCCAGCACTAAACAAACTATTTGTCCCTGCCTTTATGTGTTTATATAACACCCCATTTTCAATTCTCCAAGCTGGGTAATCGAGTGGTTTATCCTCCACTTTCCTAACCATGGAATCCACCCATGGATCTCTAACACGCCCATCTACCTCCCCTACGACTGGGACACCTCTAGAAAGCATGTCGGGCACAACATGATCTTTCCCCTTACGATGTATGATTTCATAATCGTATTGCTGGAGCTTTAAAGCCCACCTAGCCAACCTACCGCAAGGATCTTTCAAATTGTTGAGCCATACCAACGAATAATGGTCGGTCACCACTGTGAACCTAACCCCTTCGATGTATGGCCTCAACTTCTCAACTGCCCACAAAACAGCCAAACACTTCTTCTCGGTAGTGGAATAATTCCTCTCGCACCTACTCAACGACCTGCTCAAATATGAAATGACCTTCTCCCCTTCATCAAACTGCTGTGTCAAAACGGCACCTATTCCAAAATCGGAAGCATCAGTCTGAACTACGAAGGGTCGTTCGAAATCAGGACAGCTCAGGACCGGCGCCGTCACTAGGCGCTCCTTGGCCTTCAAAAAGCTGTCCTCGCACTCCGGCGACCATCTAAACCTGTTCTTCTTCTTTAGAAGATCAGTTAGAGGCTTAACCAAATCAGCGAAATTCGAAACAAACCTACGATACCAAGAAATGGTGCCAACAAACGACCTGACTTCCCTTACATTTTTGGGCGCTGGAATTTTCAGCATTGCCTCAACTTTCTCGGGGTCAACGTGCAAGCCCTGTCGATCAACAACATAACCTAAGTACCGTAGCGAAGAAAGACAAAAATTACATTTTTCCCTATTCAATCTAAGCCCTGCCGAACAAATCCTCCTCAGGACCTCCTTCAGAACCTCAACATGCTTATCAAATGTATTTGTAACAATAATAATATCGTCCAAATACACGAAAACATGGGGTTCCAAGTCAGCCCCAAGGACCTCATCTATAAATCTCTGCCAAGTTGCAGGCGCATTGTGCAGGCCATAAGGCATGCGCTTGAACTGGTAGAGCCCCCTACCCGGAACTGTAAATGCCGTGCAGGCCCTAGACTCCTTCTCTACTGGGATCTGCCAATAAGCGGATTTTATATCCAAACTAGAGAGATATTTGGCGTCCTTTAGCTTATCTAAAGTAGCCGAAATATAAGGGAGGGGGTAACTATCTTGATCCGTATTTTTATTCAGTGTCCTATAGTCGACACAAAACCTATAACTGCCATCCTTTTTCCTAATCATCACAACCGGTGATGCCCAAGGGCTGTGAGAAATCTCAATCACACCCTTTTCTAACATATCCTCTATTTCCTCATCTATGCGCCTCTGAATAGCGGGCGATACCGGATAGTATCGCTGCTTGACTGGTTCCACATTTGGCTTTGTACGAATCCGATGTTCGACCAAATGTGTACAACCCAGTCCCTCAGGCATAGACCTAAAAACATCTGCAACAAACTCCTCAAGAACCGATTTTTCCCTAGTTGACAACGAAGACCTATCAACTATCGCCGCTACTGACGAGACCTCGACTTGGTCGGAAAACCTCCACTGATTCTTGGCCAAATCTGGCACTACACCGGCCTTAGACCAAAAGTCTACTCCAAGAATCAATGATTGGGGTAAATCCGGTATTACGAGGCATTCAACGAGGACCGACTTGCCCTCTACCTCGAAAGGGACCGAAACTACCCCCCTAACCGGAACTTCTTCACCATCAGCAAGCGCAACCTTGCTGACCGCAGACGCCAATAAACTTATCCCCCAGGACTTTAATGTGTCCCAGCCTGGCCTACCAAGAATCGTCCTGGTGGCCCCCGAATCTAAAAGCCCTAACATACGCACTCCAAAAATTTTAACACCTAAATATGGCCTATTATCCAATTCTCTACCTGAAAGAGAAAAACTCAAACAAATTTCGGACGGACGTTGCCTCTGAGGCGTACCACTATTTTCCCTAGCCAGCTGGTTGCCCGCAGGCAACCTACCTAAACCTCGCGAACTTCTTGCCCTGCTTCCACAAGAGCTCGCTCCCCATTTCCCGACTCTTCGCGGGCCCTCGGAGCCGCTCTCGGGGCCGCCTCCCTGTCCGAGCGCTCCTGCGATTGCCCTGCTCTCTGAGAGCATCGGGGGCAATCACGCTTTAAAAAACCAGGCCGCCTACAACCGAAACAATAAATTTCCCTAGGGCAGTTACTCAAAACATGCCCAAACCGCTTACAATTAAAACACCTAAAAGAATTTTGGGGAGGAGCCTGAATTCTCCTCTCCAACCTAGCGTCACGCAAAGGGGCCCTGACTTCAAGAACTTCGGGTTCAGCCGAGACGTAAGCCAAGTCTGGCTCCAACAAATTCTTGGATCGGCTGCTGGGCGGCGGCACGAATGCTTCCACATTCGCCCGCACAGCCTCCAGCTTCCTACCCAAGGAAACCAACTCCGATAAAGACTTAGGCTCAGCCAAGCCCAGCTGAGTCTGGTAAAACGGGGACAGGTTTGCGATCACCAGACCCAGCATACGCCTCTCTGACAAGGGGTCGGACAGACGACCGAACAACCCCCTCATCGCCGCTACATAGATACCTATGGACTCAGTCCCACCCTGAGTCCGTCGCCTAATCTCAGACATCAAAATGTCGTCATAGTTGGGGGGCAGGAATTCCAGTTTCAGCTCGGCGACCAACTCTCGCCAGCCTGAAACTGTCCTGCGGACATCCCTAAACCAGAGCAGGGCTTTTCCAGAAAAAAGCTCCACTGCTCCCCTAAACAACTGGGCTTCACCAACGCCCCGAGCCTCGCATAGCTCGTCTACCCTCTGCAGAAATGCATGCACGGACATATCGGACCTTTCCCCAGTGAATTTCAAACCCCATTTCGATAAATTTTCTATCTTCAGAAAACCTACCTCACCCAACGAGATGGATGATCTCGGGGCGGGTTGAGGCTCTCCCTCAACCGCAGACTCCCTACTGAGCCCCTTGGGTGGTCGAGACGGCCTTGGATTTTCCTCAAAGGCATCATCTCCGTCACCACCCAAGTCAACCACCTCGTTGAGTTCCCCCAATAACAGAAGAACCCTATTCTTGAGCGCCATCTGTTCAACTACTTCTTCCTTACTCGCTGGCCTCGAACGAGTAAGGCGACCTAACGCCCATTCTAATTTCGACAAAATCTTTAAATATTCGGGCGACTTTGCGTCCTTGGGAGGGGTTTCCATAAGTTTTTCAACTTCGGAAATCTTCCCCTCCACACAAAACCTATCTTCCTCAAAAACAAACGGATATCCCGCAAAGACATCCACGGACTCCCTTCGCTCTATTTGCCTTGATGCCCTCAAGGACTTCCGCATGGACTCCACCGGAGTCACTGGCAACCCACGAGCCTCCATCTCGTATGCCAGTTCCTCTTGGTTTAATCGGTTAATCTCCATAATTAACTCGGACAGACAAAAAATAATAAATTTAAAAAAACAAAACTAATTTAAAAAAAATTGAAACCAAAAAGAAATTCAAACAAAAAAACTTTTTAAAGAAAACCAAAAAAAAAAATTTTTTTAAAAATAAAAAAAATTACGGCCAAAAAAACAGGAACGACGAAACTTTTAAGGCGGGCGGCACCGCAAAAAAATTTAAAACAAAATTTCTTTCTTTTTAAATACTCAAAAAAAAATTATCAAAAATTAATAAAAATCAAAAAAAAATATATATATAAAAAAATTGATAAAAATAAAACTATAAAATAATAAAGAAATTTAAAAAGAATAATACAAAAACAACAGCTAAAGGCGGACGACACCACCACTGTTAAATAAAATTACAAAAAAAAATTAAAATTTAAAATAAAATTAATTAAATAAAAAAATTACTGGTGTTGTACCAAATAAAAAAATCGGAACGGACTCACCGAACAACAAAAAAAAACCCGCTGCCGCTACTCCGCCGTCGACAACACTCTCACTGGAAACCAGAGAAATTCCAAAAAACTAAATAAATAAAAATACGAATTAGTAAATTAAAAAAAATAAAAAAAATACAACCAACAAAAACGGCACAAAAAAATTTTGATATAAATAAAAAATTAATTACAAAAAAAAACTTTAAAAAAAATTTGTTAAAAAAAAATTTTAAAAAATTATATAAAAAAAATTTAAAAAAAAAATTATTAAAAACTTTAGTAAAAATGGCCCCACGTTGGGCGCCAGCTTATCGCGCTATTTTTAACTAAACTTTATTTAAACTAACTAAAATCAAAAATCCCCACGCGATAATTAAATTCCCTATTTGCCCGAAAAGCACAGTCGCGAAGCGTGGGATTTAAGACGACCCTCGCGGTATGGTATCCCCGGACGAACGAACAACACGAACACACGAAAACCTGATAAATAAACTTCTTTTAAAAACTACACCGAAACTGCCGCAATAGATATATATATAGGTATATATATAACTATATATAAAAGAAACGGAAATTTTCCCGACACAAGGAAAATAATACCGCACACAAACCCTTTTTCAAAATCAACACAAACCGACAATCACCCAAAAGAAATTATTCGTACACCAAAAATTATATTTCTTTAAACGCAATTGATTTGCGGGACCAGACCAACCTGTCTGAAATCCCTCGCACGATTCTTTGCAGAATCTATTCACCAGCTGGACTTCGATAAAATTCGATGTCCAGCAACAACTTGGCTCTGATGCGGGACGACACAAACAAAAAAAAGGAATAAGGAAGAGGGGGGGGGGAAAAACGGCCAAACAAATTCCAAGCAAACTACTTGGACGGAAACACTTCACCAAAACAAATCACGACCGAACACAACCTGTCCAACTCTATTCAATTCCTCAAAATCAAAACACTAAATGGCCGACTGCCACAAATAAAATAAAGCAAAATAAACACTAGCTGGCAAAACTAAACCAGCGCGCAAAAATACTCCCTTTGGATCACTTGTCCTCCAGCCACAGTCCGACGATGGCAACAGCTCCACTTCACCACTAAAAAAAACACAATTTTTTTTTAAAAGGACAGAAAGTTATCCAAATTTTGGAAACAATTAATTTAAAATTTAATTCAATCAGAAAAACCAAAGCTTTTGTAACTCTCCTTCTTCCCTGCTCAAAAAGAACTAAAAGAATTAGAATATATGAGCGCCTATGACGCTCACTTTCCATTTATCTTCCCACATACATAGAGTGCGGCTTACGCAGAAACCAGTGTCCGCAGTCGGGGCTTTACCCATACCTATATGCGAAAAATCTCTTCAGATTTTTCTAGGTGTGTTTGGCAAATTTACATATACCCCCCTGCACCCACCAAAATGAAATATACATTTTGGCAGCACTCATGTACGTATAGGCGAAAGCATAAATGTTCTCAAATTCCTCTCCCTCAAACAGGTTTAAAAAGTACAAAAGCTTTAGTCCAGGTTTTGACAATTTACTATTGTAATGGCGAGGCTGGCAATACCCTCATCGGATCGCCGCCGCTCACTGAGCTAACTTAACGAAAGCAAAAGCGAAAGAAAGGAGAAGAAAGCAAGAGAACTTTGACAGCTCAAACAAAATATTCAGTTTTCTTCTTCCGCGCGCCGGCCGCATTTCTCCCGCGAGTGTCGAATTTGTTTTGCTTAGCAAATTAAGCAAAACAAATATATTTATAAAAAAAATTAACATTCAATAAAATCGTGCAGTGCGTTCTTTCGGTTAGTGCGTGTGAAATTTTGTTCCTTCGATTTTGTTCGCCCGTCGCCCCGAACAAAAGGGAAACAAAAAAACATAACAAAACAAACAATACAACAAAACAACAACAACTGTGCCGCGAATTTATACCGCGACAAAGTCGTCCCTGAAAGTTCCGAAACCAAGTATCTTGGAATGCATCTCGATCGCCGACTCACATGGCATAAACATATTGAATCCAAAATCACTCAGATCAAATTAAAGCAATTGGAACTAAATTGGCTAATCTCAAGGGCATCAAAGCTAAATCTCACATACAAAGTCCAAATATACAAAAGTATAATAAAACCCATATGGACATATGGAATTGAACTCTGGGGCACTGCCTCTCCCTCGAACGTGGAAAAACTCCAGAGAGTCCAATCTAAAATTCTGAGACAAATTGCCAGAGCCCCTTGGTATATAAAAAATACTAACATCCACAGAGACCTGAATATACCTGCAGTAAAAGACGAAATTCCGAAATTTACTTCGAAGTACAAGCAGAAGCTCATGTTTCACCCAAACATTCTAGCTAGAAATATACTGAGACCTCTGAATCCCTCACGTCTCAAACGAAACTAATATATTCCCCATATATTAGTTACGATAACTCTACATTGCCTAAATCAATGGATATAGGGCAAATAGTTTTAATCTGAATATTATAAAAATAAGCTGAATTTCTGAATTTTTGAAAAATCATTGTTAGACCTAAGTTATTATAGGTGATTCAATTGAATAAAATTACTATAAAAAAAAAAAAAAAAAAAACCTAGTGTACATAAATAACGAACATTGCACAAATTACAAACTCCTACAAACTAAAAAAACCCAAAAACCAAAATATAAAAATTTGTACCCAAATTCACTGCGAACAATACAAAACAACTTGCAGCTAACAAACTTGCGTTTCCATTTTTCACAAAAGCGATAATATTAATATATCTAAATTTTAAATATGCTTCGAAATAAAATGAAGCCGTAAAATTATTAACAAATATTTAGCTCAAAATTTCTTCAAAATAATGTTTTGTACAAAATTCTTATGAAAAGTGCTTTTTGGAAAAAAATCTGCATAACAAAATTTTGTACCGAAAATTAATAAAAAGCTTTTTAGCGTAAAAGTCTGATGGCCGCTCCATCAGTTTTTCAAACTAAGTTTTCTTGCACCAAAATTCGTTCTCGTTCACTTTGCACGGCTTCTTCATGCAAAATTTTTTCCACGGCTTTTTCGCAAACACATTTTGTTTAGGGTTTTTTCAATCTTAGGGTGTCATATGTAAATTTGCCAAACACGCTCTAGAAAATCTGAGAAGATCTTTCACATATAGGTGTGGGTAAAGCCCCGACTGCGAATACTGGCTTCTGCGTAGGTCGCGCTCATGTGTGAGGGGGGGGAGATGTTGGAGAAATGGAAAGTGAGCGCCATATATGCGTTCATATAGACAGGTTCTTGAGTTCTTTTTGAGCAGGGAAGAAGGAAAGTGCAAAAGTTTTAGATTTTTAATTTAATTTGATTTTGAATAATTTGTTCTAAAAAATTTTGGATAATTTTCTTTCCTTTTTTTTTAAATTGTATTTTTGAGTGGTGAAGTGGAGCGGTTACCATCGTTGGATTGAGGCTGGAGGACAAGTGTTAAAAAAGGGAGTATTTTTCCGCACTGGTTTAGTTTTGCCAGCTAGTGTTGTTTTGCTTTATTTTATTTGTGGCAGTCGACCATTTAGTTGTTTTGAATTTGAGGTAGTTTTTTTTTTTTATAATAGTAATTTTATTCAATTGAATCACCTAATAAAAATTTAGGTCTAACAATGATTTTTCAAAAATTCAGAAATTCAGCTTATTTTTATAATATTCAGATTAAAACTATTTGCCCTATATCCATTGATTTAGGCAATGTAGAGTTATCGTAACTAATATATGGGGAATATATTAATTTCGTTTGAGACGTGAGGGATTCAGAGGTTTCAGTAAATTTCTAGCTAGAATGTTTGGGTGAAACATGAGCTTCTGCTTGTACTTCGAGGTATGTTTCGGAATTTCGTCTTTTACTGTATTTTTTATATACCAAGGGGCTCTGGCAATTTGTCTCAGGATTTTCGATTGGACTCTCTGGAGTTTTTCCACGTTCGAGGGAGAGGCAGTGCCCCAGTGAGTTCAATTCCATATGTCCATATGGGTTTTATTATACTTTTGTATATTTGGACTTTGTATGTGAGATTTAGCTTTGATGCCCTTGAGATTAGCCAATTTAGTTCCAATTGCTTTAATTTGATCTGAGTGATTTTGGATTCAATATGTTTATGCCATGTGAGTCGGCGATCGAGATGCATTCCAAGATACTTGGTTTCGGAACTTTCAGGGACGACTTGGCCGTTTATCTTCAGAGCAGGACAAGTGCCCCTTCTTAGAGTGAAGGTTAAGTGACAGCTTTTGGATTCATAGACCTTGATTTTCCATCGATGTAGCCAATTACTTAATAGAATGCATTGTCACCGGAGTTCTATCAGTGTTCCAAATTTCAGCTCTCTAGCTCATGTGGAAGTGTATGAAAAAGCTCGCCGCAGATTTGAGGATATATAAATATATATACACCCAGAGAAAAAACAACCTAAAATCAAAAATAACCACCTTAAAATAAGTAGAAACGTTAATGAAAGTCTGGTAAAGTTGGAAATTTTAGAAACAACTACGAACAAACTTGTTTTCAATTTAAAACTTAAATTCAAAAATAAACAAACTTATTTCAAAGTTGTTTTCCGATTATTGCAAAAATTTTCCAATTTATATTAAGTTTGCCAGACCTTGATTTAAAATCGTTCAACTTTGTTTCAACGTTGACAACAGTTATTTTAAGTATTTTTCACTTAATTTCAACTTTCCAACTTTGTTTCAACGTTGATAATAGTTTTTTTTAAGTATTTTTCTCTTTATTTCAAAGTTGTTTCCATTAAGTGGAAAAAATGAAGGAGTAAATACGATCGTACTTGATTTTACTATGTTTTTTTTTCCCTGAGTGTACATATAAATATATATATATATAAATATATATATATATAAATATATATATATATAAATATATATATATATAAATATATATATATATAAATAGATATATATATATATATAGTCCGCCCAAAGCAAGTTAATATGAGGGTTATAAAAACAAAAGTTTTTTAAAAATATTTTTCTTGTTTCAATTATTATATATTTTTTTTATATTTAATATCTTCTTTAACAACAAATGTTTGATATATACACAAAAATAGCAATAATACCGCAATCGTCCCGATGCCAGGCACTGTTGTTAAAAACGCTACCATTATAAATGGAACCCGTTCTACGCTTCTTTCGTTGATTGGAAATTCCCTCTGGAATACATCAAAATAAGCCCCTGCAAAGAAAAAAAAGGAAATAAAATTCAATTAATAAGTTTTTTCATTGTTTTAATTTTGATTAATATAGCTTACTTTGAATATAACTGGCGTCAACTGCCTCGTCAGGACTCCGTGCATGACGCAGGACATAGTGGACGTTATCGTCCAAATCCCACTCAGCAGCCCTAATTCTCGCAAATAATCGTTGCACGTTATTCATGCTGCCGGTTTCTTTTAGCTATCGAGTATGTTAAACTATTTTTCTGTTACTCCATTTATATATGAGAAATAAGTTCACAAGACACATAGATTTTTTGTTTGGGAGGTAGCGAATTTTAAGCCACATGAGAAAGCGATCCGCTGTTGTTGCTTTAAACTTTAAAGGCATCAATTCGTAAACAAATGCGTACTCCTGTTAGAATATTAAAAGCGTCTGGACCGTGCTTGTTTAAATAAATCAAAAGTCTTTTATTGGGGTTTGTTTCGCTTTATTTAGTATAAACAAACTACATTGCTACATTGTATGTTGCAGTATAAGCGATCTGCTGCTGTTGCTTTAAATGAATCAAACGTAAACAGATTCATACTCCTGTTAGAATATTAAAAGCGTCTGGACCGTTGCTTGTTTAAATAAATCAAAAGTCTTTCATTGGGTTTTTTTCGCTTTGTTAGTATAAACAAACTACATTGCTACATTGTATGCTACAGTAAGTATGCTGGAGTATTAGCGCTCCGATGCTGTTGCTTTAAATGAATGTCTGACTTTCAGCCCAGACAGCAACCAAATCAAAAGATCTCCCGCTAAGTGGCTGCCCCTATCGACATAGCACCGAAACTCACCGATCGGCGATCGCAAGAGGGCACTTCAAAGCTTTCATCCAGAGACCACAGGTGGCGTCACTATCGACCAACCAAATCAAAAGCCCTACCGCCTCTAATTTTAGCGCCCGCCAGGTTGCTGCCTCTTCAGCCGAGACACCAACCACGTTCAGCCGAGACACCAACCAAATAAAAAGACCCGCCAGGTGGATTTTTACACTGGAGGAATTTTGCTCCTTCTCACTAAACCCAGAAACCCCATATTAACACTACTGAGGTACTTCTTCCTACTTTGTATTTCAGTTTCGACATAGCCGAATATAGTCCACTATCTAGTTTTTCAATAGGAATGGCCCTTCTTCAAGTTGTTTGAGATTTAGAAAAGTCATTTTTGGAAATTTACACTGTTGGTAATGGTCATTCCGCCGAAAAAATCTCGCAAAAATTTTGTTTTCAATTTTGAAGGAGGTGAGGTTAAAAAGAGGTAAATTTCATATGCCCATATGTAATTACGATAAAATGATTTTTTTTTGCATTTCTCACGAGTAAAAGCAATAATTTTATAAACTGAGCTTGCAGAAACATGGCGGAGCATATTAGTTAGTTACGGAGTTTTGCATGTTAGTTATCGATATATTCAATATCAAAATTATATTCATTTAATGCAATTTTCCATCTTTGTAATTTTGCGTTTGGTTCCTTCCTTGTAATTCAAATTTTCTGACTGAAGCTACCTTACCCGAATTCCATACAAACAATTACTCGAGCGTCTGCAAAAGTAAACGTAAGCGCAGAAACCTAATGAGATTGGATTTTTTCCGTAAAATTGTGTCAGTTGTTTGCTTTGCTGACAAAGTGGGTTGCCACTGTGCAACAATTTTACTCAAACTAAAATAATCAATTAAAATTGTTAAAACTATTTAGAAAAACCAATATAAAATCAAAAATTGTCGCAATAAAAATTATTCTTCGTCTTGGGTAATGGGATTTTTTGCATTATTTCCATTTTGTTGTTGTTAGGTTTCAACCCTTCTTCTGTTATAACACCGTTCGACACAAAAAAACGCACATGATCGGGACTGACAGATTCGGTTAGAAGGGGCTAAAAAAAAGTACCCGTGTCTCCCAGTTTTTCTAGATCAATTCTTAAAACCATTTAAATCGCATTTATGCATTTTGCATTTTTCTTATGTACATAATAAATCTTCAAAAATACAGTTTGGATTGAATTTTAAATATCAAATATGCATTTGATAGGGGAAAAACATACCTTTAAAAAACATGTAAACTTTTGTCGCGGTATAAAATCGCGATACGATTGTTGTTGTTTGTATTGTTTGTTTGTTCCTGGTTTTATGTTTCCCTTTTGTTCGGGGCGACGGGCGAACAAAATCGTAGGAAATCACACACGCACTGAAAGAACGCACTGAACAATTTTATTGATTGTTGTTACTTTTTATACCCTGCACACTAGTGTCAAACTAGTGTCACATCGTTTGTAACGCCCATAAGGAGGTGTTTCCGGTATGGAAAAGTATATATATTCTTGATCAGCATCACTTGGAACAACATTTTTAAATGGATCAGGAAACTAAAATTGTCGATAAATATTGGAAAATATCGATAAAAAATCGATAAATTATCGAAAAATTATCGATAAATTATAGAAAAACTATCGAAAAATTATCGAAAAATTATGAATAAAATATCGAAAAACTATCAATAAAATACCGATTTTCGATAAAATTACTAACATATGGTCTCAGAATGTATCATTCTCGCATGTGCAGGGTATTATAGCTTCTGTCAGACCGAAGATAATTCTCTTACTAGTTTGTATTTGTTTTGCTTAATTTCGTTAAGTTAGCTAGGTGAGCGGCGGCGATCCGATGAAGGTATTGCCATCCTCGCCATTACAATAGTAAAATGTCAAAACCTGGACTAGAGCTTTTGTACTCGTTGAACCTGTTTGAGGGAGGGGAACCTGTCGACATTTATGCTTTCGCATATACAGACATGAGTGCCGCCAAAGTGAGTATTTTCATTTTGGTGGGTGCGGAGGTGTATATGTAAATTTGCCAAACACGCTCTAGAAAATCTGAGAAGATCTTTCACATATAGGTGTGGGTAAAGCCCCGACTGCGAATACTGGCTTCTGCGTAGGTCGCGCTCATGTGTGAGGGGGGGGAGATGTTGGAGAAATGGACAGTGAGCACCATATATGCGTTCATATAGACAGGTTCTTGAGTTCTTTTTGAGCAGGGAAGAAGGAAAGTCCAAAAGTTTTAGATTTTTAATTTAATTTGATTTTGAATAATTTGTTCTAAAACTATTTGCCCTATATCCATTGATTTAGACAATGTAGAGTTATCGTAACTAATATATGGGGAATATATTAATTTCGTTTGAGACGTGAGGGATTCAGAGGTCTCAGTAAATTTCTAGCTAGAATGTTTGGGTGAAACATGAGCTTCTGCTTGTATTTCGAGGTAAGTTTCGGAATTTCGTCTTTTACTGTAGGTATATTCAGGTCTCTGTGGATGTCAGTATTTTTTATATACCAAGGGGCTCTGGCAATTTGTCTCAGGATTTTCGATTGGACTCTCTGGAGTTTTTCCACGTTCGAGGGAGAGGCAGTGCCCCAGAGTTCAATTCCATATGTCCATATGGGTTTTATTATACTTTTGTATATTTGGACTTTGTATGTGAGATTTAGCTTTGATGCCCTTGAGATTAGCCAATTTAGTTCCAATTGCTTTAATTTGATCTGAGTGATTTTGGATTCAATATGTTTATGCCATGTGAGTCGGCGATCAAGATGCATTCCAAGATACTTGGTTTCGGAACTTTCAGGGACGACTTGGCCGTTTATCTTCAGAGCAGGACACGTGCCCCTTCTTAGAGTGAAGGTTAAGTGACAGCTTTTGGATTCATAGACCTTGATTTTTCATCGATGTAGCCAATTACTTAGAGTGTCCAAGTGTTTTTGCACGTATAGAGATGCCATGTCTGGGTTTGAGTGAGAGCACATGATAGCAGTGTCATCAGCAAAAGTCGATATGAGAGTTCTATCACTTTTGGGCATATCTGCAGTATAGAGAATATATAGCAGGGGCGCGAGGACACTGCCTTGTGGTACTCCGGCCAGTATCTCGTATTTTCGGGAGACAAAGCTTTTGTATTTTACTACAAATTTTCTATTCGTGAGGTAGTTTTTGAGTAGACAGTGCATATTAGCGGGAAGAATATGCTGTAGTTTGTAAATAAGTCCTTCGTGCCAGACTTTATCGAAGGCCTGGGTGATATCGAGGAAAAAAGCGGAGCAATACTGTTTATTTTCGAAAGTGCCTTTTATTGAGTCAACAATGCGGTGCACTTGCTCAATAGTGCCATGCTTTTCGCGGAAGCCAAACTGGTGATCGGGAATCACTTGTTTTTCTAGAATTTTCGGTAGAATCAATTTTATTAATAGTTTTTCGAAGAGTTTCGATATTACAGAGAGCAAACTTATAGGCCGGTATGACGTCACATTAGTGGGATCTTTTCCAGGTTTGGGAATCATTGTAACTTGAGATAGTTTCCAATCATCTGACATGTTCTAAGAATCGCGTTAAATATGTGCAATAAGTGGGTTATTGCAACTGTTGGTATCATTATTGGCGTTATCAAGTCCGGTCCTGGTGCTTTTTTCGGGTCCAAGCTGTGTTGTTTAAAATCCAATCCAAACTGTATTTTTGAAGATTTATTATGTACATGAAAAAAATGCATAAATGCGATAATTTCTTTAATTTTTAATTTTTTTCTTCTGCCATAAATTCATTTTTATTTATTAATATTATATCATTTAAATTTTTAAAATATTCTTCTTCTGTTTCCAAATTTCCACTTTTCATTTCTGTATTTTCTCTTTTTATTTCTCGATAAATTTTCGAAAAACTATTGATAAAATATTGAAAAATATAAAAAAAATTATGGACAAAAAACCGATAAAATTTTGAAAAATTATCCATTAAAAGCGGAAGTGTACAAATACAAATGTACACAACTAAATAGAATCTGTCTCGGCCGATAATGAGGCCCAATAAAAAGGTCCTTTGTTCCGCGAAATAGATAATTAGTGCGTTGCTTGGGCGAACCGTTTATTACACACACGATGGGACCGCAATCGCATCGTGTACGTAGGTAGTTTTAAGGTATTCTTATGTATTTGTAGGTATTGTAATTTCTAAGTAGATTTTAAACTATAAATAAAGAGTTCAGGTCACTGGACAAATCAGTTATCCCATAACAACCGAAACCTCGCGTTATTAATTTCGTAGCAGCTCCGTGCTAAGTAGAACATTGGTGACCCTTAGTGACGCGTTCATGTAGCGAAACGATTGCAAAAAATTGTAAATTGTGCTTAAGCGGTAAATATTTAAATTTGGAAATAAATTTTTTCGTTTCAAAAAGTACAATCATACAAAAAATAAAAGTTTAAATTGTAAATTTTGTGATTTTATTTGCAAGAAAAATTAAAAAAAAAAAATTTTTCAATAAAAATTTTGTTTTGGAATTTGTGTACAAATAGTGAAAAGTGGTTCAAGAAGCTCAAGTGTGAAACTAAATATAATTGGTTAAAAGGAATACAAAAATAATCATGGAGCAAATTGTGAAAACCCAAGAAAGTATCGGGGCGGAAATAGCTTCGGGATATAACAAACTGGCCAAAGAGGCGGCCAAACCTATAGATGTGAGACGGTTCCAGGAGATGAGGTCCTGGATAACGGAACAGTCCCACAAATTCGAGGCCAACGACCAAGAGTTGGTATTATCACAATCAACGATGGAAAAAAATGCATACTTCAAGCTGAAGTTTGCAGATCAAGTAAGAGGTCATATTATAAATTTTAATAAATTGTTGAACACAGTGATAATTAGTCCTGACCCGGTGGCGAAAACTGAGGAAAAGACTATTCCACCACCTTGGGTTAGTAGAAAATTCCAGCATGTATTAGACATACTGGATGAACATATTAGGAGTTGTGAGGAGGGTAAGGAAACACTAGTGATCAAGAAGTTAGACTTGGTTGAGGCGACATACCTGCAATATATGGAATTCTTCTCAGATGACGAGTTGACTGACGTTTATTACGGATTGAGGGACAAGTTTGGTGCACTAAAGAGAGCGGCAAAGGAATCCTGTCCTTTCCCCTTACCTCAAATAGACATTCCGGTCTTTGGGGGCAAGTACACTAAGTGGGACACGTTTAAGGAACTGTTCCCACAGTTAGTGATTTCAAAGTCGATTCCCAATACACAAAAGATGTGGATATTGAAATCGAAGTTGAAGGGATCAGCAGCAAGCATTATTGCAAATTTGCCATCAAAGGACGCCAATTTTGATATTGCATGGAAGTTGCTCAATGAGAAATTTACAAATCGAAGAGCAATAACTTCGATTTATTTTGTTTCATTTTACAAAGGAAAATGGATGGGACATTGAGAGTAAAGTTTGAGGCATCATTGGCTAACTCAAAGGAGTTACCAAGGGTGGATAGCTTACTCGGATTTCTGGAGCGCGAAGTTTGCACTCTGGAGGCTAGCCAAGAATTTTTCAACAATAAGGATGGGAATCTTGGGGAAAAGTCTAAAAAAAAGGGATTCGGTACAATTGGTGGTAAATGTTTAATGGGTTGTTTAACAGGACATTTGCTTAACCAATGCTCGAAATTTAGAGGACTTTCCATTACCGAACGATGGAGTAAGGTGATGGAAAACAATTTATGTAAAAAATGTCTGAAAAGCGGGCATATGAGTGCATCATGTAGTAGGGAATATAACTGTAGAGTATGTAACAATGGTCATAATTCGCTACTACATAGGGATAATCAAAAATCACAGTCAAAAACTACTTTTGTGAAGGATAGAATAAAAGAAGAAAACAAATGTATATTGCTATCCACAGCCATAGTGCAGGTGGCTGATGGATTAGGTAATTGGACGGATTGCCGTGCTTTGTTAGACACTGGGTCGCAAGTATGTTTGATGACGAAAGCATTTAAAAATAAATTGAAATTAAAAGCTTCTGGGATATCAACGACAATTGAAGGGCTAGCGAAAAGTAAGGCTAAGATTAATGAACGGGTTAGTGTTACAATTAGATCTAAAAATTCAGGGTACAAGACGAATTTGGAAATGTTTGTAATGCCAAAAATTTTGTCAGAAGTGCCAGAGCGAATGGTAGTGCCGGGTGAATTTCCGGATGGAATTGATATGCTAATTGGTGCAGAAATATTCTTCGATATTTTGGCAACAGAACAAATTCGGGATAAAAATGGTAAATTTATGCTTCAAAATACCAAATTGGGTTGGATAGTCAGCGGACCTGCATTGATAGCAGCGCCTTCCGTACGTTGCATATATCCAGTTTACAGGAAAATACGGATACGATGCTACAGAAATTTTGGGAGATAGAGGAGCTTCAGTGCAAGAAAAGAATGACAAAGGATGAAATCAAGTGTGAGCAGATTTTCAACAAAACGACAAAAATAGGACAGGATGGAAAATTTGAAGTAAGCATTCTATTTAAAGAAAATAGTAATTTGTTGGGAGATTCTAAAATAATTGCAAAGCGCAGATTTTATTCGATAGAAAAAAAACTGGAAAAGAATATCGAATTAAAATTGCAGTATCAGGAATTTATGAGAAAGTATATGGAATTGGGACATATGAAAATAATTCCAAAAGAATTAAATTTGAAAGGAAGTTGCTATTTCCTGCCACATCATTGTGTATTACGACCAGAAAGTACGCCAACTAAACTAAGAGTAGTGTTTGACGCTTCTTGCAAAACAACGACAAATGTAGGCCCAAGCTTGCAGGAAGAGTTATTTAACATCCTGTTGAGATTTAGAAAACATAAATATGTTTTTTCAGCTGATATTGAGAAAATATATATATAAAAGAAACGGAAATTTTCCCGACACAAGGAAAATAATACCGAACACAAACCCTTTTTCAAAATTGACACAAACCGACAAATACCCAAAAGAAATTATTTATATACCAAAAAATTAAACTTTTTTTAAAACGCAATTGATTTGCGGGACCAGACCAACCTGTCTGAAATCCCTCGCACGATTCTTTGCAGAATCTATTCACCAGCTGGACTTCGATAAAATTCGATGTCCAGCAACAATTTGGCTCTGATGCGGGACGACACAAACAAAAAAAAAGGAATAAGGAAGAGGGAGGAAGCGGCCAAACAAATTCCAAGCAAACTACTTGAAATTCCCAGGACGGAAACACTTCACCAAAACAAATCACGACCGAACACAACCTGTCCAACTCTATTAAATTCCTCAAATTCAAAACACTAAATGGCCGACTGCCACAAATAAAATAAAGCAAAATAAACACTAGCTGGCAAAACTAAACCAGCGCGCAAAAATACTCCCTTTGGAACACTTGTCCTCCAGCCACAGTCCGACGATGGCAACAGCTCCACTTCACCACTCCAATAAAAATACAATTTAAAAAAAGAAAGAAAATTATCCAAATTTTCCAGACAAATAATTTAAGATTCAATTAAATTAAAAATCTAAAGTTTTATCACTCTCCTTCTTCCCTGCTCAGAAAGAACTAAAAGAATCAGAATATATGAGCGCCTATGACGCTCACTTTCCATTTTTCTTCCCACATACATAGAGTGCGGCTTACGCAGAAACCAGTGTCCGCAGTTGGGGCTTTACCCATACCTATATGCGAAAAATCTCTTCAGATTTTTCTAGGTGTGTTTGGCAAATTTACATATACCCCCCTGCACCCACCAAAATGAAATATACATTTTGGCGGCACTCATGTACGTATAGGCGAAAGCATAAATGTTCTCAAATTCCCCTCCCTCAAACAGGTTCAAAGAGTACAAAAGCTTTAGTCCAGGTTTTAACATTTTACTATTGTAATGGCGAGGCTGGCAATACCTTCACCGGATCGCCGCCGCTCACTGAGCTAACTTAACGAAAGCAAAAGCGAAAGAAAGGAGAAGAAAGCAAGAGAACTTTGACAGCTCAAACAAAATATTAAGTTTTCTTCTTCCGCGCGCCGGTCGCATTTCACCCGCGAGTGGCGAATTTGTTTTGCTTAACAAATTAAGCAAAACAAATATATTTATATAAAAAAAAATTAACAATCAATAAAATCGTGCAGTGCGTTCTTTCGGTTAGTGCGTGTGAGATTTATTTCCTTCGATTTTGTTCGCCCGTCGCCCCGAACAAAAGGGAAACAAAAAAAAAATAACAAACAATACAACAAAACAACAACAACTATGCCGCGAATCTATACCGCGACAATGCCTTTGCGAAAATGGTGTGCAAACCATCCAGATCTATTGTCCAACATTCCGATTCAGGATAGGAAGGGATGTTTGGATATTGGTATTGAAAATGTGTCAACAGATAAAACTTTAGGGGTAGTATGGAATCCTCTAGAAGATGAGTTGAGCATGAAATGTAAATGTGAAAGTGGGGAAGTAGTCACAAAAAGAACTATTTTATCAGACATTTCCAAACTATTTGACCCACTGGGGATAGTTAATCCGGTAACCGTAACTGCAAAAATTTTATTATAGCAGTTGTGGAAATTAAAAATTGATTGGGATTCAAAGGTACTACAAGATATATTGATGACTTGGAACAAAATTAAAATGGAATTACCAAAACTTAATGAAATAAAAACTAAACAACACTTATTTTGTGACCAACATCATGTTATTGAATTACATGGATTTTCCGATGCTTCCATCAAGGCGTATGGAGCGGTAATTTATGTAAAAACATCAAATAAAAATGACGAAGTTTCGGTACGACTAGCGACGGCTAAATCACGAGTAGCACCAGTTAAGATGTTGACGTTACCTCGATTAGAATTATGTGCTGCAGTTTTATTGACTGACTTAATGAAAAAAGTAATTGAAAGTCTAAAAATTCATAATTATTCTAAATGTTATTACACCGATTCATCCATAGTGTTAAGTTGGCTTAAATTGGAACCAGCAGTGTTGCAGGTATTTGTTGCAAATAGAGTTGCACAAATACAAAGTGACACCGAAATGAAGGAATGGAGGTATGTTCCCACTTAAGAAAATCCAGCGGATATTGTATCAAGAGGGTCAAGAGGGTACCAAGTGAGCTTATTGACAATGAAATGTGCTTAGAGGGACCAAAGTTTCTGAGGGAAAATATATGTCAGGAATGGCTTTGTCCGCAAAGTTCTGATTCATTGACACCAGAAGTTAAGAAGAGTAAAATTGTTGAGGCACTAATAAGATCCGATTCCTTTTTTGACACTATTCGACAGGTTTTACGCTTTATTGACATTGTGAAAAAAAGATGCCAAAATCAGTGTCTAATTTATAAAAAAAGGCCTTAGTAAATTTAGTAAAACATATTCAACAGAAACATTTTATAAAGGAAGTGAAAGCATTAAAATCAAATCGAAGATTACCATCGGATTCGAAGATGTTAACGTTGTCTCCTATTCTAGATGAAGAAGGCATATTAAGGGTAGGAGGCAGAATAGAAAATAGCAGACTAGCGTATGAATCTAAACACCCAATTTTGCTGCCATATGATGAAAAAATGGTAGAACTATTAGTAACGGAATTTTTTTTTTTATCGACGAATCCCACGGCCTACTTACCCGCTTGACCGACCGAGAGGCGCATCCGCATGACGCACGGACCGAACAGCAACAGTCCGGACTGTTCTGCTTCGAAGAGTCAGGCGATAGAGTGAGTCCCTCGTTGGGAATATTCCACTCAGCATAAAGGCTTTATAGTGGAAGTAATTAAATATTCCTTGTTCCGCTAAGCATGAAGGCTATAGCGCAGGTAATTGTAAAGAACGACGTTGAGCTAAGCATAAAGGACTTTTAGCTGTGTTTATTCTGCTAAGCATTAGGGCTATAGCGGAAGTTAGATGTTATAGATATGATAGTTATTTATTGAATTTAGGTATTTGAATTATTGTTTGTTAGGAAAAGAAGAATTTCCGATTTTGTTTTTTGAATTGAATTGTTGAAATTAATTGCATTGTAGATATTATTGAAATCGTCGCACGCTGCTATTTTTACTTGAAGTAAGTTATAATTTCTTGTTGCGCGGGAAGGTACTTTAATGTTTAATTTGCTCAACAGACATTCACTATTAACATTGCCTTCTAGAATTTTGAAAATTAATGTTGAATTAAGCATTAGTCTACGGTTTTTTAGCGACGGAAGAGAAATTAGTTTTAAACGATTTTCGTATGTTGGAAGATTAACATCTGGATTCCAAGGTAATCCACGTAAACAAAAAATTAAAAACTGTTTCTGCACTGATTCTATGCTATTGATGTAACAGTTATAACGAGGGCACCACACAATAGATGCATACTCCAAAATAGGACGGACAAGAGAAATATATAAAAGTTTAGTGATATAAGGATCATCAAACTCTTTTGACCAGCGTTTAATGAAGCCTAGAACACAATTTGCTTTGTTGATAGTTTTATTCACATGCGTGTTGAAACAAAGTTTTGGATCCATAGTTATTCCAAGATCTTGAAAAGAATTTAATATTTCAAGTTCTTCATTTTCGATTTTATAAGTGTGTAAGATGGGGTTTGCTCTTCTAAAAGTCATTTGTTTGCATTTCTTCAAGTTGAGATTCATATTGTTTATTGTACACCAGTTACATAGCTTGTCAAGGTCCGTCTGTAAAGTTATTGTTTCACGTTTGTCATTGAATGAATGGAAAAGTTTGACGTCATCTGCATACATTAAAATATGGCTATTTTTGATGATACATGGTATATCATTTATAAATAACAAGAAGAGAACAGGTCCAAGGTGACTTCCTTGGGGTACACCAGATGTAACATTAAATGCAGTTGATTTGGTTGTTTTGAAAATAACTCGTGGTTTTCTATCCAAAAAATATGAATTAATCCATTTTAATAATCCTGGCGGAAATCCAATTTTCGACAGTTTCAAAGTTAATAATCTATGGTTTACAACATCAAAAGCTTTGCTAAAATCAGTGTAAATTACATCAGTTTGCAATCCTTTTTCAAAATTTTCGATTACATGAGATGAAAATTCTAATAAGTTAGTTGTAGTTGACTTGCCAGGTAAGAATCCATGTTGAAAAGGTGAAATTGATTTGAAGATACTAGAGTTTATTTGAATGCAAATAATTTGTTCAAAAAGTTTTGCAATTGCACTTAATTTTGGTATTCCACGATTGTTTGTAATACTTGATTTGCTGCCTGATTTATGCAGTGGTATTATGAATGATGATTTCCAGGAAACTGGAAAGTTTCCACATGAAAGGGAATGTTTAAATAATAAAGTGATAGGTACAACAAGCTTTTCAGAACATTCTTTCAGAACGGACGAAGGTATGTTATCTGGACCACCTCTGAAACCAATCTTTAGTTTTTTGAGATGTGGGGTATAAGGGTTAGTGACGCGAATATATATAAAGCCTATCCTAATCAAATGTCAACCGCACCTTCACGTTGGTATGCCCTGTTATGACAGACGAGGCTCTGGCGACCGGTTCTTGGCGGGATAACCCCTGACATTCCTGTGCGCGTCTGTTTTCTCCATGTTAGGAGCGGCGTACCCTACCTATCACTTCCTAAATCCCTTCCCTTGTCGCATATCCTCTGCAGCGTCTGTTTTCATCAGTAGATGCGGCTGCACTCCGTGCGCGTCTGTCTACCCCATGTTAGGGGCGGCGTACAACGACGTCTGTTCCCTTAGTTAGGGCGGTCGAAACTATGGTAGTCTTTTCGGATGATGGACCAGACATAAAAGAAATCATCTGGGGGATGGATCACCTCCTCAAAAAAGCCAATGTGTGTTGTTTTTCTATGGAGTCCAGAAAAGAAGAAACGTTTACGGTGCAGGTGGTCTGATCCCCAGTACCGGGGATCAGACCACCGGGGATCGTCATCCAGCGACTGTTCAGGTGGTACGGTGGGACATCAGGCTGTACTATCTACTAAAGTGACTGATACTGCGAAAACCGCGGGGCACGCCACTAGAGCTCCACTTTGTCGACAATCGGCAAGTGACTCTGAAGCGGCCTCCTGTAGCATTGGTTCTCGACTTCAGGGCCTTTGCATTGACAACGCTCCCAGTGAGGAACATATGGTTCTCTCTCAGGCAAGCCACAGCAGTGCAATCGACTCCGACACAGAGGCCCAATTGTTGCAGGAGGTTCCTCGGACGGTAGACGCACACCTTGAGGCGGAGACATCCGCATCGAAGGCAAAAACAGCCGAACAGAAGGCCCAAGGGGGTTATAGGCGCTCCCTACAATACCTGAAGTCAATGGTCAAGAAAGACCAGTCAACGCTGTCGATTAGGGACAAGAAGCTGGTCGAGAAGCATAGGAAGAGCGTGAAAAAATACGAACAAACACGCTCCAAATCCGAAGATGCCTCGACCACGCCTGCCGTCCGCTCTAATCCCGCTACTGCCGTCAGAAAAGACGACCACAAGCGCCCCCTATCAGAGCTGTTAAAAAGGGGGGACAGTAAGGTAGATGAGCCAAGCTGTTCTAAACGGCAGCTAGGATCTAGCGAGGCCAAGACGAAGAGGGCTAGATCTGGCGAAGAGGCACCGCGCACGTCGAAAAAAGCGAAACCCGCCACAAAAACGACGCCAGTGGAGTTGCAGATTGCAATCATCGATCAATCAGACCTGGACGGGAAGATTTCCCAGGCTAACTGGTTGATCGTTGAAGCGAAAATACTGCAGGCCATGATTGCGGGTGATGGAGACGATGACGAGTTCGACTTCAATGGGGCTGGCTGGTCAAAAGGCGTAAAGGTAGTTGACTGCGGAAACAGAAAGTCACTAGAATTTCTGTGCTGGAGAATTATCTCCTCAGCCACGAGCAAAAACGGGCCGGGCAAGGACTACCAGATCACTGTTGATCCCCAATCCTTCGCCCAGCTGCAGAAGAGCTCAGGAAGCATCATATTCGGTCTGGGGACGCTGAAGGTAAGGCTCCATCAAAGCGCAGAACCACAGGCGGCTACAAGTAGTGCAAATTAATTTGCACCACTGTAAAGTAGCTTCCAACGATCTGATGCTTTTCCTGGAGGATGAGGAGGTGGCCCTGATCCAAGAACCCTGGATCGTCAAGAACCAGAAGTTAAACTCAGAACCTGCATTGTCACAAGAAAGAATTTTAATAACATTTTTCTTCTCTCACAGTATAGTAATGACGATCTGACGGTGGTAATATGCGAGCAACCGGCCGGGAAAAACATCATCCTGGCATCTGCCTATATGCCATACGAGGAGACGGAACCACCATCGACAGCCATCCGACAACTTGTCAGTTATGCCGGGTCACACGGATTGGCAATGGTTTGACGGATTGACAATGGGGAAGTACTGACATTAATACAAGAGGTGAGTCAATTTTTGAATTCATATTGAATACTAACCTAATAATTTCCAACAAGGGCGACACTCCAACGTTTCAAAATAGGGTTAGAGAAGAGGTAATAGACATAACACTATTAACAGAAAATAATAATATGGAGGTAGATAACTGGAGAGTGTCCGACAAATACTCTTTTTCTGATCATAATCGGATTCTCTTCGATATTAATCTTTCCAAAGAGAAACCTAAGCCCTACAGAAACCCTCGGAGGACCGAGTGGAACTTGTTCTCAACACTATTCGCGAACGGATTTTCAAAGCTTCAAGCCTCCTTAGAATCCACAGTGACTGGTGTTGACAGCAAAGTCGGAAATCTGACGACCATTCTGGAAAAAGCTTACAAGTCGTCATGTCCCATCAGTCGTCCCAGTTCAAAGCCAGGTAACTCCTGGTGGAGCACAGACCTACGACAACTAAGAAGCATAACAAGAAAACTATTCAATAAAGCCAAATTGAGTAGAAGTGAGGCCAACTGGCAAACGTATAAAGACAGTTTTAATGAATTTAAGAGACAAATAAGAACAGTCAAGAGGGAATCATGGCAACTCTTTTGTAGCTCCTTTGAAGATGTCAATGAGGCAGCTAGACTTCGGGGTACCTAAAGAGGTCGGGCGGCTCATGGACTGAATCTAGTCAGGAGTCACTGGATCTGCTTATGGAAACTCACTTCCCTGACTGCACGGATGCTGGAAATCACAATCTGAACAGGTCACAGATAAGCAACGTGCTCGGAGACGAGTTACCATCAGTAATAACGGAAGAGAAAATAGCCTGGGCAGTAAAATCCTTAAAATCTACACATAAAAGAGTACACGTTAGCCGCATTCTTAGATATCGAAGGTGCTTTTAACAACGTAACAACAGAGGCCATTTTAAATGGTCTAGATGACGTATCTGTGCCACGTCCTATCCAACATTGGGTTCACAACATGCTAGAGACTAGAGTTATCAACTCAATGTGGGGTACGGGCACCGCCAGAAAATCCGTAACTAGAGGGACCCCACAGGGAGGAGCAATTTCCCCTATCCTGTGGGTTCTTGTAGTAAATGAAATCCTAAAATCATTTAACTCAAAGGGTATTAGAATAACTGCTTACGCTGATGACGTGTGCATACTGATTTCAGGCAAATTTTTGCCCACAATATCAGAACTCATGCAATCGGCCTTAAAAGAGATTTCAGACTGGACGAAACTAAACGGACTTGGAGCTAATCCCTCTAAGACAAAATTAGTACTGTTTACGAGAAAGACGAAAATTCCCTACTTCAGGTTACCACAACTAGAGGGAATTGAACTGAAACTATCTAATGAAGCTAAATACCTAGGCGTAATTCTGGACCACAAACTTACGTGGAAAAGAAACACAGAGGAGAGAATGAGAAAAGGACTCAACGCGTTCTACATTTGTAAAAGGACCTTTGGGAAAAGATGGGGGTTGCAACCACGAATCCTTCACTGGATGTATGCTGCAATAATTCGCCCTATCCTCACCTATGGGTCGTTGGTGTGGTGGACCACTACTAATGTTGGAAGCCGCCTCGGACTCCTCACGAAAGTGCAATCGCTAGCCGGTAGATCGATTGCGGGAGCCGCAAGAAGCACACCAAGGGCGGGAATAGATATAATGCTAGGCCTGCCATCGGTAGACCTGTACATACAAAGCTGCGCCGCAAAAGGCGCCCTCCGACTGAGGGAGGCCGGCATGTGGAGACAAGCATCGTATGGACATGCCTCGATAATTAACGAAATCTGTAAGCAAGGAACAAGACACGAATCTGAAAGCCTAAGGGCACCGACAGACTACATCTGCCCTAGTTATGCATTTGATAGGTTCCAAAAATTATTCCCGGAAAGGGAAGATTGGGGCAACAGAACGGTGACGAACGTTGACGACACTGTCGTTTTTACGGATGGATCCAAAATGGATATAGGAACAGGTGCGGGTTTTTACTGTGAAGCGCTTGGCCTCCAAAAGTCCTTCAGACTGCCGGACGCTAGCAGCGTCTTCCAAGCTGAAATCTACGCGATAGAGAAAGCTGCTAGAGCCTTAGCCGATCAAAACATACGCACTCAAAATGTAATGATCTGCATAGACAATAGGGCGGCCATACAAGCAATCACGTCGTACACAGTCAACTCGAAAGCAGTAAAGAGGTGTAGGGAAGCACTGCGAATCGTGCAGGGCCACCATCGGGTTACTCTCTGCTGGGTTCCCGGACATAGCGATATAGAAGGGAATGACAAGGCGGACGAGATGGCCAGGGGAGGCTCTGCTATGGAGATCAGTGGCTGACAACTCAATTCTGCAACCGATAATCAACCATTACGGAATAATTGACAGTATGGTAAATAGGGAAATAAACGATAAATGGGCCAATAGACAAGACTGCAAAACGTCTCGACTTCTATGGCCTAAATTGAACTCGAAAAGAACAGAGGAACTGCTATCCCTGGATAGGAAATCTCTTAGCATACTGACGGGGGTTATCACCGGACACTGTGCCATAGGATCCATGCTGGGGAAATGGCACATAGTAACCATAGATATATGTAGGAGCTGCGGAGATGAGTATGAACTAGAAACCATACAACATTTCCTCTGCCACTGTCCCGCTCTACAAACAGAGCGCCAACGAGCATTGGGCTACCGGTTCTTTGAGAGCACAACAGAGCTGTCAGAGCATATAGTATCGGACCTTCTAAAGTTCATTCGAAGCACAAAATGGATCCTTGATGGACCAAACGTGCGCTGACACTACAGGAGGGAAATTGAGAAAGGGTCTCACATATACGCACACAAAATGTTAAAAATTAAAAGGGATTCACAATGGGCCACAGATGGCCTCAAAGTGGAAATGGTACTCTTTGTACCACACACCCTTATAACCTAACCTAACCTAACCTTTTTGAGATGTTCCAATACCATTACTTCATCAATGACAGGTTGCAAAACATCAAAAGGTGTTATATCAAAGAATCCACAGAATATGTTGTTTTGAAAAAATTGGCAAAAAGATTGCATATAGTTTCTTCATTATCGGATTCAACAACATTATATTTCATTAACGATGGATAGCCACTATCTTTACGTTTAATATTGATAAAGTTCCAAAAAGACTTATGGTCTTGCTTCAAAGATGTTCTCACTTTGTATAAATAGTTGTTATAATTTAATTTGCAAGTAAAATTATATTTATAACGTAGATATGTATATTTCGATAAGTCAGTTAATCTGTGATGTTTTTTATACAATCTGTAATATTTAGTTTTAGAATTTCTTAGTTTTCGCAGATCGTTGTTGAACCATGAGGGGTCCTTAGTTTCCTTTAGATTCGTTTTAGGAACCGCATACTCAAAACAATCATGAACGTTTTTGGTAAACGTTTCTACTAATTGTTCGAGGAGATCAGCTGTCATTGAGCAATTTGTTTCAGTTAAATAAGACCAGTTAATATCAGATATACGTTTTTTTAGTTTTGTGTAGTTAGTTTTCTTGAAGTCAAAAACTGTTGTAGAATTGTTATTGTTATAGGAGAGTTGCGTATGGAGAGTTATTGTAATTTCTAATGTGGGATGGTGAGCATCTTCAGGCAGCGTTAGAGGAGCTGACCGCGATATATTTAGATTAGATGGAAGCAGTTTAAAAGGGTTATCAATATCGCTTTCCCAACAAATACTTGGCAGATTGAAATCACCTGAAACAATAACATGCTCATTTGGTTTCAGTCTGGAACAAATTTCATTAATAACTGATAGGTGTTTTAAGTAAATTTCACTGGAAGAGCTCGGAGGAATGTATGAGCACGTAATGAAAACATTTAAAGACTGATACTTTACTTTGACACAGCAAAATTCAATATTTAAAGCATCTTGTAAAATAACTTCTTCTGAAAAATAAGTGGGTCGAATGGCAATCAAACAACCACCTCCACTTATAGTATTATTTAGTATTGAATTACGATCTTTGCGGAAAACCGAATATTTATTACATAAAATTTCGGTGTTACGGGTTTTAACCACGTTTCAGTAAAGATTAATATATCATATTCTAAATCAAAACTACTTACAGACAGATCTTTAATTTTGGTGTTAAGACCGCGAACGTTTTGATACAAAATGGAACAAGAATTTGAAGAATTTAGTTTTATGGAACATTTATCTTGGGTGCACGAGGTAAACGTGCCGTTTTAGGAGCTCGAGGATTTTCACGTGGTATAAACTCCCGAATGAAAGCATTTGGAGGCCAAAAGTTAGGGTAAATGTAAATGTTCAGGAATCAAAATTTTAAACGATGAATTTATACGGGCATAGTTGTAATTAAATTTGAATACTTGTATGTTGTCGGGAGAAACTTTTAGCTGCGCAGATATGTGATGCAACACATCTTCAGCTGTAGTGTCACTCGCAAACCGAGAAATAAAAATAGATTTTCTTGGTGGGACAACAACAAGCTTTTTATGTTGTAACTCAGTACTAGGACTCGAAGCAGGTTTTGGAGCCGAATTAAGATTAGGAGCAGCTGTTTTTGGTGCCACTTTAGCGGACGAAGTTATCAAGTCAACGTCGTTTTTAGAACAGTCGCTGACTTGATTATCGGAAGTTGATTTGGCGACATCTTTCTCCTTTGTATAAGCAACATAAGGACAAATGTTAAAGGCTTCAGACGAATTCGGTGCACCAATTGGTGTAGACAATTGGTCTGAGTCTAAATCTACAACAGGAATCGGAATAATATTTATTTTACTCCTCAAATTTAAATTTTTTCGTGCGCTCTTTGAAGAGACGTAGTCTTCATCCAAAAACTTGAACTCTTTGAAAAAGCTCTCATAATCGGCTAATTTTGTTTGGATGACCGACATCTCATTAGCGATTTCTAAAAATCCCTTTCTGGTTTGACGAATCACCCTAACTATAGCCGAGTCGACTTTGCGGCATTCGGTGCAAGACCAACGTAAACCACACTTTCTATATTCAAGGTCATCAATCAGACGTGCCTTTAAGGAAACACATTTGCAATGGTAAATACTTTCACAAAACCAACAAGAAACAAAAGGTTCCTTTTCAGTCTTCACGTTACACTTGCGAAGAGAGCACGACATTTTAGTTAAATTGCAAAAGTAAAAATAAAAGCAGAAAGAAAAAAAATAGAAATAAAAATGTTCAAAAATTTATGATATTCAATTCAAAATTTAGGCACTCTAGTGTATATTAAACAAGTGCCAAAAAGCATGCACTGAAAAAGGATCACTATTTAAGAACCTGTGTAAATAGTTTGAGACGCAGTGGAAAATACTGATAATATCAGAAACGTCAAAAATGACAGCTTAAAGCTCACGGATAAAATATATTGATACAAACAACAAAGTTGTAAATTTTGTTGTTGTTATACTTAGCTTAGCACAGCAGCACAGGAATTAGCGAAAAATAACACACTAAACTATGAAATTTTCACTATATATTATGCACTTTAGCTAGACTTTGTTTTTATTGTCAATTTAAAATAGCTTTGAAATTTTTAACACAATAGAATTATTCAAAAATGGTTAATTAACTCTTAGCAAAAAAATGCACTTCCAAACAGGTTGATAGGGTTGCCAATTGATTATGAAATTGCATATGAAACATTTGCATATAGGACCACAGGGACTGCTAGCAATCATAAGATAAAGATTTTGGTCTTTGATAGGGAAACAATTAGCAAAAAAAATTGTTAATAAGTGTTACAGATGTTTTCGAGCGAATCCAAGGCCATTACATCAACTTATGGGAAATTTACCAAAGGATAGGTTGATCAAGACAAGACCATTTTTGAATGTAGGCATGGATTTTTTGGGACCGATAACTATACATTACAAAGTGCGAGGAAAGAAGACTGATAAAACGTATGTGTGCGTTTTTGTGTGTTTCTCAACAAAAGCAGTGCATTTAGAGGTAGTATCGGATTTAACATCGGCAGCATTTATAGGAGCATTAAAGCGGTTCGTATCAAGACCGATAATGCAACAAATTTTATAGGAGCAGCAAATAGTTTGAATGAAATATATCAATTATTTAAAAGAAAAGAATTTTTAGATAAGCTGAATAAATATTGTTCTGAAGAAGAAATAGAATTGCTGAATATTCCTGCGCGATCCCCACATGTAGGTGGACTATGGGAAGCAGCTGTGAAATCGGTAAAGAAGCATTTTGTACGGGTGGTAGAGGGGATCATGACTTTTGAGGAACTATATACGTTAATGGCACAAATAGAAGCGATATTAAACTCTAGACCACTAATGCCATTATCCGATGACCCCAACGATTTTGAGGTATTGACACCGGGACATTTTCTAGTTGGAGAATCGTTAACAACCTTTGTTGATAGTAGTGATAACCGGTGTTATCACGGGCTTCGGGATCACTGGAAGACAGTGCAAAGTAACAGCCAAGAGTTTTGGAGAAGATGGTCATCGGAATATTTAACCGAGTTACAAAAACGATACAAATGGCAGAGGCCATCTGAAAATATTGAAATTGGCAGCCTTGTTCTCTTAAAGGAAGAGAACATTGCTGCAATGAATTGGAGAAGGGGACGGGTACAATCTGTGGTAAAGATGGATTGTGCAGAATGGTGGACGTAAGGACCAATGGTACAATGGGACAATGGTATATCGAAAAGATCGATACACAATGTTTGTCCTTTTCCCAAAGATGAATGTTCTACAGAAATAAGAACAAAAAATAATGATATTCCAAAAACTAGAAAATCAAGTAGAATTAAGAACAAAAATTGTATGCTAATGTTATTATCGTATTTAATGATTTTCCCTGTAGTAAAGGGACTTGTAAAAATTGATTATTTCAAAGACAAAGCAGGAATATTTTTTGAAGAAGTGGAGGTAATAGGGCTTACAAAAACTGCATGGGATATCGTGGTACATATCAACCTGACGGATTATTGGAAATATCAGGAGAAATTGGACGAATCAATGAAGCTGATCAAATCCATGGAGATATCGCTTTCCAACGATGTATATATGGCAGCAACAATCAAACAGCTCACAGCAAGGTATGAGCGCATCGGCCAAAACCATGAAGTCATTACATTGAGCAACTCTAACAGACGAGTTCGAAGAGCACCTTTGGGATTTATGGGCGGTGTTCTACATTCAATATTTAGACTGATGGATGAAGAACATGCCGAGAAGTTGGTACAGAATATTCAACAAAGCCAGTCGAATGAAAAATAAATGTTAAGTCTCATACAGAATCAGTCGTCTATCCAAGATTTAACATCGGACATACTGAAGCAACAACATGATGTCGTATGGAAGAATTTTCAGTTCATCAACAACTCGGTACATACACTGAATGAGGCCATAAATAAACAAACAATAACTAGTACTATGGTGGCTGTGGAATCATTTGAAGAGATTCAGCAAGATTTAATCGAAGTTATCTGGAATTTGAAAGGCAATTTTAATGCGAAAATACTACCGTTGCGAGAGTTCCAGAATCAGATAAAGTTAATCATGTCTAACCTGAACGAGAACTTAATGTTGCCTGACACAAAGCCGATGGAGCTAGCAAAGATTGCGAAAACGACCACGAGAACAACCACCGATTTTATTTTGTTCAGCATTCGAATTCCCCTAGTAAACAAAGAGAAGATGCAAGCGTATGCAGTATATTCGTATCCAACATTTCATGACGGATATTTTGTGAGTATTAAGACTACATTTGACTACATATTACTAGATGCGCGAAAGACAGTGTATTATGGGATGGTGGGCGATAAATTTCAACATTGTCAAAAAATGAAGAAGATGCTGTTATGCCAGCAGACACATCCCTTATATAACATTAGAGCCGACTCCAGATGCGAAGTTCAACTATTTTTAAAGCAGAGAAGGTTTCCTCGATACTGCGAGATAAGTATTGCGGCATTGCGTAACTTTTGGCATCAACTCCAAGCGACAAATTCCTGGATTTTCTCTATGCGCGAAGAGACGCAAGCGGAAATAAAATGCAACGGGAAAAAATAATGCTCGAAGATCAGGTTATGCTACAAATGAAGCCTGCTTGTTACCTGCAAACGACTGATGTCAACCTGTGGGCATCGGACGTCTACACCTCGAATGTCACTTATATCATTCCAATCCTGAATCTAACACATCAGTTGCCAAACATTAAACATATCCAACTAAAAGGGAATATGGAATCATTCCAGCTCCGGATATTCCTACCCAAAAGACGATATTAGGATTTCCAACGGAGTTGGATACTCATCATGTGGCGCACTATAGCATAAGCCTGACAACATCGATCATAATGCTGGTAATCATCATAGCAGGTAACAAACTGTGCCCGATCTCCACCAGCAGCCATTGCCCTACCACAGTTACAATAGAGTAAAGTTTATACCAATTTCATAGGTAACTATTTTTTAAGATTTAAAAATTTTGCACAATACAAACATTTCTAAAAAAAGTTAAAAAGAAAAAAAAAAAAAAAAGAATTAGAATGTTATAATGATATAATTATTTTTATGTTTTATTATTTTGTTTAAGAATCAAAACCTGGTTAGTTTTAAGTTCTGATTCATTTAAGGTTTCTTTTTAACATAAAATAGTGCTTTTTTTTTTTTTTTTTTGACGACGACGAATCCTAACGGTCCCACTAACCCGCCCAACCGACCGAGGGGTACATCCGCATGACGCACGGATTTGGTGACCGAACAGCCGTAATCCGGATTACGCTGTGTAACCGATCGCGGGTAAACATATTTGGAAATTCGTTTCAGCTACAGATTAAAATCATCAGCTGATAAAACGCATATTAATAAAACGCGAATTAGGTTATGAATGCAAGAGAGAATTCTTCCAAACATAACATAATATAAGATTAACGTGATAATAAACAATAGAATTAAAAGAAAATATTATGAAGCATCAGAATTCATGCGACGAATATGAATTTGATCAAATATGATTTTTGCCTACTTTACGATATTAGACTTAACAAAAATACAAAGACAAAACAATCCAAACAGTTAATTTACGCGACAAAGATTACAAATATTAATTTTAGTATTTTGTTTTTTTATACGAAATATAAAAAATCAAATACAAATAGAACAGTTAAGTAAACAGTAACGGAACGAATGTGAATTCAGCTAAAAATTTTGTTTTATTTGTATACAATATACAGTAAAAAACAAAATTCTGCTGAAATATAAATATAAAATACAACAAAAATACAACACTTTCAAAAAATCGACAATGCCGATCTTTGTGGAGTTTGGCAACCCTGTCATTTCGTTAGACCCTAAGCGGTCCAAAAACTCAAAGAGCAACAAAGGCTTAAGTGTGATCAAGTGCATTTAAAATAAAAGTTTTAGTTTTATTAAGTGAATCTGACAGGTCAAAGACAGAATACAGGCTACAAATACAACGAAAAGGTTCATTCTGCGCGTAATTAGAGCGGCACATACTTAATATCAAAGGAATGAAAGATCTGGAACGACGGGTTGGGATATTAAAATCAATTTCTTGAAGCAAAAATGTAGAATTCAGAGAGCCATTTATCAATTTAATCAAAAATGTTACATTAAGCATCGTTCTTCTATTTTTTAGAGTAGGGATGTCCAAGATTTTCGTATGGAGGTAGGTTCTGATTCGGATTCCAGCGAAGGTTTCTTAAAGCAAATAATAAAAATTGTTTTTGAACCGATTCAATTCTATCAGAGTGGCAGTTGTATTGTGGATTCCACAAGACTGATGCATATTCCAAAATTGGTCTTACAAGTGATATGTAAAGACTTTTGGTAACGAATGGGTCATTAAATTCTTTTGACCATCTTTTAATGAAACCTAGAACACCCCTCGCCTTATTCACACATAAGTCAATATGTAGATGAAAGCGAAGTTTTGGATCCATAGTAACACCCAGGTCCACGAAAGTAAAAACCTTTTCTAGATTACAGTTATTTATATGATACAGCGATGAAAGTTGGTGTCTTCTAGCAAATGTCATAAATTTACATTTTTTCAGGTTCAGTTCCATTAAGTTATTATCACACCAGATAGCTATACTGGTCAGATCTGATTGTAACAACTTATGTTGATCTAAGATGTCATAGGATAGAAACAATTTAACGTCATCAGCATACAACAGTACATTCGAATGTTTAATGACAGAAGGAAGGTCATTTATAAAAAGATTAAACAGAATAGGACCTAAGTGACTTCCTTGAGGAACTCCAGAGGTGACATCTATAGTTTTTGATGTTGATGATTCGAATAACACCTGTTGCTTCCGATTTGTCAGATACGATTCTACCCATTTTAAAAGAAGATCTGGGAATCCGTATCTTTTAAGCTTTTCAATCAACAAATAATGATTAACTTTATCAAAAGCTTAACTAAAATCAGTATATTTGACATCTGTTTGAAGATTCTTTGAAAATCCCTTTATTGTTAATGAAGAAAATTCCAATAAATTTGTAGATGTTGATCTACCTCTCAGAAAACCATGCTGTGAAGGAGATATTAAAGTTGTGACAGAGTGAACCAATTGCTTTGTGACAACTTGTTCAAGTTTAGCAATACCTGTGCTAAGTTTAGCAATACCTCTATAGTTAGATACGAATGATTTGGTTCCACTTTTATAAAGAGGAATAATGTATGACTCTTTCCATGAATTCGGAAAATAGCCTCTTTCAATAGAGGCATTAAATATATTTGAAAGTGGAATGTATAAATTTTCTGCACAAACTTTCATAATACAGCTAGGAATATTATCTGGACCAGTACTATATGAATATTTCAACGATTTTAGTTGTTGTAAGACATCATTAGATTCTATAACAGGATTGAGAATGGAATTATAAGTGGGGATGTTATATGGATACGATGTGTTGCCATAAGT
This sequence comes from Heteromyza rotundicornis, assembly GCA_951394025.1. Classification (NCBI taxonomy): domain Eukaryota; kingdom Metazoa; phylum Arthropoda; class Insecta; order Diptera; family Heleomyzidae; genus Heteromyza; species Heteromyza rotundicornis. Next base: position 337,494 of record OX596013.1, on the reverse strand, counting down.
ATTATCAGAATATGTCGTTTTGAAGAAGTCAGCAAACATATTGGAAATCTCAGTAGGATTGTTGGACTCACGATCATTCCATTTCATTGTAGTTGGAAAACCAGTGTTTTTCCTTTTTGAATTTACAAAGTTATAAAAAGTTTTAGAATCGTATTTGATTTTGGATTTCAAATCGTTCAAATATTCATCATAGCATTTTTTATTAAGTACTTGATATTTATGTCTCAGAAGCGAATATTTTGAATAATCTTGAAGGTTTAAAGTTCTTTTATATGTTTTAAATGCCCGAGTTTTCGAAGTTTTTAGTTTCCTCAATTCTTTTGTAAACCATACAGCACCAAGTTCATTCGAATTCTTTTTAATGTTCTTTGGAACACATATCTCGAAGATTTTGCTGAGCGTACAATTGAAAATTGATACACAGTCGTCAACATCTTCAAAGTTCATGTCCCAACTAGTTTCAGATAAGAGTTGGTTCATTTTAACAAAATTTGTATTCTTGAAGCAAAAAAATGACTTCAACGGTGTAGAAACTGGTTCTAAGTTGTTTTGAACAAATTCGAAAGATAATTCAAGTGTCGGGTGATGGTTATCTTCTGGACATGCAAAAGCATCACAGCGTTGCACTGAAAACTTCGAAGAGTCATCAACATAAATTGAATCCAAAATTCTACTATTCTTATTTTCAATCCCGTTTACTTGTTGTAAACTCATATCTGAAAATGAATCCAGAAAGTCATTTAAACAGTCACGAGAAGAATACGGAAGAAACTGGTTTGAATCGCCACAAAAATTCCAAGATATATTCGGTAAATTAAAGTCTCCAAAAACAACAATGGAATCGGCAGGTTTAACATTTGAATAAACCAGTGATATAAGCGACACATGTCTTAGATAAACGGTAATATCGGAATTCGGTGGGATATACGAGCAAGTAACGAAAATATCGATACTAAAAACTCGAATTCGTACACAAATAAATTCCAAGTCAGAGACATCTGAAACTATGACTTCCTCAGATGAAAAAAGGTTTTTTACTGCAATGAGGACTCCACCACCAGTCCTGCATTTACGATCCCTCCGAAAAATTTGATACCCAGGACACAGAATTTCTGAATCAAAAATATTTGGTTTAAGCCAAGTTTCGGTAAATACCAAGACATTATGACTACAATCGAAACTTTTGATATAAATATCGTTCAACTTTGTATTTAGCCCTCGAACATTTTGGTACAGAAGACAAACAACATTATTCGGGATTTTATTTAGTTTTTTTGATTAGAATTTAATTTTCTTTGAGGAAGTTGAACTGGATTTACTAGATTTGATTTCTCTTTATAAACAAATTCACGAACTAAAGTTTTATCCGGCCAAAAATTTTTATTTACAATCTCATCAAACAATTCTGCAGGAACAGATAATTTGAAAGATGAAATGTTTCTAGCGTATGAAAAGTTGAATTTAAAAGCATTTATATTATTACCGGTTTTATTGAGTTTAGAATCAATATAAAATATAATATCTTCAGTTAATGTGTCTGGTGCAAATCTGGACACGAAAATAGATTTTTTAGGTTGCACAACAACAAGCCTTTTTGGGGTTCTCGTTTCTTGTACTTCCCGCAAACAATCCTTTGGAGAAATAATATTTATGGAAGGACAAACATTTTTATCAATATTTGAGATTCCATTCATATTTTTCTCAGGAGCGTCATCTACCCTCGTTTCCAAAACCGCAGGATCAGGAGAATAAAATGTAACTGGTGAAGCAAACATATCGGAAAAGGATGGAGTTGTCGGAGTTGAAATTGGCTTTGGGGTAAAAGCCCAACAGAAGTATTTTGTTTCGGAGCTGTTTCATCCAAACATTTATACTTCTGAAAGTTAATTTCGTACTCCTTCAGTTTAGACTGGGAAGCTGCTAAGTCCTTTGATACATCATTAAATCCCTTTCGGGCTTGACGTACCAATTTACAGATGTCCAGCTCTGTATCGCGGCAATCTTCGCAGGACCAACGAAGACCTTTTTTACCCTCGATCAGATCGACTACTCTACCAGTAAGGGATGCACATTTGACGTGATAAAAGATATCACATAGCCAACAAGAGACCATGCGTTCATTATCGACTTTAATGGCACACTTACGGAAAGAGCAAGTCATATTTAAATGCAAAATTTATAAAAAATAAAATACAAAAAGTGTAAAAAAGTGTAAATTGTAACGAGACAAAATGTTGACTGGGAAAAGGCACTTTCAAATTATATTAAAACAAGTGCCTGAAAGTATGCTCTGAAAATATGATCAGTCTGAGAATGTGGAATCTATATAAAGCTGGTGACACAAGAAATGTGGACAGTATAAGCAAAAACAAAAAAAATTTGCAATTTTTGTTGTAGTGATACTTTGCTGACAGGAATTCACGGAAATATAGCACAAAACTTTGTTATTTGCACAAAACTTATTGCACTTAGCCAGAATTTAATTTATGTAATTTATTTAAAAGGTTTTTAAAATAATTAACACGGTACAACTATTTAAAAATATTTATTAAAATCGCAGCAAAAATTCACTTATGATCAAGTTGAACAGGGTTGCCAAACTTACAGTAAGATATTTCTTTCTTTTACGCATAATTGCGGACAAGACACGCAATTATGCGTAAAATAAAAAATGTGTATCAAGAAAAGAAAACAAAAACATGTAAACATGTCCAAGAGAGAACAATTGTATTAAAAGACTTAAGTCTTTCAAAGTAGGCAATATGTTTAATTATGCAAAATTAAAGAATGGCACCAAGCAACGAAGACATAGGTAGTTGCGGTCGGTGTTTACAGAAATGATACCAATAGTTGGTGAGTCTGTAAATACCCGCAATATAGTTTTTTATGGTCCTTCTCTTTGAAGTGATACAGAAACGGGTAATTTCAACATCTGGTAGCAGTTTGTCAGTATGGATGGAAATTCCACATACACAGCGGAAGTGTACAAATACAAATGTACACAACTAAATAGGATCTGTCTCGGCCGATAATGAGGCCCAATAAAAAGGTACTTTGTTCCGCGAAATAGATAATTAGTGCGTTGCTTGGGCGGACCGTTTATTACACACACGATGGGACCGCAATCGCATCTTGTACGTAGGTAGTTTTAAGGTATTCGTATGTATTTGTAGGTATTTTATAAGGTATTATTTGTAATTTCTAAGTAGATTTTAAATTATAAATAAAGAGTTCAGTTCACTGGACAAATAAGTTATCCCATAACAACCGAAACCTCGCGTTATTAATTTCGTAGCAGCTCCGTGCTAAGTAAAACAGATATTTTATTTTTTTTTAAACTTTTATGTACCAAAAACTGGAGAAATTACAGTTCTAGCATTCGTTATTAAGCTTCGAATATCACGGTTTGCATTTACATCAGAGTGAAACACCTTGTGAAAGTTTATAGTTATTCGAAATTGTCTGTGAATCAAATGAATGTGTTTTTAAAATTAAAGCAGGGACGTAGGGTAGAAGGTGGCGCATTTGCCACGTTTTTTCAAAGATTTTTTTAAAATTACCCAATCATCGTTTCTTACAAATTTTTTTACAGCTCGAAACTTACATTTATTAACTTTAATATTTTAACTTCTGAGCATATATCTAAAGGCTTTCCACTACTTTTTCAACGAATTTCAAAAAAAGCCAAAACGGCGAAACTGCACCACCCATGGGGTAGAATTGCCAAGGGGTATAAATTAAAAATGCACAGACTTTTTCGGTAAATATAATATTTATACCAACGTCACAACGTTTGTAACGCCCATAAGGAGGCGTGTCCGGTATGGAAAAGTATATATATTCTTGATCAGCATCACCTCCTGAGTCGAATTAGCGATGTCCGTCTGTCTGTCCGTCCGTCTGTCCGTCTGTCCGTCTGTCCGTCTGTCCGTCTGTCCGTCTGTCCGTCTGTCCGTCTGACCGTCTGTCCGTCCGCACGATAGCGGTCGCAGTTTTGGAGATATCGACTTGAAACTTTGGGTACATGTTTTTCTCGTGAATACTGAGATAAAGTTCGAGAATCAGCCAAATCGGACAAAAACTGGGCGTGGCTCCCATACACCGAAAAAAAACGTAAAAATTGTTCAAGTCTTTCTTATTGTTGTATTCGATTGGAAATGTTTAGAAACGTATTTTTGACATGGTCCGAGGTTCCGAAGCCACATATATAAGGGTCTAAATGGGGTCTTGAGACCAATTTTTTTTTTGGTGGATTTGATTGGAAATTTTTAGAAATGGATTTTGGACATGGACCGGGCTCCAAAACCACCTATAATTGGCTCAAAATAGGGTCTTGAGACCACATTTTTTTATGTTCGAGGTACTTCTTCCTACAGTGTGGGGGTATTTCAGCTTCGGTATAGCCGAAGATAGTCCACTCTCTAGTTTATTTAAGTATTGAATATCAGAAGCTAAAATAAATCATTAAATAAATGCCTTAATCACTTTTTTAGGGAAAATATTTCACAAAAAGTACAAAAAAAATCAGTAAGTGCGATACGAGTTAAATGCAATTTTCCAAACGATTTTTCTAAATTAATTGTTAAGCTTCATTGATTCTTCTTTTTCTCTTCTTTAAAATGTTGTTGGTCGGTTTTGTTATACAAAATGCACCGACGTATATGCCCCATGTGCGATTCGGCGAATGTTCTCCAGGTGTTCCCACACACGCCAATTTTTTCATATTTTCACATTTAATAAATTGAATCAAGTCGAGCTTTTATTTTATGCATTAATATCAACGCAACAGCACCACACAGTATCAATTTCCTAATGTAAAAACTAAAAATATTATCATCAAATTTACTGACCCAAAAAATTTTCGCAGCACCCCTAAAAACAAACAAACAAGTTTTGCCGTGATCACGATTGAGGTAGAAAGGTCATGTACTTAGGGAAGAAACTTTATCGATATATGCACAAACTAACCATACAGTCAATTTCAAAGAGGTTTTAGTTTTTAAAAAAAGTGGGGGCCGCCTACCCATGAAGGGGAGGCGGCTTGGAGGGCTTTATATCGCCGAGCCTCCCCGAAATATATGAACACAATACGTCGATTTTAGATATTCACAAACTAACCTTCGGGTTTTTTTCCAAATTTTTCAATTTATTATGTTTTTTATGAAAAATCAAAAGATTTACTTTGAAAAAAGCGATGTATTGTTGATTTTAATTTGGTTTGCATTTTCTAATTTTTTTTCTTCATTAAAGGTAAAAAACTTTTTATGAAAAACCCCTCCGAAATTTTTCTTGGTTACGTCCCAGGGAAGTGGGAATAGAACTGGAACAAAATCGTGAAATGAAGCGGGAATGAAGTGGAAAGGGAAAATATCGACAAACAATCAGAAAAGTAAATAGATAAAATATCGAAAAATTATTATTAAAATATCTATAAAATATCGAAAAACTATCCATAAAATACCGATTTTCGATAAATTTATTAAATTTTTTTTTTTTAAACGACGAATCCCAACGGTCCCACTTACCCGCCCTTCCGACAGAGGGGTATATCCGCATGACGCACGGATTAATCCGGATTACGGCTGTGCAACCGATCGCGGGTAAACATAACTTGAAATTCGTTTCAGCTACAGATTAAAATCATCAGCTGATAAAACGCATATTAATAAAACACGAATTGGGACACTTCTCCTTCTTGGTGTTACAAACATCAGACCAAAGTGAATATACCCATACCTCATGAGGTGTAGGGTATAACAAGTGAGTAAGTTTCAGTCGGGCAAGCCAGTTTATATATACCCTACACCTACTGGACCATCCTGAATTTTGAAAATGCGACATCAAATTCGAAATCAGCGACCCTGAAAACCCCACTATACAAAATTACATACTGTTTTGATGAAATATTAAAATTTCGGTAAAAACACGATTTTCACTTATATGGGAGGACTGCCACGCCTACAGTCGACCGATTTCGCCCATTTGCAATACCAACTCCTTCTAGGGCCTAAAAAGGATAAATCCAAAATTTGGGATCCCTAGCTTTCTTCTAGCTCCTGCAATCGTGTTTACAAGAAAAGAGGACGGACAGACAGGGAGGTAGGCGTGGCAGTCGACCGATTCCGCCCATTTTCAATACCAACTCCTTCTGGGGCCTAAGAAGGATAAATACAAACATTGGGATCCCTAGCTTTCTACTAGCTCCTGCAATCGTGTTTACAAGAAAAGAGGACGGACGGACAGACGGACAGACGGATAGGGCTAAATCAACTCAGGAGTTGACGCTGATCAAGAATATATCTGCTTTAACATACCGAAAATTCAAGACGGCGGAACCAATATGGCGGCCGAAATTTTAAGATTTCATCAAAACAGTATGAAATTTTGTATAGTGGGGTTTTCGGGGTTGCTGATTTCGAATTTGATGTCGGAATTTAAAAATTCAAGATGACGAGGCCAATATCGCGTCCGAAATTTTAAGATTTCATCAAATCAGTATGAAATTTTGTATAGGGTGGTTTTTGGGGTAGCTTATTTCGAATTTGATGTCGCATTTTCGAAATTCAAGATGGCGGATCCAATATGGCCCAGTAAATGTAGGGTATATATAAGTCGGCTTGCCCGACTGAAACTTACTTAGTTGTTGGGACTTCATGTCAAATGCATAACTAGGGCAGATGTAGTGTGTCGGTGCCCTTAGGCTTTCAGCTTCGTGTCTTGTTCCTAGCTTACAGATTTTGTTAATTATTAAGGCATGTCCATACGATGCTTGTCTCCACATACCGTCCTCCCACAATCGGGGGGCGCTTTTTGCGGCGCAGCTTTGTATGTACAGGTCCACAGATGGCAGGCCTAGCATTATATCTATTCCCGCCCTCGGTGTGCTTCTGGCAGCTCCCGCAATCGATCTACCGGCTAGCGATTGCACTTTCGTGAGGAGTCCGAGGCGACATCCAACATTAGTAGTGGTCCACCACACCAACGACCCATAGGTGAGGATAGGCCATATTATTCCCGCATACATCCAGTGAAGGATTCGTGGTTGCAACCCCCATCTTTTCCCAAAGGTCGTTTTACAAATTTAGAAAGCGTTGAGTCCTTTTCTCATTCTCTCCTCTGTGTTTCTTTTCCACATAAGTTTGTGGTCCTGAATAACGCCGAGGTATTTAGCTTCATTATATATTTTAAGTTCAATTCTAGTTGTGGTAACCTGAAGTAGGGAAGTTTTGTCTTTCTCGTGAACAGTACTAATTCTGTCTTAGAGGGGTTAATTCCAAGTCCGTTTAGTTTCGTCCAGTCTGAAATTGCATGAGTTCTGATATTGTGGGCAGAAATTTCCCTCTAGTTACGGATTTTCTGGCGGTGCCCGTACCCCACATTGAGTTGATAACTCTAGTCTCTAGCATGTTGTGAACCCAATGTTGGATAGGACGTGGCACAGATACGTCATCTAGACCATTTAAAATAGCCTCTGTTGTCACGTTATTAAAAGCACCTTCGATATCTAAAAATGCGGCTAACGTGTACTGTTTTATGTATAGTATGGGTTCCACATGACCGACAACTTCATGCAGAGCGGTCTCAACAGATTTACCTTTCTGGTTGTGATGTTGTGATTTGCTTAGAAGTTGTGGGTTTATGAAACCTCTCAGGTAAAGATCAATCAGTCTCCATCGGAACGATGAGAGGTTAATCGGTCTGAAATCTTTCGCAGCGGTGTGGCTCGCCTTCCCAGCTTTGGGAATGAAAGCTACCCTTACCTCCCTCCATAATATAGGTACGTACCCTACTTGCAGACATTCCGTGAAAATATCTAATAGAAGTGGTACTATATGCTCTAAAGAGCAGTGTAGCATGGCTAGGAAAATACCATCGGGCCCCACCGATTTGTAAGGCCTGAAGGATTTTACTGTCCAGGCTATTTTCTCTTCCGTTATTAGTTATGGTAACTCATCCCTGAGCACGTTACTTATCTGTGACCTGTTTAGATTGTGATTTCCAGCGTCCGTGCCGTCAGGGAAGTGAGTTTCCATAAGCAGATCCAGTGACTCCTGACTAGATTCGGTCCATGAGCCATCAGACCTCTTTAGGTACCCCGGGACACTAGGGTCCTTGGATAGTACCTTGCGAAGTCTAGCTGCCTCATTGACATCTTCAAAGGAGCTACAAAAGAGTTGCCATGATTCCCTCTTGGCTGTTCTTATCTGTCTCTTAAATTCATTAAAACTGTCTTTATACGTTTGCCAGTCGCCCTCGCTTCTACTCAATTTGGCTTTATTGAATAGTTTCCTTGTTGTGCCCCTTAGTTGTCGTAGGTCTGTGCTCCACTGCTTTGAACTGGGACGACTGATGGGACATGACGACTTGTAAGCTTTTTCCAGAATGGTCGTCAGATTTCCGACTTTGTTGTCAACACCAGTCACTGTGGATTGTAAAGAGGCTTGAAGCTTTGAAAATCCGTTCGAGTGTTGAAAACAAGTTCCTCGGTCCTCCGAGGGTTTCTGTAGGGCTTAGGTTTTCTTTGGAAAGATTAATATCGAAGAGAACCCGATTATGATCAGAGAAAGAACATTTATCGGACACTCTCCAATTATCTATATCAGTATTGTTATTTTCTGTAAATAGTGTAGTATTAGTGTACAGTCAAATCCGGCCCTTGAACAAGACTTGAACTTCTTGTACAATCAAAATCCGGCACTTGAACCAGATTTTGATATTTTAGTATGAGTTTATTAAATTTCAACTGCTGGCACTTGAACCAGAAATTAATTAATGAGCTTTATTACAAAAAGCAATGGCCAAATATGCTGAGTTGCATAATTGCCCTAATTGCCAACCAGTGCAACGCTCTGGATAAATTCAAGGCCAACTTCGGCCAAAGCCCAAATATGCTGATGCACATAAAACTGAATTCCCAGTGCAACACACTGAACAGGTTCAGGGCCAGCATGAATGGTTGTCAAGAATGCACTTTTGTTGTTGTACCTGTTGCTATCATATGCCTAACTGTATGCAAAAGAATATAAAGTAACGTCCAAAAGTTTTACGTTTTTTGAACTCTTGGATGTTACTTAACACTCCCGCGCGTTGCGAATGCTCAACCTAATAATCTTGGATGCAGTCCACAGTATCACTTGCGGGAAAAGGTGGTTTCGATTCGTCGACTTCAAACGTCGACCCGTTTACCGCAATTGTCGACTCATCTACTGCATGCTGATTCTTGGTCCGTGGTAGAGGTGTCGGGGTTTGTTGCTGGTGGTGCCCTCTTTTTGATCTCAACCACTTGATGGCAAGCCAGAAAATGATGAACAGAGTGATGGCTGGTGCACTGGTGCAGTTCTCGGTTGGGATTCGTCTATGGACTCTTATTCCTTAAGCAGGCTTAGCTTATGTTTCAGCAGCTGTAACTCCGCAGTGATGTTGTTATGGGCGAGTTGTTGCGTTGGTTGTGATGATTCTATTGCTCCACTTGTCGAAATGAGTTCAGTGAAGTCAGTTCTTGGCACAAAAGACGTAATCATGGATGATTCATAGATTTTATGGCCCACCAGTGTCGTCAATTTATCCTTTAGTATGCACCCTTCTTCGATGGTAATGAGACCCGAACCCTCTAATTTCAGTTCCGTTATCGTCGACACACACAAAAAGCTGACTGATTTTGTAGGGAAGGCGACGTAGATGAAAGAGTTTGCTTCAAGTAGTTGGATCCAGTCAGGTGAGCTATTTGTTGTCTAAGGGTACAGCCATCTATATTTGGAGATTCTCCAAGACAATTCAATTCGGAAGAATTTATGTTGGAACCTCGCCGATATATTGGAAAGTGCTGTTGACACATATGTTCGCCATCACCCATTGTGACACATCTAGCAATTTCTGCAGCTGATAAGGGGTAGCACTGGTCTCGGTGAAAATTTGCAATGAGAAACTCTGCTGTGTATTGGATTGTTACAAACATACTTGGTTTGATTCTTATCGGTACCGGGACTACGTGCTATAGTTCGAATGGCTCATGTGAGACCAATGGATTTTTTAAACGGAATATGATGTGTGAAGTTGTCGCTCTCCCTTCAATGCTCATTAATTTGTAGAGTTTCCTGATGTAGGGTGGTTGTAGAGTGGCCAGAATGTGGCCCTTGATCTGAATCAACTGCTTTCTTAACTGCGACGGTTTTATTAGCTGTGAGTTCACCTGGCCCTGATGAGAGTCTACAAGTACGTCAATGAGTAGTGCTTGCCTTCGCTGCAACTCGTTTATAGCCATCAGTATCTGCAGTGCTAACGCGTTAAACAGTTCCGTTCGTTTGTGGTCCTGTGACCATGTGACTAATTCCGAAATTTGTTGTCGAGTCTCCTTGATGACCTTCTTTAAATTTTCGAACTCGTCATTGGTTTGTTTCAATATGTTGGTAGTCGAGTCGATCACTGAAGATTGGTTTCGAAGAAGGTTCAACAAGTCTTGCTCATTTTTGTACACGTCGGTGATTACATTCGACATCTTCTCTGCATAGTCCGAGTCGAGGACACCAAATAGCGCGTTTGCTACATTTCCGATGATGGCTAGAGGAGCGGTTCTTCGATTTCGAGCTTCTTTGGTGTTTGTTATGAGCTCATTATTGTCTGCAATTTCTTGTAGCTTGACCTCAAATTTATTTTATTTTTATTTATTTATTTTTTAATTTTTAAGCCTAGTACAAAAAGATATAAATCTTATTAATAGCACTAGGTACACAGAGCGTTAAATTACATTGAGCCCGACCTGCGGGTATGATTACAAATGATTTAAAACAATGATTACAAAATATTTAAATAATAAAAATAATAATAATGAATAATGTGTAATGTAAATTAAACAATTGAGCGATCGTTTTTGCGCAGTTGATGACGTCGTTCAACTCATTGCAGGAGTTGCCTTTTTGCTTTTAACTCGGTTTTGATACTCAGCATAAGTTGTCATGTTGTAAAAAATTACTAAAGACCACTCTGTTGACGTTAAATGAGTGAGCCCCATTCTTTCATAGTATATCGCTGGTTGATTCCGGAACGGTTCATTCTTTACCTCTGGATGCGCACACAGTGGCACAATCAATGCCGCAATAATGACTATCATTGCCATCGATGACAGTGTTCGACTTCGCCTTGCCTCATCGTTGTGGTCTGTGCCCCTCCCTTAAAAATTTTGGTCTTTCATGTTGGAGTGAAGAGACCCACTTCTACTCCTTTTAATTTCATTTCAGGGAGGGGTGCGAGCCGGTGAATTGGACGTTTTCGTATGCCACCCGATGTTTGTACGTCAACAACTCGAACTGTCTTATCGTACCCTGGTATGTTTTCACTATCCGTCCCAGCGGCCATTGGAGCAGTGGCAAATTGTCCTCTTTAATGATTAAAATTGTTCCGGGCTTAACGTTGTCCACTTGAGTCTTCCACTTATGCCGATGCTGTAATTCATTCAGGTATTCCTGTGACCACCGGTCCCAAAAGTCATGCTTCAGGTGGGATACTAATTTCCATCTGGTCAACAATGAAGCCCTTTGTGGTGCGACATTTGTATCAATCTGTGCTGTTAACGGTTCGCCGATCAAGAAATGTCCCGGAGTTAGCGCTGTAAGGTCGTTTGGATCTGTTGACATTGGTGTAAGAGGTCGAGAATTCAAAAAAACCTCGATTTCAACAATGACTGTTTCAAGTTCTTCGTACGTCAGTGATGCAGATGACACACTTCGTAGTAGCAAATGCTTTGCAGATTTTACTGTTGCCTCCCATAAGCCGCCAAAGTGTGGAGCTCTAGGAGGAATGAATTTGAAATTTATTCCACGGTCACTGCATGACCTAATGATGTCTTCACGTGAAGTATCTGCAAAGATGGCGTCAGATGTACCAGTGAGTTGTGCTTCTTGTCGCACTTGGTGCAGGATCGTGACGTACAGGTCCCTGAAGTATGATCATGCTTAAAGCAATTTATACAAAGCTTTTGTTTTTGCACCCAATTCTAACGGTCTGACGTGGATAATCAAACAATTCGTTCAAAAATTGTGGTTCTAAATCTGCTCAAAGCTTCGTTTTCACCATTTTTACTACAACTTAAAAACAAGAGCTGATAACGGCAAACCGTTAACAGATCTAAAATCAGAGTACAAAAATGTATAAAAAAAAATTTTTTTAAATAAAAAGAAACCAAAAAAAATTGCCATAATCAGAATTTGAACCCACGATCCATAAAACATAAAATATCTTCAAAATATTTAAGCGTATTGCGTAGCAAATCCATTGACGCCATCCCTTCTCCCTTCTAGCGCTGGCATACTGGCATGCCTCCACTAGAAGCGAGGATGGAATGTGCTTCCCATAACAGGCGTGCAGGCATGCCTCTAGCGGAGAGGCCTTGCGAAATTTACTACTGGGTATTGTCCAATTTTTCGGATGACGCCGTTTTGGCGCCGCCTGGTTCATTCGATGCGCCACCAGAAGTAGTCGCTGTGATTTTTAACAGCAGGTTCAGGGCCAGCTTGAATGGTTGTCAAGAATGCACTTTTGTTGTTGTACCTGTTGCTATCATATGCTTAACTGTATGCAAAAGAATATAAAGTAACGTCCAAAAGTTTTACGTTTTCTGAACTCTTGGATGTTACTTCACAATTAGGTTAGTATTCAATATGAATTCAAAAATTGACTCTTGTCTTGTATTAATGTCGGTACTTCCCCATTGTCTGTGATGTCCATTGGCATCACAGCCCACCACAATTGCCAATCCGTGTGACCCGGAATAACTGGCAAGTTGTCGGATGGCTGTCGATGGTGGTTCCGTCTCCTCATATGGCATATAGGCAGATGGCACGATGATTGTTTTCCCAGCCGGTTGCTCGCATATTACCACCGTCAGGTCGTCATTACTATACAGTGAGAGAAGAAAAATGTTATTAAAATTCTTGCCTATGACAATGCAGGTTCTGAGTTTACCTTCACTTTGTGAACAGTACGTTTTGTACCTTGTCGACCTTAATCCTTGAAATTGGTTCTTAACGATCCAAGGTTCTTGGATCAGGGCCACGTCCACCTCCTCATCCTACTTTATTATTATTATTTGTTTATTTTGAAATCCTAGTGTTACAAGAATGAATTCTTAAATATTACTAACACTAGTCACATAATGAATAATTAATTTAGCGTTTATATTAATATAAAAAATTAAATTGCAAAAAATCTAAAATAAATACAAAATTAAAATAAAATTACAAATTTAACACATAAACAAACACAATTTACAAATCAGCACATAAAGATTCCACATGTTTTGACTAACCACTTTATACCCCTGACCAGCAGGAGAGAGATTACACAAAACATTTAGACTCTATTACATAGGTGCGTCGTTGTTATCACAGAATTAAATTAAATTAAATATTTTTCTTGGTAGAATTTTTTGAGACCATTTTCAAATTGTATTGCGTTGCTAATTGATTGCAAATGGGTTGGCAGTGAGTTGCAAAGACGAATTGAATTTACAAAAAATTGTCTTTCCGATGTCAGGTAAAAGTGTCTTATTTGTATGATCTTATGAACACGACTTGAACGCAAAAAAATTAATTTGGTGTATAGGTAATGCGGTTCTTTTGTATAAATGATTTTATGTAACTGCAGTAAAACTTTAAAATTTAAAATATCGTTGAAAGGTATGGTTAAAATTTGATTAGCAAAGTATGAAACGCGATCATATCGTTTTAGACTGTAAACATATCTAGCAATATTATTGTAAAGAACGTTCAGTTTACTTCTACAGGAGTAGTCGCAATTGGCATATATTTCACAGCCATATATTAATGTTGGTATAAGATACGTTTTTGCTAGTAAAACCCTAATCTTGTACGGAGTAATGTATTGTGTTACCCACAGTACTCGAAGCATTCCATAAACTTTGCCGATTGCAGTGTAAATGTGATCATTCCATGTTAATGTGCTATTAAAGGTAACACCTAAATTTTTAGCTTTAGTTACAATATTTATTTCAGAACCGTTAAGCGTTATTTTTGTGATATTGGAAAGATCAATGCTTTTTCTGTAAATAGTAATACTTTTAGATTTTTTTGGATATAGACATAAACTATTGTTGTGTGCCCATTTTCCTATATTCTCTAAGTCTTCATTCAATCTAGCAACACACGAGTTAAGGAATTCTGGTTTACAGCTTAGATAGAGTTGTACGTCATCTGCATAAATATGAACATTGCAAAACTTCAAGCTGTTAGGCAAATCATTGATGTACATTATGAACAGGAGTGGGCCTAATATAGATCCTTGAAGTACACCTCTCTGTACTGCAAGGAAAATTGATATCAAATTACCTATACAGACAGCTTGTGATCGATCAGACAGATAAGATTTTATAAGTTTAACTGCTGTTGATGAAACATTGAAAATGTTTTTTAATTTAAGAAGTAAAGTCTCGTGATTCACCGAGTCAAAGGCTTTGGAATGGTCTAGAAGTGTAAGCAGAGTAATTTTTTGATCATCTAATGCGGCCCTGATTTCCTCAGTAACGTCAATGAGTGCAGTTGTACAACTTCTTTTTGCCCTAAACCCAGATTGTTTATCATTGATCAACTCATGTTCATATAAAAATGTACTTATTTGTTTATGCATAAGTTTTTCCAATACTTTAGATAAATAAGGAAGGATAGCTATAGGTCTGAACTCATTGTTTGCTTTAGGTATTGAAGTTATTCTAGCAGCTTTCCAGTTTTTAGGAACAGTAGAATTAGTAAAAATGTTATTGAAAATATGCGTTATGAAAGGCAATAAGACTGGAAGAAGTGCTTTGACAAAGATAGGATGAATTTCGTCGAATCCGACTGCATTAGATTTTACGGATAAAAAAGCTTGCAATACTTCCACCTGATCGACACAAGCAAAACTAAACGAGGTATCTGAATTTAGTACATTATTGTGATTCTCATAGATTCTGTCCGCGCTACTGGTTAATGAAGTTGGTAGATCAAGAAACTTTGAATTAATGTCGTTAATATCAATCTCTGTAGAATCGACAAGATTAGTTGAGTTCTTACCAATTCCTATTCCTATACTACGAATTGGTTTCCAAGTGCCCTTCGAGCCAACAGCGGTATTGAATTTATTTTCATAAAATTTTATTTTAGCAGTTTTTATTTCTTTTACTACTTTAGCTCTCAGATGTTTGAATTGTTCATATAAAACTGCTGTTCTGTAGCGTTTCCATTTATTGTAAGCAACATTTCGCTTGCAAATAAAACTATTTATGTCATTATTGAACCATGGTTGTTGTTTATAGTTTACCTTTTTCTTTTTCATCGGAACGAATTTTTCAAACAAGTTGTTGATATTAGTTTGTACAAAAGAAATTTGGTCATCTACTTTCGATAAATAATTAATGTTTTCCCATTCAATAAGTTTAATTGACCTTTTTAGCGATACATAATCAATGTTTTTAAAATCCCTATAACAGAAGGATTGAATGTTGTTATATAACTGAAAATTATACGTTAAAAAAATGAGATCGTGTTTAGAAAAAACTGGTGCAGAGATTTGGTCATAAAGTAGGATATGACGAGCGTTACTTACAAAAAAAATAAATCCAATAATGTGCTATTTGTCTTTGTATAGTGGGTAGGAGTAACACAATTTGCAGGATAAAGACCAATTGTCAGCATTCTGTCAACTAAATGGTTTTCCAACAAAACATTACTATTAAAATCTCCTGTTAAAATTATGTTAGAGTAGGGCAAAGATACATTTTGAATTATCTGTATAAGTGGCTCGATATCTACGTTGCGATTTGGTCTATATACGCAACCGACAAGAACTTTGTCGGTGTGGTTACAAAAATTCCAACAAACATATACTCAATTTTACTATTAGACGAAGATTTAAAACAAAATTTGCAAGTTATACCTTCTCTCACATATATCGCTACCCCGCCAGCATGACTTTCCCTATCAGCGCGAAAAATCTTATACCCATTTGCCTTAAATAGATCATCATTTAAACATTGTACAAACCAAGTTTCAGATACACAAACAACATCTACGCCAGAACATTCAAACAACAATCGGAATTCGTAAATTTTTTTGTTTAAGCTCTGCGCATTTATGTGACATATCTTTAGTCCAATAAGTTGTTTACACAATATGCGAATCATATCATAAGAGCAATCTTTGGAACAACTGGTATCAATATTTGGACTCATAACAGAATGTTTTTGGCTTAGCAACGCAATCAATAGGTATATGAATATAATATAATATAGGTAATAATGTAATTAATTGAAATTTTTAAAATGATGATAATAAGAACAAAAAACAGAAATAAATTGTAATCACTGCGTTAAGTTGCGATTTGGAGTTTGTAGCAGAGAGGGATCGTTGTTGTTGTTATTTTCGGGGCCACGAAAAAAATTACAATTCTCTTGCCCACCCTCGTTCGCTACCTGATTTGCGTTTGGTGGTCCTCTGTTTTGTGCACATGCCAGCTGATTCAGTGTTCCAATTGATTCGATGCATGTAGGTGCTTCGTCGGAGTAGCGCTTGACGGAAACAAGTCCACGACGAGTAAATGCAGAATGCAATTGTTTTTGTTTTTTGTAGGTGACGACCTTCTTTAAAATGTTGTGGTTTTCCTTTGTTAAGCTTTCGTTTACATAAATGGGAATGTCTGATTGAAACCCAGCATGATGAAGACGAAGGAGGTCATTAGAAGATCGCTTAAAATCCGCGATTGTTCGTAGTAAAAAATTCTTGTCATATGGTGACGTCAATTTTATGATTATAGCTGCATCAGTGAATTTGGCTTTATTGCGAGTGTTGCTATTGTTCATTCGATAGATGTTTTTTATAGCCAGTTGTGGAGCATTTAGAGTTGTGCACAAGGTGTTAAATAGTGCAGGTAGATTTTCGTTGGTTTCGGAAGGAATACCATGCAAGCGCAGATCACAAGCCACAGCAATGTTGTCTTGCTTTGCCAGTTGTGATTTTAAGATGGCGACATCGGCTTTCAGCACATCAACTTCGAATGCAACAGATTCCAAGACAGCCACCCTTTGGGTGACAGCTCCCAGATCGCGTTGCAAGTTTGCGATTTTTTCGCCGAGTGCACTCAAGATGTTTTTCTCTGACTCCATAATTCTTGCAGATATAAGTTCGCTCTGCTTTGCCAGACGCTGGTCCAAGAGCTGAAGGAGGCGGGGTGATGTGCCATATTCGGACATCCTGGGGGTTTTGGCAATAGGCGAGCCTTGAATAACCTCACGAATACGTTTTGGGGCTCCAGATGATATATTAGTTTTTATTTTGAGTATTGTTGTTTGTGAGTTTCTAAGTTACAATTTCACTTATTTTGGCGGCAAAACTGAAGAAGTTGATTTTTTTGCTTATGACTTCAATAAACTAATCAAATTTGATTTTTTAGGTGTTCATTGAAAAATAGTCAACACTTTTTTATATTCTTTTGATTATTAAACAATTAAATTCAATTTAATTTTTAATATTATTAGCAGAGTTAAATTTTTACGTCGATTCACGAACAGGGTTGCCAGACTTTACAGTGGTGCAAATTAATTTGCACTACTTGGAACCGCCTGTGGTTCTGTGCTTTGATGGAGCCTTACCTTCAACGTCCCCAGACAGAATTTGATGCTTTTTGAGCTCTTCTGCAGCTGGGCGAAGGATTGGGGATCAACAGTGATCTGGTAATCCTTGCCCGGGCCGTTTTACTCGTGGCTGATAATTCTCCAGCTTTGGGCACTCAGGTCGCAATTCTGTTCGAATCATCGCTTTCCGGCTCTGGTGGGGGAACCCATACGGATACGAGTTTCCTCAGTGGCAGCACCGCTCTACTCACGATCTCCAATTGAGCTTCTGGCCAAATAGCGCCTAGGCCATTGACTACGCGAGACAGAAATTCTAGTGACTTTCTGTTGCCGCAGTCAACTACCTTTACGCCTTTTGACCAGCCAACCCCATGCTCTTCGTGCATGGCCTGCAGTATTTTCGCTTCAACGATCAACCAGTTAGCCTGGGAAATCTTCTCGTCCAGGTCTGATCGATCGATGATTGCGATCTGCCAGATCTAGCCCTCTTCGTCTTGAGCTCGCTAGATCCTAGCTGCCGGTTAGAACAGCTTGGTTCCTCTGCCTTGATATCCCCCCTTTTTAACAGTTCCGATAGGGGGCGCTTGTGGTCGTCTATTCTGACGGCAGTAGCGGAATGAGAGCGGACGGCAGGCGTGGTCGAGGCATCTTCGGATTTGGAGCGTGAGCTTTCGAATTTTCTCACACTCTTCCTGTGCGACTAAGTGGAGCTCTAAGTGGAGCTCTAAGTGGAGCTCTTGTCACTTTTGTAGATAGCACAGCCTGATGTCTCACCGTACCATCTGAAGTCGCTGGATGACGACGCCAAGTGACAGGTTCGCTCGTCACTTACCGCCGGTACTGGGGTACTGGGAACCGTAAACGTTTTTTCTTTTTGGACTCCAAACACACAGTGGCTTTGTTGAGGAGGTGATCCATCCACCGGGTGATTTTATTTTTGTCTGGTCCATCATCCAAAAAGACTTCCATATTTTTCGACCGCCCTAACTAAGGGAACAGACATCGTTGTACGCCGCCCCTAACATGGGGTAGACAGACGCGCACGGAGTGCAGCCGTATCTACTGATGAAAACAGACGCTGTAAAGGATATGGGACAAGGGAAGGGACTTAGGAAGTGGTAGGTAGGGTACTCCGCTCCTAACATTGTTTGGCTCTACTCAGTATTTTCGGCGGAATGACCATTACCAAAAGTGGAAAATTCCAAAAATGGCTTTTCTAAACCTTAAAAAACTTGAAGAAGTGTCAATCCTATTAAAAAATTAGAGAGTGGACTCGCTTCGGCTATGCCGCAGCTGAAATACCCGCACACAATAAGTCCCATTTGGAAGTAACTCGAAAAAATGTAGGTCCCAGGACGATATTTTGCCAAATTTTTATGTGGTTTTAGAACCTCCGGCCTTGTCCAAAATCCGTTTCTAACAATTTCCAATCGAATCCACCAAAAAAAAAATGTTGGTCTCAAGACCCCATTTTAACCCGTTTATATGTGAGTTTGGAACCTATGTGAGTTTGGAAAGTTTCAAGTCGATATCTCCAAAATTGCGACCGCTATCGTGACGACAGACAGACGGATAGACAGACGGATAGGCTAAATCGACTCCGGCGGTGATGCTAGCCAAGAATATATATACTTTTCCATACCGGACACGCCTCCTTATGGTCGTTACGCAGGTTTTGTCAAAGTGAATATACCCTGCCACAGTGTGTGTGGGGGTATAATTATGTAGGGCACATTTCTTTAGATTGAATAGAGCTATATCGCACCGATATCTGTTTGAATATCTAGTTTTTACACGAGTTTTGAGATAAAAAAATAGGTTCCATAAAAAAAACCTTTTTCAAAATTCCCAAAAAAATACTATCGAATTCTATGTAAAGTTTCTGAAATTTAGAGTGGGAGTAAGTTTCAGTCGGGCAAGTCGACTTATATCTACCCTACACCTACTGGGCCATATTGGATCCGCCGTCTTGAATTGTGAAAATGCGACATCAAATTCGAAATCAGCGACCCCAAAAACTCCACTATACACAATTTCATACTGTTAAAATATCTTAAAATTAAGGTAAAAACACGATTTTCACTTCTATTGGAGGTAGGCGCGATTCCGCCCATTTTCAATACAACTCTTTCTAGGGCCCAAAAAGGATAAATCCAAAATTTGGGATCCCTAGCTTTCTTCTAGCTCCTGCAATCGTGTTTAAGAGAAAAGAGGACGGACAGACAGGGAGGTAGACGTGGCAGCAGACCGATTACAAAATTCAAGATGTCGGATCCAATATGGCCCGACTGAAACTTACTCACTTGTTTATAGCTGTTTTCGATTGGAAATTTTTGGAAATGGATTTTCGACTTGGTTCAAGTTTCCAAAACCACATTTAATAGGGTCAAAATGGGGTTTTGAGACCAAATTTTTTTTTGTGGATTTTATTGGAAATTTTTAGAAACGGATTTTGGTTGTGGTGTGAAGCTTCAAAACCACCTATAAATGGCTCAAAATGGGGTCTTAAGACCAAATTGTTGAGGTATTTCTAAACTTCTACTGCGTGGGGGTATTTCAGCTTCGGCATTGCCGAAGATAGTCCACTCTCTAGTTTAAGGTTTAAAAACGCCATTTTTGGAAATTTACTCTTTTGTTAATGGTCATTCCGCCGAAAATACTGAGTGTAGAGCCAATGTAGACAAATACGGGTCTTAAATTTTTTTTAAATTTTTGAATGGGGTGAGGTTAAAAAGAGGTAAACTTCATATGGAATGCCCCATATATACTTTTCCATACCTGACACTCCTCCTTCTGAGCGTTACTAACGTTGTGTCAAGAAAATGAAACATGTCAATGGATAAAACTTAATACTTCCAAGGCGAAAGTTGAATGATTTTTGAAACTCTGGGAGGGTAAGAAATAAAAATTGGAATTCAGGATGTTTTATTTTTGTAGCTGTTTTTTTTTAGTTGAAGGAGGCATCGCTGGTATTAGACCCTACCCTACCCTGAAAAATTAAGTACTTGTCGATACCTTTCCAACGGTATATAGCACTTGTCGATCGGACATCAAATGAAGAAAAATCCATTTAGGCTGTTTTTTGGGCATGGCTAATGTAAAAATTTTGTTTGCGTTGAAATTCTTTTGAGGTAAGCTTTCAAATGAGTGGTGGACTTTCCAAATAATTGTTTTTTGTATGGTGATCGACCCGCCTTAACTTTCATATCGCCCAAATTTTTTTTTGGAATTTATGGCCATTGGCGTAATGACCGGCCACCGGAAAAATTGGAAAAGTGCTGGTAAATTAATAGAGAACTCTTGAAAGATACATCTCCGTAAGGAGCTTTTTTTACGCACCCCCCAACTCCTTCAGGTGATGAACACACTTTCGACAAAAAAATTTTTTGCATTCGATTATATTTTTGATTAGATTATATTTTATTCGCTTCATGTACATTTTTAAGTTTTATTTTACGACTCTGATAAATTCTTAGTTCGTTTTGGCTTTCGTACTGGATTCCAATCTAAGTTAGATGCAGTTGGAGACGTTTCCCTATAGTCGTAGATATTCTTATTAATCCGACATTTTTGAAATACCTCTGCGTTATTTAATTTCTGGGGGTCATTATTATTTTTGGAGTCTATTACTCCAGGAACATTGTCAATATCTTCCAGATTGATGTTAGGTACATTTACGACTGCATCGTTCGCAGTGTGCACGGTGTAGAGTTGGTTCTCGTCCACTATTTTTAGATTTTGATCAACATTGGTATTTAATTCGTTGTAAGGCATCGAATTTTGAAGAACACATGTTGGTATATTTGACTGATCTTTAGTAGCGGCTGCATTCAAAAGACGTTGACTTCTGTTAATAGATTCAATTATATCTTTTACAGATTTCCTTTTCATAGGTGACATATTTGTTTCCAGAGGTGCTAGAGTTGATTCCTTCCACTTTAGACTTGAATCATGTTTTATTCGGTATAAATGTTCAAGCTCGTCGACACGTTTTCTAGATAGACTCTTAAGATTCCTCTCTGAGACACTGCTTTGAAGGATTGATTCATTGAGACAGTTTGGTTCCAATGTATTTGATTCAATGATTTTCAATGTTGTTGTTGCTATTTTGCAATTGGAGTTCGATTGAACTTTTAAAATGCCATTATCAGTAACTTCTGGATTCGTATATGTGTAGTTTTCAGCATATGTCTGATTTTTTTCTAAGCCCATGAGTCTATTTGAAATGTCGATTTTATCTGACTTTTTATTCTCTGCAAATGTTTTAACTTCCATATTAGTTTTCGCTGCTATTGGAGGTTTGTCTTCAGATTCATGAACAACCAAAGCTAATGGTGTAGTAAAAAGGTCCTCTATGATTTTTAGTTCTTCTATTTTATTATATTTTATTACATTATCAACTATTTGTCCTCCCATTGGTGGGCTTGTGAATCCCGAACTGGTTTTTGATGAAAAGTTCTCAGCATTTTTTTTAATTTCTGATTGGAAGCTTGTAACTCTGTTAGGTACCTTTCTCTCCGGAAATGTCCGCTGATCTTCAACAAGGACATGCATGCACTTAACTAGGCCCACTTCTGGCTCTCGTTGCAATTTAACTAACATATTTCTAGCTTTACTTGATTTATCTAGAGAAGTAGAGTTTCTTATTTCTTCTATTGTAGTTTTGGAAATTGAAGATTTTTCTGTCATAACACCAATACATTTAGGTTGAGCAGTGTTTATATTTGGTAGCATTATATCTTGGTTGTCATTATTTGTCATGTTTACAAAGTTTTCAATTTCCGCCGTGAGGTTGGCAATGCTTATAGTTTCTTCTTTATATAAGTGCTCTTGGTTCGAACTCTTTTGACTAGATTCCTTTGGGATGCTTTCATTACCGCTCTCTTTATGAACCTAAAACAAACAATACGTATTAACAATGGTAATGTTTGAATGTCTAAATGTTATGAATATAAAAATGTTCGAAAGAGTGTAACAGTTGGTACACCATTCCACAATATTAGTTAGTCACTAAATCCTTAATAACTTTGTCCAATCAGACCGCGCCCGAATCGGGAACAGAAATTGCACAATGAAATGCCCTATTGAATGAAAAAATAAAACGATTTTTTTTTGCAATTACTTCTGTCCGCAAAAAATTATTTTATTTTACTTCGATCAAAAAAATTGTCAAAAATGGTAGTAAAATCCAACTTCCGGCACCAATAACTCAGTCATTTTTAATCCGATCTTTATCACCTTATATTCGTTGGATGCGTATTTTTATTATCTTTGCAATGGTAAAAGGTTAGCTACAATCAAATCGTTCTTGAAATATTCTCAAGTAAGTGGAGCCATAATATTTCCCGAACGGCCCCAAGGAAAAAAAAATAATTGTGATTTTCGTGTTCAGCGACCCCAAATTAGTTTAGAAAATATAGTTTGCACAATGTTATATTTTGGCTGTTAACTAGTGTAATAAATGGTAATATGAATCTATTCATATTAAAATATTTTTAGGTATCTTAGAATACGAAAACTAAGATTATATAATTCTTTTCCAATCTCATTGGAAAAAAAAAGATAATTTGAAAAATAATTTCAAAGACCGGAAAAAAATAAGGGCAAATTAAAAGTTAACCCATTCACGACGAGTATTACCATATGGTAACGCTGATAGCGTTCCACGGTATATTCAATTAAAAAAATATTTGAACAAATATCACTAATCTGTTTTAATAAAGCATGCTTAGATCTTTCTTTTGATATATAACTCTAAGCAATCGCACCTCAGTAGCGACAGTGGCGGATGATTAAAACGTAGTATTTACAAAAAGTGGGAAAAAATAGCGAAATGGGGCGACTTTTCCGCTAAGAATATTTTTCAGTGTTACACAAAGTTATATATTACGGATGTTTGCTTTCTAACATTTGAGGAGAATATCAAAGTATAATAAAACGTATTTCATAAATTATTTAATTACTTCGGTGTTACTTTTTTATCATTTTACATTTTGCTGTTGCCATATGGGCACGCTCGTCACAACCCTAATAAATTTAATTTTGTACCATGAACAATTTTTTAAAGCTTTTTTGTATAAAATTCTATATATTTTATCTACAAATTGATTTTAAAGAAAGATTGTGTACTTGTTATACTTATGAAAAATTAACATAGCATCTTGAGTGGATTTTGCCATATCCGTATGTCTGCCTGTCATTCAGTATGTTCATCCTTCTGATTGGTAAGAAGATTGAAGGAGCTAGAAGCAAGCCAGGCGGTTCAAACTTTGGACTTAACTCCTGCAGGTCCTACAAGGAGTTGGTATTGAAAATGGGCTGAATTGGTCAACCTTCCATACACGTGAAAATCGTCTTATCCCATTCACGACGAGTGTTACCATATGGTAACGCTGATAGCGTTCCACGGTATATTCAATTAAAAAATATTTGAACAAATATCACTAATCTGTTTTTTGATTTTAATAAAGCATGCTTAGATCTTTCTTTTGACATATAATTCTAAGAAATCGCACCTCAGTAGCGACCGTGGCGGATGATTAAAAAGTAGTATTTTCAAAAAGTTTGAAAAAACAGCGAAATAGCGCGACCTTTCCGCTAAGAATATTTTTCAGTGTTACAAAAAGTTATATATTACGGATGTTTCCTTTCTATCATTTGAGGAGAATATCAAAGTATAATAAAATGTATTTCATAAATTATTTTATTACTTCAGTGTTACTTTTTTATCACTTTGTATTTTGCTGTTACCATATGGGCATGCTTGTCATAACCCTAGTAAATTTAAATTTGTACTAAGAAACAATTTTTTTTAGCTTTTTTCATATAAAATTCTATATATTTTATCTACAAATTGGTTTTAAAGTAAGATTGTGTACTTGTTATACTTATGAAAAATTAGCATTACCCTAGTAAATTTAAATTTGTACTAAGAAACAATTTTTTTTAACTTTTTTCATATAAAATTTTTATATATTTTATCTACAAATTGGTTTTAAAGTAAGATTGTGTACTTGTTATACTTATGAAAAATAAGCATAGCTTCTTGAGTGGATTTTGCCATATCCGTATGTCTGTCTGTCATTCAGTATGTCCATCCTTCTGATTGGGACGAAGATTGAAGCAAGCTAGGCGGTCCAAACCTTGGACGTAACTCCTGCAGGTCCTAGAAGGAGTTGGTATTGCAAATGGGCTGAATTGATCAACTGCCACGCCTACCTTCCATACAAGTGAAAATCGTCTTTAGTAATGTAACCCAATTTCATGGAAATTGTGGTAGGAAAATTCTCCATAAAATGTATTGTCCGCTTTGTGTCGGTGGTGAGTGCCGCAAAAGCTATATGAGCAATACCCCAATCACGACATGACATCATGATGGCTAGGTCATTCCGAGGTTATGAATGAAAAAAATGCTACATCTAAAAAATGGAGCAAATAGTGCTGTGAGTACCGTCGGTGGAATGAGCGGAAGATGGCGACCAGGTATCAGATGGAAAGGTGTACGGCATATATAGGTTCACATCGACCGGCTGAAACTTACTCACTTGTTTTTTAGCAAATTTACATTACGATGAAGACATTTAGGCGAGCACAATTTTCCACGATTTATCCGGCTGGACAAGATGATTAGGAGGAAGATGAAGGAGGTCTTCATCTGCCGATGGTCTTCATCGAACACCTCTATGTCAAATTATGGCGAGGACCTTTCCCATTTCAGTACATATAAAGATATTTCTAATGTTATTGATTACTACCTACGACACTTATCCAGAAAATCCTAGTTACAAGCTGACCTACTTTTCTAACTTTTCCCCTAGGAGGTATACAAATTTTTTTGGATGCAAAAATGTGTGTTTTTTAAAAACAAACTACCCTGCAAACATTTATTGAATTTAATTTATAATTTTTATCACTTGTTTAACTATTTATTGAATTTAACATCTCATTATATCTATGTACAAACTGTTTTCTTAATTAAATAAAAATCAACATTAAAAACTATACAGCAGCTTTATTTATATATGTAATGTGTAAAAAAAGGATTAATTGGATTACAAAACATGAATTAACAACCATTACAAAACATTGTTTTACAAACCTAAATTGTAAGCTTACAGTCAATATTCCGTTTCGCTTAGTTTATAATAAAAAATCATTGTTTTGTAACACTTGTTTCCAAACAAAACACTTACTCGAGTAAGCCTAGAAATAACTTATTTCCAAACCAAAATGTTTGCTGGGTACTTTGCTGAAGAAACATTTCCAATCAAAAATGATCCTAAATTTATATAAATTAAAAAAAAAACTAGAGAGTGGACTATCTTCGGCTATACCGAAGCTGAAATACCCCCACACAGTAGGAAGAAGTACCTCGAACATAAAAAAATGTGGTCTCAAGACCCTATTTTGAGCCAATTATAGGTGGTTTTGGAGCCCAAACCATGTCCAAAATCCATTTCTAAACATTTCCAATCAAATCCACCAAAAAAAAAAAGTTGGTCTCAAGACCCCATTTAGACCCTTATATATGTGGCTTCGGAACCTCGGACCATGTCAAAAATACCTTTCTAAACATTTCCAATCGAATACAACCATAAAAAAGACTTGAAAAATGTTTAGCTTTTTTTCGGTGTATGGGAGCCACGCCCAGTTTTTATCCGATTTGGCTGATTCTCGAACTTGATCTCAGTATTCACGAGAAAAACATGTACCCAAAGTTTCACGTCGATATCTCTAAAACTGCGACCGGTATCGTGCGGACGGACAGACGGTCAGACGGACAGATGGACAGACAGACGGACATCGCTAAATCGACTCAGGAGGTGATGCTGATCAAGAATATATATACTTTTCCATACCGGACACGCCTCCTTATGGGCGTTACAAACATTGTGACAAAGTTAGTATACCCTGCCACAGTGAGTGTGGGGGTATAATTATTTTGAAAAAAATTGGTCGATTTAAATTTTGTTTGAGTAAATAAATGTTAACACATTGCCAAACTATCAAAAATTAAAAAAAAATAGTTATACACAATAATATCTTAAATTAGGTAATTTTGCTAGGGTTGTGACGAGCGTTACCACATGATAACGGGCAGAGGTGGGCAAACAGCAAGCGGTCCAAAAAAAAATTGGAAATTTGTTTCTTAAGTCAATTCTAGGTAATCCTGAAAAAATCGTGAAAAAATTCCTATTATTTCGCTCTTGATATTAACGGGTTAAATGTCAACATCAAAATAAATATGGTACATAGTGTATGTGTCCAGCTTCAATTCCTCTCCCATAGTTAATTACGGCATTGCCAGATAAAAAAATTAAATTAAGTTTGAGAGAGATTTATTCTAATTTTAACTAGCGGATTTTACTCAACGATTTTATTGATATCACTCGTGAAATAGATTTCTGATAAAAAAAATAATGTTTCACTGAACTGAGAAAAATAATAAAATGTAAAATTTACTTACATACTCAATATCTATGCGAAGCTCCCACGAAGAATGATCATTCCAGGTGATGTGCCAACCTAGAGCGAATGAGCGAGAAACTTATTCTCTCTGTTCAGTAGCAACATTAAATGCGTGTGTGTGTGTGTGCATAACATTATTAAACAATTAAAAAAAAAGGATTCGTATCATAGAAAAAGGATACATTAAAATTTAAAAAATTTCAAAATGTTCCCATATGTGCATTTTATTAATTTAATGCCAAAGTTAAAATTTGCTACATTAAGCTATACGAAAATTTATCGCACGCGATAATGGCAAGTGCCGCAAATTTTAAATTTTGCAATTGGACACCAACAAAAGGCACAGGCAGAACATATTTTGATATAAAAAGCAACAACAAAAACCATGCACTTGTTGTAACCATATTTTCTTCTAATAATTCAAATTTGTATAGAAATAACGTAATTCTGATGTAACGCGCAACTGATCAAAGGGACGCTAAACCATGCTTCTTGGCGTAGAGATAGATATAAGAGTTGAGCCTCGCTTAGGCTATGATGCAAGGAGCGCTTGTTTTAGAATTTGTTGCCAAATCCTTTTCGGAAATAGCACGAACATAAAAACGAAATATTTGTAATTTTGGCGACTTCTTGGATTAGCCAATTTGGATTAATTAAGCCAAATGTTTTATAAAAGAAAATTCGGATGTTTTAATGAATTGAGGCTAACCTCGAGCAACATATTTTGTGAATATATCAAACAAATTTTAAGAGATTGAGTTATAAATTGAAATTTATAAATGGTTGCTTTGCAACAAAATGCTTGAATAATTAATCAAATTTCTAATGATTTTTAAATAGGATTCTCTAGAAAGGTGTGGCTTCTATGACGTCCGGAACAGGAAAAGAATGATCTTAAGCCTTTTTCATCATAGGAAGGCTTTTAGATTCGTTAAGCACGATTCATTATTCGATGTTTGAAGGGAATAATTGTACAAGAAGAAAAACTTTCATAGTTCTAGTACAAATATAAAATATGTTAATTTTCTTTACATAAACAGGATGTTATGAGACCGAATTAACATTAAAGAGAAATTATGGTCGGTTAGCTAGAAATTTTCGATTCCCCCCAGCCAAAATCAGATTTTGGGCGTTGTAAGCACTCAAAAGCTGATCCCGCTTGTCGCAAAGAGAAAACAAACAAAAATAATCATTGAAAAATGTGTTGTGCGTGATATTTTCCTACATATCGTCCTTGAAGGTCCTCTAGATCATAGTAACAAGTTTGGCGTTAAATAATTTTTGAAAATCGCTTTGCTGAAAAGATTTTCAAAATACTTCCTGACCAACTTTAAATGACACAATTCTTGAGCGCAGATTTCAAGTGTTTTCATTGCGCAAGTGATGCTTTTTCATGAGCTCGCCAGCTCTTTTGCGTACAATTTCCATAGTATCGATCGATCGAATTTTACAGTTCGGTCATCTAAAATTTCTAGTTTGCGCAACAGTGTGTATGTTGAACCATTATTTATCATGTGTTGCCCAAAAGCCATAAAATAAGGTGAAGTACCAATTGTGGTATGTAAACCGGAACGCTGAGCAAAGCCAATGCTGCTCAGGTGTTCATCCCAATTTTTCTGGTTAGGGTCTATGTATGCTCTAGTGGCCGAAATAACCGATCGATTGACACGTTCACTTGCGTTTGCTTGCTACACGTGATTAACAGAATAATTTTATAGTTTATTAAAAAGATTGGATTTAAACTGCAATATTCCCAGACCGAGAACGAGGGTATGGACCTACAAAGTCTGAAGTTCTTCCCATTGGAGGACGCAAGACTTTATTCGGATGTTTGGTGGTTTTACACACTTCACATGCATTTACGTACGCTTTAACATCAGGAACAAGTCCTGGCCAAAAATAATATCTACGAATTCGCTCTTTCGTTTTGTTAATGCCGCCATGCGACAAAAGATGAATGTCATGAGCCTTTTTCAATATGTCTTCCACTAAACCTTTTGGAATCCAAAGTTTCCATACCAGATCGTCTTGCAACTGCTCTCCGGAAGCGTGCTCCGTCCGTCTGTATAAATAATTATCAATTATCTTGAAATCTGGAAATTTTGCTATATTCTCTTTAATATTTCTAATCAGTTCGTTATGCTCGTCCGTTTTCAAATGTGGCGAATCTAGGTCTACGAAAAACCTACTATCGTTTTCTAAAGCTGAGAGGTCCTCGGTATTTACTCTCGAAAGCGCATCAGGAACTACATTTTGTGTACATCGTTTTAAAGCCCACCTTGCCAACCTTGAGTTGAGGTCTGTCTGAGACATGAGCCACTTTAATGACACATGATCCGTAATCACAGTGAACTCATGTCCTTCGACATACGCTCGGAATGTCTTAATACTTAGTATTGCTGCTAAGCATTCCTGTTCGGTGACTGATTAATTGCGTTGGGCTTGATTAAGTTTCTTCGACATATACGCTATCGGAAACTCTTCTCATTTACCTGCACCAAGACACTTCCTAATGTTACCACCGTTCCTACAGGGCGTATAAAATTCCATCATCTACACATAATTCATATATTATCTATTTCCATACTCAAAATAATATGTCATTTCTCTTGAATGCATTTACTCATGTAACTCTCACATAGTTATATACATTCTTATGAAAAAAGTAAAGTAAAGCCGGTAGGCAATCATGTTATCCAATTATAAATTTCCGTTCGCTTTTGTTAACCGGCCACTTTGGAACAAATATTTTTTAAAGTCGAGCAAGTCGAGAAATTTTAAAACTTTGATAACTTTAAATAAATCTCTTCTCTTAAACCTTTTTTTCCTTTTGCGGGCGGACTCGGGAAGTAAACCCTGATTTTACAATTCTTTAAAAAACATTTTCTATACAACGCGGTGCGCGAAATAAATACAGTTCAGGCAAAAATGAACAATCAAGGTCAATCTATTGACCATTCCGCCGGCGAATATAGTTGCAGCGTGTGCAATGAAATAGATGATGACCGCATGGTACAGTGCGATCAGTGCGACAAGTGGTACCACTTCGATTGCGTCAGAGTTAACAGTAGAATAGCTGATATTAGCTAAAGCTGCGCAAATTGCATCCCAGCATCAGCAACAACCACAACGAGTGCTGCGGCTCCTCTGAAAAAGACGCATATCGATACGCCCGGTCCGTTCCCTCAATGCGAACCCCAAGCCTCATCATCACCAGCCGGTCACGTAGACCAACTCGCAACAACAACAACGTCAGTAAAGTGGAGTACTGCAGATGGTGCTGCGAGCTCAGTTAGTGGTTCGAAAAGTACCGCTAATCAACCGTACATCGCCACCAGCAGCGTAACATCGTTCGCTGCAGCGCCCCCGCTGCGCCCGTCGTACCAAAATCTTCGCACAGCAACATTCGGGCAACCACCGATATTCGCAACAACAGGGATTTGCAACATATCCAACGTCTTATAGACGAATTCCGAACAGTGGTGACTTTACCCAACATTCAATGCATCACAACACTGCACATTTGCAAACGTTGCCTAACACTCAAACAGCTGATCACGAAGCGGTGAACAAAGAAAATTGCAAATTACGTTTGGCAATGCTAGAAGAAGAACGAAAAATTCAACAAAATTATTTGGAGAAAAAATACGAAATTCTCTCACTTTCGCAGGGGGCGTTACCATCGGAAAGTTTCAACAACATCGGCGCACAATTCGCACCAACTCCAGCACAGCTTGCAGCTAGGCGCGCTATTCCAAAGGAATTACCGCATTTTAATGGCGACCCGGAAGAGTGGCCGCTATTCATTAGTAGCTTCGAAACAAGCACTGAAGTAGCAGGTTACTCAAATGCCGATAATTTGATGCGACTGCAAGCGGCTTTAAAAGACAAAGCGCGGGAGATGGTGAGAAATAAATTGCTTCTACCGGCAATGGTTCCAGAAACAATTAAAACTTTGCGAATGTTCTTCGGAAGGCCGGAATTTATAATCGAGAGTCTGATCGAAAAGGTGAAGAAAGTTCAGCAGTTGAATGACAAGCTAGATGCTCTTATAGATTTCGCCCTGTTAGTGCGCAACATATATTGTACGATGGAATCCTGTCGAATGGATTCGTATATGAACAACGCGATGCTGGTTAAGGAGCTGATCGACAAATTGCCTAATCAGTATAAACTCAACTGGGCCATGTACCCCAAAGATGAACGAGTACCAGTGGTAAAAGCCTTCAGCGACTGGCTATACGTGCTTGCAGAGGCGGCTAGTCAGGTGGTGTCTCCTATGGCCACGAAACGAGGAGGTGTAATTAACACTCATGTTGGAGCAGACGAGCAGCGTAAAAAAGACTGCGCGCACTGTAAAATTGAATTGTGAAGAGTTCAAGAAGCTGAGCTTGGAGCGAAAGTGGGACGTTGTGCGAGCGATGAAATTATGCCGCCAATGTCTAAACATACACCGACGTCGTTGCTTCGTAAATAGACTTTGCGGCATCGAAGGTTGCCAAGCTAAGCATCATTCATTGTTGCACAGCAACGCCGTTACATAGCCGCACTCCGATATAGTCACACAAACGCAGTTACTACCGGCACCCTAAATTCGCACAATTATCTCCAAGAAGTCATGCCATATTTCAGGATTCTACCGGTTTGTATTTACGCTGAAAAGAAATACTTAGACACGTTTGCTTTTCTAGATGAGGGCTCGTCAGTGACTCCAAAAATCGATGCCAAGATACAAGTTTTGAGACAAGCTCGGAATAATAAAAATAGAAATGGGTTTTGTTTTGTTATTAAAGGAAATTTCGGTATCTATTTGACCTACTATGGCTTGAGATGTACCATCAGCGGTTCGAACAAAAGATTTAATTTTTTTAAAAGAAGAATTCGATGCTATAAAATCACGCACTGCTTGTGCACCGATGCAACTGATTGATGCGCCTGTGTCTAACAAACCAACAAATACTTTTGCCAAACAAAGTGACATTAGCATGAGGACGACGATCATCATTCGGTTTATCGAAGATTGAAAAAATTAATTTTTGTTTACGAGACTTAACGTTTTTAAAAAAATTGCGCATTCTACTACTAGATCGAGTCGGAGGAAATTCTTGAAAAATTCGAGATTTTACTTTATTATATTCCTGTAAACGAATATGAAATGGTTTTATAATTTTTAAATTCGGTATATTTTGTGAGGAACTCTGAGTTAGTTTATCTGTTTTATCTGCTGGTTTTAAAATTGTAAAATTGGGTGTAATATTTGTAACAGAACTTTCTAATCTGTGTTGGTCGCTTGGTGCGAGAGGGAGTTCTACGGTTGTGCTTCTCAGTGCAGACGACTGGAAGTTTTGTGAACCGCAATTTAGGCAACTGGGTTTATATGTGTTCGGAGCACCACATCCATAGCAGATAACTTTGCGCTCACCAAGGCAATCTTGATAGCGATGACCACCTTTGCTGCAACTCCAGCAAATTAAAGATATTGTTGATATCTCAGCTTCATCAACACCTATATCAACTTAATCAATGAGTTCAGCGATAGATACATTTTCCATCTCTGAGATATGTCTACGACTCAAGTTTTGAATAACTTGGCTTTTTGTAAGTATCTTGAAAGAAAAATTCTCTCTTGCGACATAAATCTCGAAGGTGAACAACAGAATAAATTTGCATGTTCAGTATCTCGTACTGAATTTCGGGTAATAAATTACGCCTTGAAATTTCAATTAAAGTACTATGGGTAAGAGGTTGTGTCAACTCATAAAAAAAATCAAAATTTTCAGTCGGTTTCTGTTTTCTGTCACGTATCATTTCTCTAAAATCAACATCGGTTCTAGAGTCTGACTTCTGAGCGCTACACATAAGTCTCTCCATCTGATATTTCCTGATACAAGCTTATGGTACCTCCAGTACCACTGAATGGCTTTAGATTCAAAAAGAGTACTAGCATTTTGACATAATAAATGAAAATTACCGTTTAAAGTTTGATTTGTCAAAGCTTCGAAGCGATAAATAAATTGATCAACAGACAATCCATCATTGCTACCATAAAATTTTAGCTTCCAATTATAAATGATATGGCCTACTTTATCAGAACGTAAAGTAATTTCTGAACCAATATTTGGAACACTAGAAGTTCGACCGGAAACTGATTGATTTGGCACATTATTGTGAGTATTAGGATCTGCACTTGGTAGTCCTAAAAGTTGCTCTAACGTTTGGTTCTTGATGTCACGATGTGATTGCATATTCGGATTTCCTATGAAATCGTTCGACTGCCTATCATTCGTATCAATAGGAACAGAGGGTGTATTTTGTATAATCAATGAAAGCTGATCCAACCGTTGAGTCATGCGTAACTCCATTTGGGATACTTGATTGCTGAAAACAGCACCGATTTCCGCCACCTTTACTCCAACTGCAGCGGTAACTAAATTACGAATAGTTACATGTTGTTGTGATGGTGAAAGGGGATCTGAACTTGTATTTGTTGCGGTAGGATTAGAAATTGTGTTAGCCAAAGGAGCAGGCCCTTGAGCAGCATCACTAGTGCCTTCACCTTGGTAAGAATAGGATTCGTTGTATTTTTATTTGAATCAACAACGTTTGATTGAGATCTTGTCTGCATACCAGCTTACGATTTTGCTTTTGGAGTACAACTAGTGTCTGATACGCAACGGACTTGACATACAGGACAATTGGAATTTGTTCGTATATACTTTTTTATACAGGATCTATGAAATGCATGCGAGCATGGAGTTCGAACTACATTTGGAACGATCTGTAATAACTTGTTTACATATGTTACAAATGACTTGATCTTCAGAACTTGTTAGGTCCTCGCGACTATGGTATAAACTCATTGTAACAATTAGAGAATAAATGTCTTTATCTAAACTAAAATTATTCGATAAGGTGGGCTGAATTAATAAGCAGTATGTCCAAATATGACACTTGTACATGTGGTAATTTACATTTCTAATATTATCTATAATTATCGCTAGTAATAAAAAATGTCAAACAGAAGATGTTTCTCACACATCTATAATTATCGCTAGTAATAAAAAATGTCAAACAGAAGATGTTTCTCACACATCATAATCTATGTTTAGTAACACTCAGTTTGAGTTGAGGCTGTGTGGCCATTTACAATTCTAATGTATTATTGTCGCTATTTAGAAAAGTACACACACAAGTAATAAATAGTTTATAGCCTGTGCGGGGTCGCTTATCGTGCCTCTGCTGATAATATTCTAATTCTGTCTAGTTTAAGTGATTTTTTGTGTCTATATATTTAGGTGTTTTATTAAAATAAAATCAGTACCTTACAAATACTCAAACGACGCGAACATCAGTTCGTGCATTGGTCCTTCGAGGAAACGAGCTAGTGAAATTCGACAAAATGTTGGACCAGCCTGAAGTCAACAGCGAGGCAGCATCGAGTATAAAGCAGCTTCTCGATACAACAAATGAATGTGTTCATGCTCTGAAAGGGATGAATATCAAATTGGATGATGCGGAGCCACTAATTGCTCGTATCATCATAAGAAAGCTGGACAGAGACGGGCTGCGGTTATATGAGCAGAACGTGAAGAAAACTAGGGAGATACAGACTCCGAGCGATGTGATGCAGTTTTTGGAGCTGCAGTATCAAGCGTTAGAAGCTGTAAAAGGAAAGAAGCTGATTGGAAATAGTGGAAGCAGTAGACAACGAAGCAATCAGCAATCTACAAATTCGTTTTATACGGGACAACTAAGCTGCGCATATTGTAACACAGTAGGACATAGTGTGAACAATTGCAGGAAAATCCTTGCGCTATCAGTGTCAGATCGACACAGCTGGGCAAAGAAAAGCAACGCGTGTTATGTATGTCTATACCATAAGATGGACAAGAAATGCAGCCCATTGCTGCTCTTCTTCCAAATGCAAAAAGTGTGTTAAAAATCATCACATTCTGCTGTAAACCAACAACGTATGGTTTAAATAAAACAAAAATGAACCAAGGCAGGAGTCAGCGACTTCAATGATGACAAAGGACGATGCATCACCGGCTGTACTTTTGGCAACGGCACAGGTACGAGTAAAAACAGCGCATGGAGAATTTCTGACCTGCACCTATAACAATCGTTGCCAAACTTGTGGAAAATTAAAACAGAGAGGCAAAAAAGAAAAAACGGGCCGGGCAAGGATTACCAGATCACTGTTGATCCCCAATCCTTCGCCTAGCTGCAGAATAGCACAGGAAGCATCAAATTCGGTCTGGGGACGCTGAAGGTAAGGCTCCGTCAAAGCACAGAAACACAGGCGGCTACAAGTAGTGCAAATTAATTTGCACCACTGTAAAGTAGCTTCCAACGATCTGATGCTTTTCCTGGATGATGAGGATGTGGACGTGGCCCTGATCCAAGAACCCTGGATCGTTAAGAACCAGATTCAAGGATTAAGGTCGACAAGGTACAAAACGTACTGTTCACAAAGTGAAGGTAAACTCAGAACCTGCATTGTCACAAGCAAGAATTTTAATAACATTTTTCTTCTCTCACTGTATAGTAATGACGACCTGACGGTGGCAATATGCGAGCAACCGGCTGTGAAAAATATCATCGTGGCATCTGCCTATATGCCATATGAGGAGACGGAACCATCATCGACAGCACTCCGACAACTTGTCAGCTATGCCGGGTCACACGGATTGGCATTGGTAATGGGCTGTGATGCCAATGGGCATCCACCAGGTAACTCCTGGTGGAGCACAGACCTACGATCCAGTCACGCCCCGCTTTTCAATTCCAATATGTTGCATTGAAGGCATAGAACCATTTCCCGTTGAAGACTATTCAATGGGAGCCCATTAATGGCACTTTGAAATATTGGTTTGTATGGGCGGTACCACACCCCTTCGCCCAATTACGCCGATATGTTTGTTGGAAAACATTAAATGAGAGGCCAGTTGTAGCATTTTTAATATTGGTTTGTATGGGCGGTGCCACGCCCCTTTGTCCAATTACGCCGATGTGTTGCATTTAGCTTAGAGTTGAAACCATGAAGCCATTTACCAAATTTCGTTGGAAAACATTGTGTGGGAGCGTTATTACAGCATTTTCAAATATTGACTTGTATGGGCGGTGCCACGCCCCATTGTCCATGCCCCATGTGCGTCGATCGGACCACATAACTTTATATAGGAAAATATTGATGTCTCCAAACATCGCATGAGTAGGCCAACTAGAGTTCGTTTTTTTTAATTATTAGGGGAGGGTGCCCACCTACTG
Source organism: Heteromyza rotundicornis (assembly GCA_951394025.1). Lineage (NCBI taxonomy): Eukaryota > Metazoa > Arthropoda > Insecta > Diptera > Heleomyzidae > Heteromyza > Heteromyza rotundicornis. The sequence goes on along the minus strand of OX596013.1, from coordinate 301,142 downwards.
GCACCCTAAGTTTTTGAGGCTATAACTTTCGTTTGAAACATAATTTTGCGGAGATCTCAGGTTCGTTTAAAAGCTGAGTTCAATAAATTACAAGAATTTTAAATGGAACTTAAAAATTTCGAAAACTACGATTTTGGCAGTAGATCTAGAAAAAGTCTCCAAAATCGGCCCTCCAAAAAAGGTGCCCAGCTACTGGCACCCATTTACAATTCTCTGTAAACAATCGAAAATGAAGCATAAACCCTAGTATATAATTTGTATGTGTTGTTTATTCCTTCGGTGGTTCACTCTGACCATTTGAACTGAAACAAAAGGATTCGTGAGATTTTATTAGCAAACTAAATGGAAATAAGTCAAAATATGGGTTAAAATTATGTTTCGCTGCCTTCAGCTTCCCCCTAATATTCAGAACCCTAGTTTTTGCAAGTGAAATAGCTCCTTTGCATGTTGACACATTTGAAGTGAACAGCAAGATGTTTACACGATGTTGTGTCAAGGGTGCCAGTAGGTGGGCACTTTTGCTATTCTGACAGAATCCCAGAATCCTCATCCACATTACACAATATTGTTCCATTGTTTGTCGAAAACGTGAAGAATACAAACAATCTAAGAATTCCAATCATATTTTCCCTTCTACATTGATGAAAAATAAGTTGAAAATTCACTTAACAAAGATGAACAATTTTATATCAGCCTCGATTTTTTCGTTTTTTTTACGTTTCGACAGCGCGACTGCAGCAACATGTGCATACAACTCAATGATTTATGAAAAGTTAAGGGTTAATGAGATGACACTTTAATACTAAGCACAGTGTCGCTGTCATCGCCACGAACGTCAGAACTGATGGGTGCCAGTAGATGGGCACCCTCCATTACGTTTTATAAATTTATATCTTATAGGTTTTCTAAATTCAAAAAGCTTTCCAATGAGTCCTACACCTCATGAGGTATGGGTATATTCACTTTGTTCTGATGTTTGTAACACCAAGAAGGAGACGCGTCCGGTATAGAAAACTATATATATTCTTGATCAGCGTCACTTCCTGAGTTGATTTAGCCCTATCCGTCTGTCCGTCCTCTTTTATTGTAAACACGATTGCAGGAGCTAGAAGAAAGCTAGCGATCTCAAATTTTGGATTTATCCTTTTTAGGCCCTAAAAGGAGTTGGTATTGATAACGGGCGGAATCGGTAGACTGCCACGCCTACCTCTCATATAAGTGAAAATCGTGTTTTCACTTATATTCCGCTTAAATAGTTCCAAACTTCATCAAAATAGTCAGGGACGTAACCAGAAAAAAATTTCGGGGGGGGTTTTCACAATTTTTTTTTTACCTCTACTGAAGAAAGAAACTAGAAAATGCAAACCAAATTAAAATCAACAACAAATCGCTTTTTTCAAAATAAATTTTTTGGATTTTTTATAAAAAAAAGTGTAATAACCAAATTTAAAAAAAAACCGAAAAAATGAACAATGCATGGGACACTTTTTAGCTAAACTCGATGCTTTCAATTCTAAGCTCAATGTTACATATGGTCGGAATCGGACAGCGGGGCGTGGCACTTTTCATACAATTCAATATTTCAAAATGATACACTTGGGCTCCCAATAAAAATATTTGACAATTGTTTTCAATAATTTATTATGACCTTAAAGGCAAAATGAACTTTATTATGGCCAGCAAAGCGGACCGGTTCCTGCATTGGCTCGCACAATGGCGCCTTCTCCTTTAAACAGGGCCCACCGCCGGTCTTTGGTCACACAGAACTGAGTCGTGCGAAGCCAACCTTTCACTTTTGAGCATTTTTCACGCAATGAAGTTATGGTGCGTACCTAACAAAAACACACATTACATACAGCTATAAATAACCAACCACAAAAAAATACACACCACTCCTGTTGTGACCGAATTGTAATCGTCAACAATCAGTTGTATTTTTCGAGGCCACCGAGTCCGTCCTTTAAGAGCACATTCCACCAACAACTCTGTCTCTCGTGGAGAAAAGTGAGCCTTCGGCCATCGCTTTTGCTTCTCCTTCGGCTCCTTTTTAATTTTTTTTAAAAGCTGCTTCATTTTTTTGTTAGAAAATTTTTTAGATTAAATTTTATTTCAAAAGTTAAAACACAGTTTTCACAAATTTCCCTGAGATTTTTTCTTAACTCGAGAAATTGTGACTTGAGTAGGGCTTTCAATCCCGTATCCCGGGATCCCGGGATCCCGGTCCATTTTCCGTCCCGAAAAGCCCGGGATATTTTTTCCTAAATCCCGGGATTTTCGGGACTACATTTTAAATAAATTAGTCCATAAAAAAAGTTTAATACAAGAAAAATACAACTTTTCATCGCTCATAAAATATAAAAAAAAATCGTCTAAGCAGAAAAATAGTTTTTGACAACATTTGGACAAACCCAAAATGAAAAAAATAGAAAACCCAAAACTTAAAAATTTAAAATTTATCAAAAAAAATTTTTTTTATTAAGATTTATATTTATTTTAGAATTTATTTATTTACGCTTAAACTGTCAGTTTTCCAATAAAACATATAAAAAACTTTTTTTTTTATTTTTTTAAAATGCATTTTGCTTGTAAAAGTATTAAATCCCGAAAAATCCCGGGATTGCGAAAAGCCTTCGGGATCGAAAGCCCTAAACTTGAGTCACCTTTTACTCAACCTGCAATTTACGAAACTGAATGAAACCAAATTTTAACTTGAGAAATTATAACTTCTAGCTTCTCAAGTTTCACAAATGAGAGAGTTGATGAAAGTTGATACATCCAGACAAGTAAACTCAAGTTAAGAAAAGTGAATAAAACGGCCCTTAGTCCAGTTATTTTGTGATTTGCTCCATACAAAATTACAAAAATTAGCGTACGCAATTTTTTTTTTTGAGGAACTCATTGAGGGGCGTGTCCTAAGCTTATTGTGCTTCAGCTGCGATAAGGACAAACGTGTTTCCACGAATATATCGTAGTCGGTGCATCCTACAAGAAATCATCTGATATCAATTTGAAGAGAATTACACCGCCTACTTTACTAAAAAGGTTTTTCGTAAAGTTCATAGCTTGTATTATATAACCTGTCAAAGTTGAGTAAATCTGGTTTTCGTGTAATATTTTGTAAACGGTGGGATGCACGTTGTCAGGACTTATTACCAATCTTGTAGATTCTCTACAGTTTTTAGCTACAACATTTTGTTGTGGGGTAATTGGTTTTTTTTCACTTTTTTAGCAAAAATAAAAATTTTGACAATTTTCAGAAAAGTGAAAAAAATCTTCTATAATAATAAAAATTTCATGTTTTTGAGCTGAAACTTTCAAACCAATGATCCCAAGAAAATATTCTAGATAAGAGTTGTAGAAAATTGGATTATCTACAAGATTGGTTCAGGGTTCAAGCCTACTTTGGAACAAAGTGAAGAATAATCTTTTAATGATACACAACAATTATTTTTGGAAATCTGGGCCCAGGGCCTAAGAAATCGGGATAAAAGGACTTAGTTAGTTCTGTTTGACAAACATTTTGCTTTTTTGAAGGATTGGAATGTTTTTGGGCTCATTGCATAGAGGAACCAGTCTTTGATAATTCGAAAAAAAAGATTAAAAAATCTAGCCCCAGAAACGAAGAAATAACACCAAAACAACAATCTCAAAGTGAACTTAGTTTTTTACCTGAGCCAAAATTTAAAAAATTTGTAGATAGTAATTTTTTATTTTTTGTAGTTTGGACTAGGGGTTTGCAGGACTTAGGCTATTATCACAGATTGTAGGATTACTATAGACTAGAATGATGGCGTACTTATCTCATTTTTGAAAAAAATGGACTTAGTGATTTCTGTTAGAACGACGACGATATTATACCTTCAATAAAAAAGCGATAAACTAATAATTTATTAAATCTGGATGAAATTATTCAGCCATCACAAGATGCTGTAAAACAACAACACCAGAATGACAGTTTACTCTTTCTAAAATTACATATAACGGATTAAAAATTAAATAACATTGCATTTGTTTTTAAAATTTTAATAGGCTTAATAGCTCAGAGGATACTTCATTGGACGTATAACGTATGAGGTCCGGGTTGGTAAACATAAAAATAATTTAATTTAAAAAATTTTTTTTTGTATATTTTAAAAATATAAAAAAAAGATTCTAATTAAAGACTTGAAGTCTTAGCGAACTTGAAGTAACATGATTGCAATCAAGTTCCCGGAAAAGAATTTGACTTTGCAATAAAATTACTGAAGTCGATTAGCGACTTCAAATTGTTCAATCTGAAGTCCCAAAACCTAAAAAGTATTGCAATCTTTGGCTACAAAAGTCAAAGAATGAAAACGTAAAATGATTGCAATCTTTTATAGCGCTGTTATTTAGAGCATTATTCAAGTCCTTTTTATTACATGAATTTTGTATAAGTAGAGGTGACTTGACAGCATGTTTTGCGGCTGTATCTGCGATAGTGTTTCCTTGAATCCCAACGTGGCTAGGGATCCAAATTAGTTTCATCTTCCTCTAACATTTTATTAGAATATTATTTTAACTGTTTATTTATTTTAACTGTTGCATTTAAAAGATAATCCTTATATGCTAATAATAAATTCATAATAATAATAATAATAATAGTAAAACAATATCCCAGATTTGTGATATGGTGGGATCGTTGTTGCTTACACTTTTGATTACTGTAATAGTGGAAAGTGAATCGGTACATATCAAGTGGTTCTGAGTGGTTTTATCTGCTAGTGGAGTTGCTTCTAGAACTGCAGTAGCCTCGGCCGTGAAAAAAGTCGAGTACCAAGGCAACAGTGCCATTTTCTGAATTTTTTTATTTTTGACTACATTATATCCTGTTAGGTCATCACATTTTGACCCATCCGTAAATATGGTATTCCAATTTGGATGTTCTTCGCATATTTCGAGGTCGATTGAGTATGGCGGTAAGTTCCATGGAGGTGCCCTTTGACCTTGTTGTTTTATAGGTGTGAGAAGTATTCTCATGTCGGAGGCAGTACATCTAACTCGCTGTATTGTAGAAGCGTATCGGGTTTTACGTTTTCGTTTAAGCTTGTTTTTGAAGAGCTTATGAAGTTCACTTCCATCGGAGAAGATTAGCTTGGAAACCAATCGTCCTGTCATAACTGTCCGTCTGTCATTTAAGCTTGCTCATATTTTTTTAGACGTGTTTCCATATATCGCAAAAGCGTAATCAATTTTTGATAGTATTGTAGCTCCGGTAATATTTATTAGAGAGTTTTTGTTTGGTTCAAGTTTCAGATTACTTAGACATTTAAGTACATTTAGTTTATTTGAAAGAGATTTACAAATATAATCTATATGAGCTGACCACAACAAAATTTTTGGAAAAAATTAGACCTAGGATTTTAAGTTCTGATACATTTAATGTGTTCATAATTTCATATTTCAACATTCTGACGAGGGCAGCAACACTTACGGGTACCAATTTTCTTCTTATCAATACTTGCTTTATAAAATTATTATAATAATTCCTATTCTAACTAAACTCAGTACGTTGTGTCCGCTTACATGATGAAAGTTAAGCCCTTTCAAACTTTTCTTCTCATTTTTCAATTCTGTAATATTTCTTCTGAAGTTCTATCTCACGACCATCGACCATACGATTCCTGTTGACCCCAATAGTTGTAGTGAGTCATCTGACGCCATGCTTGTATCCTTCACTAAATTGATGTTAATCTCTTCGTAATCGGTAGACTTAATGTTGTGTACTGCAGCTCGTGCGATTCCGTTTATCCGAGCGTTACAATCAGCCTCCAATGTTAATACTCCTCGGTCTCGGTAATTCCATATTTTGTTGAGATGTTTTCGTACATTGTACTTGAAGACTTTTGAATAACCAATTTTCTGTAGTTTCGGATATCATTTGATACGAATCCATCCCGAAGTTCTAAATGACGAGTTTGTGTCCGGAACATTTTCCAGGCAGAATCAGTTTTTCCGATATAGTTGCTTTAATCTTCTTGATTTGATCTTGTAGCTGTGCCGGGCATTCGTCTACTTGCGCCGCAGATTTGGCGTGCTCATATTTTATATTTGAACATTCTGACGAGGGGCACCAAAACTTACGGGTACCAATATTCTTAGTCGGCTTCAAGATAGAAATCCGCATGATCCACATGTTTAGATGACTTCTGGTGTTTGGTATCATCCAATAGTGGTAAATTTTGTGTTTGCGTTTGAATTTATACCACTGAAATCTGCTACTTCTGCATCTGTATCGTGTGTGACGTGCTTTACGCCATCGGTATCTTCTTAGATCGTCGTAATTAGTTTAAATACGGATGATGTGCTGTACTCTTCTAAGGAGTGCGTCGTTAGAAACTTGTGCACGCTTTTTCTACTGTAACTTTATTTATATTAATGCAATTTGGAATTGGTTGGGCTTATTATCTTTGGAAAACATGTAATTTTAATGTCTAGTATGGACTATGAAAGTATAAAATTTTTTTCAAATCAAAAACGTTAATTTACTTAGAAACGTTTATGAAAAAAGGTACAAAAATCACACGAAAAAAGTGAAAAACCCTAAAAAAGAAACAATCGCAAAAAATGTAAAAATTAAAATATCCACTTATTAAATTTTTTTTAAATTGAAAATTTAAAAAAAATATGCTGACGACTGTAATAAAGCAAATATGGAGGTGAACACAAAAAAAGGGAATTTTGTGCTTTTCGATTTCTTCAAAATCGTATTTTTATGTTTTTAATTCTTTCGTTGAATAAACAGTTTACTTCGATCCCAGAATTTAAAGTGACATGTTTTCCAAAGATAATAAGCCCAACCAATTAAAATTTGCATTCCTATGAAAGTTACAGTAGAAAAAGCGTGCACAAGTTTCTAGCGACGCACTCCTTATTGTGATAACTTTGGCATCATCTGTTTTGGTATCGGCCTTCATGGTCACGCCTGCTGCGATGGTGAATATCTTCGTTGTAGTTTTTTACCAAAATATGTATTCCTCAATTTTGGTTGTTCCTGTTTGGTGAACCTTCTCATCTTAAACTTAGTTGGGTGTGGGAACATCGCCATAATTACTTCTTCTACTTGATGTATTTATAGCTTGCATCTCATTATTAGTTTTGTATTGGCTGAGTTGAATGTCGTTTAACATAAAGCTGTTAGTAGTTATGCCATATCCCTTGGTTACGTCATAGCATTCGGTTTGTTTCCACCGTTTGTTGCTTTCTGTCGCTATATCTACAGATTTCTCAGCTCCATTTACATCTCCTTGCTTTTTTGCATTCTTTTCATCAGCATTGAAAATGGTGTCATCCGCCTCGCCTTTCAATGATGATCCATTATCATCCAATTTTGTCGTTTCTTTATAGATGGTTAAACATGTTTCGTCTTCCGTGGACTCTGTTTCGTTAGAAGTGACTTCTTTAAGCTTCCAAAATTTTTCAATGTTTGTTAAAGCTGATAACACTTTCTTGTTTTGCGGCTGCTTTTAAATGACGCTAGACAGTATCCAACCAAATTTCGTGGATTGTCCCAATATTCCTCCCCACGATGACCATGACTATTCTGCTGGATTTGTTGAACATCGGATCTACCAATACATGATTATCCCATTTGGAGGTATCAAATTTAAATGATTATTCTGGTTGAGCGCATGTAAGTGAAGGCAATACTAAAGCTTCCAACTCAATAACTTCATCGCTTAGAAATCTTGACTGTATTCCTAAGCTTTATTTGGACTTTGATATTAAAACCACTGCATTTCCAAGGCCATGAATCTGCGTTCTTGCCCTAAACCGTGGTAGCGATAAACTTTGTACAGCTTCCTCGGATATGGTAGTAATTTGAGACCCTTGATCAACCAGAGCACGAAGTAATTTATACTCCCCACTTGCTGCTCGTACTTTCAGTGCCTTTGTTAGCATCTCACCAGTTGCCATTGCCGATGCTGTAATAGGTTCCCCTTTCGCTTGTGACTCCTTACCCAAATGATGGTGCTTATATCCGCACTTCGTACATTTTAATTCTGGTTTTAGACATCTTGTTGCTGTATTATGGCCAATACATATGTAGCACCATTTGTTATCCGATGCCAGAGATCGCCTGTCCATTATTGTCAGAGCTTGGAACTTTCTGCATTCCTCCGTCAAATGTCCAGTTGCTCGGCAATACATACAAAATGTTCTCTGAGTATACGAGGTGTTTGCAGAGTGTTGAAATTGTACCTCCGGCTTCTTTTAGAATTTATTATTACCTGCCAGAGTTTGAATCGCCTTCGGTTTTTTCACATTGTGCTAGTAAAATTTAAGACTCTCCTTGTCTAGTTTCCGCACGACAATACGCGCGATGAAAGGTTCGAATCTACAATTGTAATGTTCATCCCTTTCAACGCGGCAATACATTCAACAGTTTTTTGATATTCGATGCCTATTCATTGTTGACCATAGGTTGATCTAATATCTTGTCGACTTGTGATGTAAACAACAGCTGTCGATTCTCGAATCGCTGCTGAAGTAGCTCGAACACTGCTGTGTAATTGGCATCTGTTATCTGGAGATGTTGTATCAATCTTCCAGCTTCGCCTCTGACTACCGCTTTTAGCCGATACATTTTTTCCACGCAAGAGAATTGCGAGCAATTGTGCAACAGATATGTCTAGCGTTACCAGATTCTCTTGAGTAAAAAAGAGTACAGAGTTGCAGGGGGTCCCAAACTCCTCAGTTGTACACCACATATTTTTTATAAAACAAAAAAAAATTATAATAAAAAGTGATTTTAGAACCTTTGTTAAATATTTAAATAAAACAATTTTTTTCAAAAATTAAAAAAAAAAAGTTTAAGTAACAAAATACAATAATTTATGCCCAAAGTTTTTTTAATATGAAATACTAAAGAAATCAATTTAAAATTTTGTAAAATCACCAAGTACTAAAGTATACGCCGATTCAAAATTAAAATTTACTACTTAGGTTTCTTTAGGCGTTAATGCATTTAAATTTGAAACTCCAAAGGGTCTAGGTGACAAACAAATTAAACGGATAAAAGGTATAATAGTAAATTTTAGACTCTGGGTGCTAATGTTCCGATCCTTCTTCAAGAAATTGACGAATAGTAAAAATTGGTTACCTTACTGAGCCGATACATTCAGTTGTTATATGGTAAAGTCACAGAAATAAGAAAAAGAGTACTTAATAGTTCTTTCGGGAAAAAAGTGAGAGTAAAAAAGAGGAGGACCTAAAAATTAGTACTGTACTCTTTAAAAGAGTACGTCTGGTAACCCTAGGGTGTAGGGTATAAAAAAGCAATGTGCGTGTTTTCACTAATTTTTTCCCAACGTGCGACGCAGTGTTTCGTTTAGTAGAAGTTAGCTAGACAAAATTGTTTTATTACATTAAATGATTGTTTTCGACGTTTTAAGCATAAATAAGAAATTATGTCCGGAATGAAATGAGAATGGAGCGAAACAAAGTGGAAATGGACTAAAACAAAATGGAATCAAATGTTTAGATTTTTTTTCGATACTTTTTTTTTTTTATTTTGCTCCTGCCCGATCTCATTTTGTTCCTGTTCCTGTTACACTTCCATTTCATTCTAAATTTTGTTCCAATTAAATTTTGTTCCGCCCCATTTCCATTTCGTTCCGTTCCATTTCCAAAAGCAGTAACGGGCAAGAGCAAATTCAACACCACACCAATAAGCAATTGGAAAAGAGTCGACAGGAGCACAAATTGCAGCCACACGTGCATGAGAAACTGACGCTTACAGAACCAATCGACTTTCACAAATGAAAACTTCCAATCAAATTATTCAAATTATTTTTTTTTCAACCGAAATTTTTTTGTTTAGTTTAGTTTTTTTTTGTCAAATGCTTGAACTTTGTCCTATTTTACTCATTGAATTGCACTTTTGGAATAAGTTTCATAATACCATGTGTGCTGGAAAGTGTCCCAGATATATTTTGAAGTAATACTTGAATTGTATGAGTAGTACCACGCTCCAATCGAGTCCAAATTAGTGTATAAACCTTCCGGAGCTCACAAATAAACGTATGGTGTCTGTATGGTTCTGATACGTTCAGTGGTTTAGCCGTGATGTTCACTCATATATGATATCATATACGTATACGTACCAACGTTTTTATATATTAAGAAGATTTGCATTGTTTTCGATAAAGATGGGGCTCCAACCGATATTAGATCACATACAAAAATTTCTTTTTAATTCTATTATTTACGAATTTTTGTAACTTATTGAATACAATATGACGAAAGATGCTTCAGACTAACAAACCTAATATTTTAAATGCTTTTTTTTGATTCTGACGAATACAATCACAGAAACAAGAAAAAGAGTACTTAATAGTACATTTGGGGAAAAAGTGAGAGTAAAAAAGAGGAGGGCCAAAAAAAGAGTACTGTACTCTTTAAAAGAGTACGTCTGGTAACCCTATGTACACCGGAACCGGAAGTCAAAAAAATTTTACTTGGAGTTTTTTTTTTACCAAAATAAGCAACCTCACCAAAAATCTCGAAAAAATTCGACGGAAACTAACTGGCCGTTACTATAAGGGAGTTCACAATGGCCTCATAAAGTTTTGTGGCGTATAATCATATTTGAAAAAATATGACATTTGTGAGCACCAGGGACTGGAACCGAAAGGAATATCGGTTTCGGTTCCATAAAATATAACGGTTACGGTTTCGGTTCCGGTTCCGGAACCGGTTCTTGGCGGTCCCTGGTCAGCACCCTGTCATATTTCTACATTAATCAGCTGATCGCAAAAATAAAGCAAGGAAAATTAAAGCTGATCGCAAAAATAAAGTAAAGAATTTACATTTTTGCGTGCACCAAAAAAGAAAATAAATAAATTTGACAGCTGATTCAATACAACCTTCAAAAACACAGGTTGCAGAGTTGTATTGGTCGTAAAATTTTGTGTATGGAAAAAAGGCTCAAAATTCGTATGACTATTGTATATTTTTACAACAATATGACTTTATGACCAATATGAGACCTTTGTGAACTCCCTTTATATGTATATAATATTTACTAATTAGTCTGAATTTAAAAACCATTTCATAGAATAGATTTTTTTTGGAAAAAAAAAGTTTTTTTTTCTTAGAAATTACAGATTTGAGTGAAAAAATATGGTAACACAGCCAGTGTTACCATATGAAAGTGTGTGTGGCACACTGTGTCAGGGTATACTAACTTGGACACAACGTTTGTAACGCCCATAAGAAGGCGTATCCGGTATGGATATATATATTCTTGATCAGCATCACCTTTTGAGTCGATTTAGCCATGTCCATCTGTCAGTCCGTCTGTCCGTCCGCCTGATGATATTTCACTCCAGTTTTGGTCCGATTGGGCTGAATCTCGAACTTGACCTCAGTTAGGGGAGAACAAAATTTACCCAAAGTTTCAAGTCGATGTCTCCAAAACTGCGACCGTTATCGTGCGGAGGTGATGCTTCAAGGTATCGATATAAACTTTAAGGTATCGATATAAACTTCTCCATACCGGCCACGGCTCCTTTGGGTGTTGTGTCAAAGTTAGTATAGTTAGAGCTAAAACTGAAATATAAATAATAACTAATTTATTTGGAGCTCGATAAAATCTGAATTTAACTATAATTTAGGATTTGTAAAATATATTCGAATTAGGTTTTTCATTAACCTATTTGATAGATTTATTTATGCGCTTACAAGAACTGGGGGCGATGGTGCCGTACGTTTCTTTCGCGGGGTCTTCGTAGTAGATATGTGTATAACAAGGGCTTCATTTTCGATATCTTTATCATTGTCGGTGTCGAAGGGGTTGTTACTCAGCACACTGCTTTGTGATGATCTATAAAAGAAGAATACAGTAATTAGTACTACATACATATGCATCCTCTCTCGTGACAAACACTGCGGTGAAGTCACTGACCCAGAGCACATTAGAGCGGATCAATTTGTACGAGAGAAAATTCTGCTACCTTGATTTGTTGATTTTCTATTCTACATAAAATTCTAAGCAAATCTAGAGAGTGACGTATTTTTGGCTATGCCGAAGATGAAATACCTCCACACTGTATGATGCATTAAGAAGTACTTCGAACATAAAAAAATTTGGTTTTGGAGACTCAGACCACGTTCAAAATCCGTTTCTAAAAATTTCCAATCCACCAAAAAATATGTATATCAAGACCCCATTGTCACCCATTTATATGTGGGTTTGGAAGCTCGGACCATGTCAAAAATCCATTTCTAAACATTTGCAATCGAATATAACCATAAAAAAAAAGACTTGGAATATGTTGACCTTTTTTTCGTTATATGGGAGCCACGCCCAGTTTTTGTCTGATTTGACTGAATCTTGAACTCGATCTCAGTATTGAAGAGAAAAACATGTTCCCAAAGTTTCAGGTCGATATCTCCAAAACTGCAACCGCTATCGTGCGGACGGACAGACAGACATGGATAAATCAATTCAAGAGGTGATGGTGATCCAGAATATATGACATATATGAGGAAAAGAGCGATGAAATATACTGACGCTCCATACATTTCATCGTTTTTTTATTCTGAGCGTGTCATATATACTTTTCCATAACGGACACGCCTGCTTATGGGCATTACAAACGTTGTGTCAAAGCAAAACTATGTAAAAAACTAGAGAGTGGACTATCTTCGGCTATACCGAAGCTGAAATACCCCCACACAGTAGGAAGAAGTACCTCGAACATAAAATGTTTTCTCAAGATCCTATTTTGAGCAAATTATAGGTGGTTTTGGAGCCCAAACCATGTCCAAAATTCATTTCTAAAAATTTCCAATCAAATCCACAAAAAAAAAATTGGTCTCAAGACCCCATTTAGACCCTTATATATGTGGCTTCGGAACATCGGACCATGTCAAAAATACGTTTCTAAACATTTCCAATCAAATACAACCATAAAAAAGACTTGAAAAATGTTTACCTTTTTATTCGGTGTATGGGAGCCACGCCCAGTTTGTATCCGATTTGGCTGATTCTCGAACTTGATCTCAGTATTCAAGAGAAAAACATGTACCCAAAGTTTCAAGTCGATATCTCCAAAACTGCGACCGCTATCGTGCGGACGGACAGACGGACAGACGGTCAGACGGACAGACAGACGGACATCGCTTGACTCCGGCGGTGATGCTGATCAAGAATATATATACTTTTCCATACCGGACACGCCTCCTTATGGGCGTTACAAACGTTGTGACAAAGTTAGTATACCCTGCCACAGTGAGTGTGAGGGTATAAAAACGAAGCGAAAAACAAACAAAATTTTCATTTCGGCTAGCATATGCAGAGTAAGCGAAAAAAGAGTGTCTTTTTCGAGTACTTTGGAGCGATTTTTTCCCAACCAGCACAGGGAATTTACCGGAATACCGAGCTATAGGAAACAAATATAACGATTGCGGATCTAGTAAAATCTGAACTAATTCTGCGGCGAAGGGTAAAGGGGGGTTTTTGGGGTCCGCCCTCTTCAATTTTTAAATTCCGACATCAAATTCGAAATCAACGACCCCGAAAACCCGCCTATAAAAAATTTCGTACTGTTTTGATGAAATCTTAAAATTTCGGTAAAAACACGATTTTCACTTATATGGAAGGTAGGCGTGGCAGTCGACCGATTCCGCCCATTTTCAATACCAACTCCTTCTAGGGCCTGAAAAGGATAAATTCAAAATTTGGGATCCCTACACCCAGAAAACAAAAACTGTTGGGGCAGCAGAATTTTCGGCCAACCGAATGCTAGCGGCTGTCACAACATCTACTTTCAGATGTTGCAGCATCTACTTTCAGATGTTGCAGCATCTACTTTCAGATGTTGCAGCATCTACTTTCAGATGTTGCAGCAACTGTTGTCCCAACATCTACTGTCTGACGCAGCAACATCTCTCTGATACTGCAAAAAGAATGTCAAAAATAATGCTAACGTGTAAGAGCGAGACAACAATTTACTTAAATTGTGCAAATGAAAAAAAATATACAAAAAAAAGTATTACGAAAAAGAATGTAAGAAAAAGAAAGCAAATGTGTTTGATGTTGTCTTGTAAAACTAGAGAAATAATTTTATAATTTAATTTCATATATAAACACAAGACTTTTAATGCGAAATAATTCTCAATTCTTACACGAATTTGATGGGCAACATACTTTTTACTGCAAATACATATGGTGTTTTATATCCACAATTAACGCGCTTCCATAAAACGCAACATTTAATTATTTCATTCAATTTGCAAAAAATGTTGAAATACGTGTTTTTCGGAAGTTAACAAAATAGAAGCTATTCCGCACAATTTTTCGAAGCATAAAAGACTTCTTTTTGTTTGCAATTCATTATAGTTTAATCATAATTAGGTTTTAAAAATATTTTCTAGATGCGTAAAAGAAGATGGATGCATAATAGTGATGGGTGATATACTAAAGGGGATGCCACACCGGCGTCAATTGACGCTGACAAATTTGTTGTTTGCCAAATTTATATTTTTGTGGTTTGGCAAAATTAAAAATGAACACTAATTGAAAGAGCGAGTGAATATTTTTTCAAAAGAGTGTTATTTGAATTGCTAAATTTGTTAAAGAAATACGTAATGTAATTAAAGGACGCTATTACAAATGAATATTTTAATGAAATATTTTATGTATCAATTTAAAACATATTGATCTTCATCGAAGAAAAAAAGAAATTGTTTGTACATATTGATTAAAAAAATCTCTATGGCCCCGAAATTGTCCAAAAAAACTTCCATTACCCCCATATACATAAGCGAAATTCTCGCATACTATACATCGCATACGATAAATCGCAAGTGTAGACCCCTTATAGCAACACTTTTGTGACATAAAGATAAAAGGTGTCACGCATCAAAAAATTAAAATGCGTAAACCAGAGTAAAAATTCAAATAAATAGGGGTCAAAGGACGCCTGTGTGGCATGGGCTTAAGCCTTTAACTATTTTTCTGAACTAGTTTGCAGCCTTTGTAATGGCTGGTCAAATGTTTATTTTTGTGAATTTTGATAAAAGAAACTTAGATTAAAAGGAACTTAGATTAAAATAAAAACACAAAAGTTAAAATAAAAATTGATTTGCAACACTGTGGTATTTTGCTTCCTGCATGGCATCACTGTTAGTTGTCACGGTTCACAAGAGAATTCAGTTGCTACACCCGAGCGTGGATTCGGTTGTGGTAGCTTTTTTATTTCAAATGTTCTGTCAGCTGGAAAAAAGTGGCTGCTTCAATCTACTATTCTGTTGTTATATCCGAATTGGACATTTTTGCGTTTCTTCTGGTGTTACAAGCGAATTTGGGTGTCTCTCAAGCGAAAACTAGAGCTGCAGACGAATATTTGTTACCACAACCTCGCGCCAAGCGATTATTTTTTTGTGTGTAGCTTTCTTCTAGCTCCCGCAATCGTGTTTACAAGAAAAGAGGAC
This sequence comes from Heteromyza rotundicornis, assembly GCA_951394025.1. Lineage (NCBI taxonomy): Eukaryota > Metazoa > Arthropoda > Insecta > Diptera > Heleomyzidae > Heteromyza > Heteromyza rotundicornis. The sequence goes on along the minus strand of OX596013.1, from coordinate 285,683 downwards.
GGACAGACGGATAGACGGATAGACGGACAGACGGATAGACGGACAGACGGATAGACGGATATACGCCTGCGCCGCTTTCTTCCAACTTACTTCAGACATGCAATAACATTATAACATTACTACACTAAAGATTACACCATTACAACAACAATACAACAAAATTAAAATAACACCAAATACTGGGAAAATACATTCTGAAAAATAAAATACTGGTTCAGTCACATACGATTTTAGTTGATTTTAAAAATATCTGAGTGTATTCGGTCAAATATTTTCCTAATCTGACCGCAGCTTAAGAATTCTCTAAAAGCAGAAGTTTCCAGATTCTTTGTTTCTTTGAAATATAAATATCAAAAATGTTTTCTTATTATTAAAAAAAAATAAACATTTTTTTTGAGCGATTGTTCATTTTGTTTTTGGGCTATTATTCATTAGGAACAAAAGCCCAATATTTTGGGCATTTTAACTTTTGGCCGAAAATTCATAATAGCAGAAGTTTCCAGATTCTTTGTTTCTTTGAAATATAAATATCAAAAATGTTTTCTTATTATTAAAAAAAATAAACATTTTTTTTGAGCGATTGTTCATTTTGTTTTTGGGCTATTATTCATTAGGAACAAAATTTTGGGCATTTTAACTTTTGGCCGAAAATTCATAATTTTTTTGGCGATTTTCGCAATTTTGGGCTTTTATTCATTATGAAAAATGGCCCAACATTTTTGGGCGATTCTTTATTTTTGGTTTTTGGGCGATTGTTCGCAGAGCCAATTTCGAGCTCTGTGTGCAGGAGGGGAAATTTTCCATTTCGCTTCTCTGCTGTGAATGTCTGTATTTTTTACGTGGGCAACGCCACGGGGAAATGCTAGTATTCTAATAAAATTTGTATGCATTTATATGAATATAAATAAATTGTTTCATATACGAAATTTCACTTTTAATAAAAAATTTTATTATTTATTTTAATGCAAATTTGGATATAGAAGGCTGAAACCGATCGGATTTGAATTGAATATAGTTAAAATGTTTTTTATGTTTTTGAAGCAAATTTTTGTACTGTTGTATTCGATTGGAATCGTTTACAAAAGGTTTTTTGTCATAGTCGGATGGGGTCTTGAGACCAACATTTTTTTTTGGAGGATTCGATTGGAAATTTTTAGAAACGGCCGGAGGTTCTAAAACCACATATAAATGGGGCAAAATATCGTCCTGGGACCTACATTTTTTCGAGGTACTTCCAAATGGGACTTATTGTGTGGGGGTATTTCAGCTTCGGCATAGCCGAAGATAGTTCACTCTAGGGTCCGGGATCCCGGACTTTTTCTTGTCCCAAAAGTCCCAAAAGTAAGGACTAAAATCACGGGATTTTCGGGATCCAGGGATTGCCTAAAAATTACAGAATTTGGTTAAATTTTCCGAATTTTCCATTTAATTTTCCATATATTTTGAACAAAAACATGGCTTAATTTCATTTTTGTTTAAGTTTCTGTATATTTGGTTATGGGACTAAATATACAGGAAACTTAAACTCGTAAATTTATAATATGTGTGATTTTTTAAATTAATTAATTAAGTTCTCTATGAAAATAATGAGTTAAGATAAAATTGGAAGCTAATTTTATTACTATTTCATTTATAATTTGCATATTCTATTGTAGAGTAAAGTGTTTTATGTATTTGAAGATTTTAAGCTTCTTCAAGCATACAAGGGATTGGCGCTAGGCACCACAATTAGATGAGAAGGTAGAAGAACAGAGTTCCAATTCAATCTGGTTTTATTAGTGGCCAACGCGGCTCTTTTATATCTTTACTTAAAACTGTTATACATTAGTTCTTAATCTATCCTACTTACTTACACTACAATAATATAATTATACTTATGTTCTGCATTTCATTTGCACCCGTTGCCCTGAGTACGCTAATTTGGTTTTGACGAATGGTGTCGAAGGACGGTCACCGAAATTGAGTGCATTTCAATATACACTCAATTGTTGTTGACAACGTCCAGAACCATTTGTGTATATTGGGTCAGCGTACTCAAAAGTGCAGCGTTAGCATGTCGATACATTGTCGGTGCATTTGTACTAATGAAATGCAGGGGTAGGTAATGTAGACTTGTATGTATACACTACACCCTTACCCTTAAGATGAAAATTATTTGAAGAATAATGATTTTTAAAAGAATTTTCAGAGAAGATTGTAGTTATTAAATTGTTAGGTGATATGATTAAAAATAATATTTTTATAGAATATTGATTTATATTATGAAATTCTTAAATAAGCAAATATATGATTATAATTAATAATTTATAGTAAAATACATTTTTTTTTTTTTTATTTGTTTTTAAGTGTAAAATTATAAGTAAAATTATTTTTATGAAATAAACTAGTATGATTTATAATAACATATATGTAAAAAAAGTTTTTAAATTTAATAGTTATTTTCTTATTGCTATATTGCTGCCTTGTAAGGTATCAGCTGATTGTTATGAATAATTTTTGGTTTCCCATTATATTCTATTTTTGTATTAACTCCTAATTTATCTAGTACTATAAATGGTCCCTTATATGGTTTTTCATATTTCTTTCTATTTTCTACTTTTAATAACACTAGGTCTCCTATTTCTATATTAAGTTTTTGTATATTATTTAAATTTTTGTCAGTTCGTTTCTCCTTAGCCTTAATTAACGTTTCTTTGGCTTTATTTAGCGAAAAATTTAGTTTCGTACGCATCTCGCTTCGATAGCTGTCGAGATCATAAGTTTTGGTTTCAGTTTCAAAAATTTGGTTGGGTAAACATGGTAATTTTCCGTATACAAGTTCAAAGGGTGTGTATCCAGTGTCAACGTGTGGAGTCGTGTTGTAAGCAAAAGTAAAATACGGTATCCACTTGTCCCATTCATGGTCATTTGTTGATGTTAAGAGAAATTCATTAAGAACTCTGTGGTTCCTTTCAAGTGACCCTATCGTTTGATGATGGTATGGAGTAGAAAATGTTTGTTTTATTTTTAATAGTTCACATATGCTGTGCATCAACTCATTTTTGAATTCAGTACCATTATCAGATTTTAGTACTTGAAAATGGCCATTCTTTAAAATTATTTGTTCTACGAGTGTTCTTGCGACAGTGTCGGCGTCTTTTGTTGACATAGGGTATGATATTACAAATTTTGTGAGATCACATTGCATTGTTAGTATGTACCGAAATCCATTGGATATACGTAACGGTCCTACGGTGTCGATTGACAATGTTTGGAAACTATTACTAGGCGTGTCTGTTATCGTTAGTGGTTCAATAGTGTGGCGTGTTTGTTTACTTTTCGCGCATATGGCACATTGCGATACAAATTTCTTTACCATTTTGTACATGTTTTTCCACACGTACCTTTGTTTTAGTTTTATCACTGTCCTTCTAACTCCTAAGTGTCCTGTTGTGTGGTATTCGTCAATGAGTTTAAATTTCGTAATGTCATCTTGTATTCTTTTTGGTGGGTCATAAATTAAAATTTTTAGTTGAGGACTTTTTCTAATTTGAGGGCTTTGTTGTATGTTTATAAATATGTTTTTAAATTCTTCTTCTGAGATTCTTTGGAATATTTTATCATTGTTGGCTAGCGCTAGCTCTACTATATTCTCATTTTTCATTTTGGATATCAGTTTCTTCATAATCGAATCTAGATTCGTTGAATTATCACTGTATCTCGCATGCGTATTTAAATTATTTTGTTGGGTTAGCTTCTTCGAATACGAAACTGGTTTCGTTGAATTATCGCTAAATCCCACGTGCACAATATTATTTTCAATATATATTTTATTTTCTTTGGCCATATAAAATTTTAAATTCTTCATATTCCTGACGTCACTAACGGATGTGCAATCCCATATCGGAAGTTGATCAGACTTCTGGGTTTTGTCACTATCCACAATGATTTCTTCATCATTGTTTGCCTCTTTATTTTTAATGGCTTCTTTATTTGCCATGCCTCTTGTAATTATAAGTGTTTTCTTCGCATTTTTATCATCTTCTTGCGGTATCATATTTTTTAAAATTTCTGAATTAATTTGTATTCTGGATAATGCATCGGCATTAGTGTTCATACTACCCTTTTTGTAAATTATGTCATAGTCGTAATCACTCAAATCTAGACGAATTCTAGTCATTTTTGATGAAGGATTTTTGTGCGAAAATAATGAGACTAGTGGTCTGTGGTCAGTTACCACTGTAAATTTTCTACCGTATAGGTATGGTTTGAAAAAATTTATCCCCCAGTGAATAGCTAACAGTTCCTTTTCTATTACTGGTTTATTCAAATCATGCTTTTGCAGCGATTTAGTTGCATACGATATAGGTAAGTCATTGCCTATGTCGCCTTGTGACAGTACTGCGCCTAAAGCATAATTTGAAGCATCAGTCGTTAAAATGAAAGGTTTGCTAAGATCTGGATATTGTAGCAAAGGCGGAGTAATTAATTTTTCTTTCAGTGTATCAAAAGCATGTTGACATTCTTCCGTCCAAACAAATTTACAAGATTTCTTCAAAAGTGCATTTAAATTTTTCGCAATATCTGCAAAGTTTGGAATAAATTTTCTATAGTAATTACAAAATGCAACAAATCTTCTAACTTCGTCCGCATTTTTCGGGATGGGGTAATTTTTTATAGTGTCATATTTGGCAGGGTCAGTTTTAACACCATCGCCAGTAATTAGGTGTCCCAAATATACTACTTCTGGACGCAAAAAACAACATTTGGCAGCATTTAATTTTAAATTGTACCGTTGCAGCCTGTCTAATACTTTAATCAAATTTTCATTATGGTGATTTATGCTACAACCATGGATGATTATGTCATCCACGTAAAGAAATGCATTTGAATCTAAACCTGCAAGTGCAAGTGTCAGCATACGTTGGAAACTATTTGATGAGATTTTAAGTCCGAAAGGTAATCGTTTGAAGTGAAAATGTCCGTTCGGTGTAGAGAAAGCTGTCAAATTTCGTGACTTTTTGTCAAGCTTAATTTGATGAAATGAACTGGTCATATCAAGTGTTGAGAACCATTTTGCTCTTCCCAACTTGTCTAGAACGTCTTCTAGTCGAGTTAACGGAAATTTGTCATTAACGATTTTATCATTCAGTTTTCTGAAATCCACTACAAGTCTCCATTTTCTTTTGTCATCAATGTTCTTTTTAGGTACTAAAAGTAATGGGGAGTTGTAAGGACTAACTGATGGTTCAATGATATCGTCCTCAAGCATTTTCTTGACCTGTTCATTCATTACGTCAGTGTGTGTGTGTGGTAGTCTATAGTTTTTAATGTAAACTGGTGTGTTGTCTGTTGTCGTTATGTTTTGAGTGTACAAATTATTTGTTGTCAAGGGTTCGTTATCCAAGTGGAATACGTCCTGGTATTTTTGGAAAATGTTTGTCGTTTTTAATTTTTCTGTCATTACACTGTATGTTTAATGTTTCTAAAATCTTATTCAATCGTTTTTGCGAATATTTTGGTTTTGTGTTGTCGTAGGTCAAAATGTTGTAATTGTTCAGAGAATCAGTTTCCAACTGAATACCATTTAAAATTATTTCCTTATCCGTTGAGTTTAAAATTTTTATATGTGTCATGCCGTTTTTAGGTGCTATTGAATTACTCAAAAAAATGCCTTCTTGTATTTCTTTATTTAGAATAACTGTATCTTCTGTTAGTTTGATACGAATTGGTTGTATGATTTCAGTTCTTGGTGGAACTTTTATTGTCATTGTATTAAAGGATTTTGAATGCATAGGTAAAATGATTAGTGATTCGTTTATCAATACTGAAATTGTAAAAGTTTCGTAATCTATTTTGCAAAGAAATTTCTTCGAAAAGTCTCTACCTAATATACCATCAGTTTCAATCGGAAATTTTAAATTGACCAGTTGAAACTCATGTTTGCTGGATTCCTCCCCAAAATTAAGTGTTAGGCTTATGCTACCTAGTGAAAAAATTTCTTCGTTTGTAATGCCCGTTAATTTGCATTTTTCATCTGGATTATAAAAATCGTTATCTACATGTTTATTAATTTTACATAGTGAAATGTCTGCGCCAGTGTCGATTAAAAAAGTCATAAAATTGTTTTTGTACTTAATTTTTATGAAATTGGAATTGTTATCCGAGATTTTATAAATTTTTAGTTTTGGCTGTCCGGAATAACTTTGTTTTCCGAGCCCTGATCGTTTCCCTGATCATTTCCTTCATTGTTTATGATGTGTACCTTTTGGTTTGTGTAATTGGAGTAGCGTTTCTGTTGTTGTTATTGTTATTTTTCATATACAATAATAATATGGTAATATAATATATATATATTTTTTGTTTGTTTATTGTTTGCAACAAAATTAATTTAGTTAATATTTAGTTAATATTTTGTGAATATTTCAAATGCTTTAATTTTTTATTTTTTTTTGTTATTTAACAATTAAATTAGCCTATTACTTAATTTAGCGCGTAAAATTTATTTAGAAATTGTAACTTTAAAAATGAAAATTTAATCAATTCGGGTTTATTTAAAAATTTTTTTTTTTTTTAAATAAAATATTTTGACAAATGCAAATTTAGTAATAATCGTAAAATATAAAAAAAATGTATAATAGATAGTAGTTTCATAGGATGTTGATGGTGAGCAATTTAATATGGAACGTTAAAAAATGATAAAAGACATTTTCGCCATTGTGTGTCCTCCTAACAGCTTCGGCGAACATCATTGACATATCAATGCAGTGATCATGACAATCATCATCATAATCGAATTGATCGGCGCCAATTGTTGGTGCTTCCTCGGCGTTCACGGATACTTCAACCCTTTGCATCGTTGTGGTTTCAATGCTTCCCAATGATACTGGCTCAGAGAAGGAAAATGGTTTCGAGATGCACTCCGGTGGTGATGCCAACGTTAAAAAACCCAGAATTTCGTACGAATCGTCTTCCGAGTCACTGAGCAGATGAATGATTTCTCCGTTTCGTAGCGGTTCATTGGCTTTTGCCACTTTTGGTTCGTTGGCCACCTCCTCTGCTACGGACATGGTGGCCTTTGCCATTGCCGCATCTTGTTCATCATTAAACTCGAAAATTTTCATTTTGCTTGGTTCGTGTTCAGTAAAATAATAGTCCATGATGATTTTTATCTTAACCTAACTATGCCCATTACAATGGACTCGCTACGCTGGATCGTCTCAGTAAAACTCCAAGGTTGAAGTGGCAAGATCGCCATGTAGAGTAAAGTGTTTTGTGTATTTGAAGATTTTAAGCTTCTTCAAGCATACAAGGGATTGGCGCTAGGCACCACAATTAGATGAGAAGGTAGAAGAACAGAGTTCCAATTCAATCTGGTTTTATTAGTGGCCAACGCGGCTCTTTTATATCTTTACTTAAAACTGTTATACATTAGTTCTTAATCTATCCTACTTACTTACACTACAATAATATAATTATACTTATGTTCTGCATTTCATTTGCACCCGTTGCCCTGAGTACGCTAATTTGGTTTTGACGAATGGTGTCGAAGGACGGTCACCGAAATTGAGTGCATTTCAATATACACTCAATTGTTGTTGACAACGTCCAGAACCATTTGTGTATATTGGGTCAGCGTACTCAAAAGTGCAGCGTTAGCATGTCGATACATTGTCGGTGCATTTGTACTAATGAAATGCAGGTGTAGGTAATGTAGACTTGTATGTATACACTACTCTATGTATGTGGAAGAGATTGTTTTGTGATAGATTTTCGATAAAAGTACCACATGCAATAAATTAGCGACTAGGGTTTGGATTGTTTTTTAATTTTTAAAGCCACTTTTTATTGAAAAAATTTAAGTGAATTGCGTTTTTTAAAATTTATTTTCATTCATTTTGACAAGTTTTCATTAAAAAATATTTGCCTTGAAATATACTGACGCTCCATACATTTCATCGTTTTTTTATTCTGAGCGTGTCATATATACATTTCCATAACGGACACGCCTGCTTATGGGCATTACAAACGTTGTGTCAAAGCAAACCTATGTAAAAAACTAGAGAGTGGACTATCTTCGGCTATACCGAAGCTGAAATACCCCAACACAGTAGGAAGAAGTACCTCGAACATAAAATGTTTTCTGAAGACCCTATTTTGAGCAAATTATAGGTGGTTTTGGAGCCCGGACCATGTCCAAAATCCATTTCTAAAAATTTCCAATCAAATCCACAAAAAAAAAATCGGTCTCAAGACCCCATTTAGACCCTTATATATGTGGCTTCGGAACCTCGGACCATGTCAAAAATACGTTTCTAAACATTTCCAATCAAATACAACCATAAAAAAGACTTGAAAAATGTTTACCTTTTTATTCGGTGTAAGGGAGCCACGCCCAGTTTGTATCCGATTTGGCTGATTCTCGAACTTGATCTCAGTATTCAAGAGAAAAACATGTACCCAAAGTTTCAAGTCGATATCTCCAAAACTGCGACCGCTATCGTGCGGACGGACGGACAGACGGACAGACGGTCAGACGGACAGACGGACAGACAGACGGACAGACGGACAGACGGACAGACGGACAGACGGACATCGCTTGACTCCGGCGGTGATGCTGATCAAGAATATATATACTTTTCCATACCGGACACGCCTCCTTATGGGCGTTACAAACGTTGTGACAAAGTTAGTATACCCTGCCACAGTGAGTGTGAGGGTATAAAAACGAAGCGAAAAACAAACAAAATTTTCATTTCGGCTAGCATATGCAGAGTAAGCGAAAAAAGAGTGGCTTTTTCGAGTACTTTGGAGCGATTTTTTCCCAACCCGCACAGGGAATTTACCGGAATACCGAGCTAAAGGAAAGAAATATAATGATTGCGGATCTAGTAAAATCTGAACTAATTCTGCGGCGAAGGGTAACTAAGCATGAATTGAATTCGACTGATACTGCAAAAAGAATGTCAAAAATAATGCTAACGTGTAAGAGCGAGACAACAATTTACTTAAATTGTGCAAATGAAAAAAAATATACAAAAAAAAGTATTACGAAAAAGAATGTAAGAAAAAGAAAGCAAATGTGTTTGATGTTGTCTTGTAAAACTACAGAAAAAATTTTATAATTTAATTTCATATATAAACACAAGACTTTTAATGCGAAATAATTCTCAATTCTTACACGAATTTGATGGGCAACATACTTTTTACTGCAAATACATATGGTGTTTTATATCCACAATTAACGCGCTTTCATAAAACGCAATATTTAGTTATTTCATTCAATTTGCAAAAAATTTAAAATGTTGAAATACGTGTTTTTCGGAAGTTAACAAACTAGAAGCTATTCCGCACAATTTTTCGAAGCATAAAAGACTTCTTTTTGTTTGCAATTCATTATAGTTTAATCATAATTAGGTTTTAAAAATATTTTCTAGATGCGTAAAAGATAAACAAGATGGATGCATAATAGTGATGGGTGATATACTAAAGGGGATGCCACACCGGCGTCAATTGACGCTGACAAATTTATTGTTTGCCAAATTAATATTTTTGTGGTTTGGCAAAATTAAAAATGAACACTAATTGAAAGAGCGAGTGAATATTTTTTCAAAAGAGTGTTATTTTAATTGCTAAATTTGTTAAAGAAATACGTAATGTAATTAAAGGACGCTATTACAAATGAATATTTTAATGAAATATTTTATGTATCAATTTAAAACATATTGATCTTCATCGAAGAAAAAAGAAATTGTTTGTACATATTGAATATAAAAATCTCTATGGCCCCGAAATTGTCCAAAAAAACTTCCATTACCCCCATATACATAAGCGAAATTCTCGCAGACTATACATCGCATACGATAAATCGTAAGTGTAGACCCCTTATAGCAACACTTTTGTGACATAAAGACAAAAGGTGTCACGCATCAAAAAATTAAAATGCGTAAACCAGAGTAAAAATTCAAATAAATAGGGGTCAAAGGACGCCTGTGTGGCATGGGCTTAAGCCTTTAACTATTTTTCTGAATTAGTTTGCAGCCTTTGTAATGGCTGGTCAAATGTTTATTTTTGTGAATTTTTATAAAAGAAACTTAGATTAAAAGGAACTTAGATTAAAATAAAAACACAAAAGTTAAAATAAAAATTGATTTGCAACACTGTGGTATTTTGCTTCCTGCATGGCATCACTGTTAGTTGTCACGGTTCACAAGAGAATTCAGTTGCTACACCCGAGCGTGGATTCGGTTGTGGTAGCTTTTTTATTTCAAATGTTCTGTCAGCTGAAAAAAAGTGGCTGCTTCAATCTACTATTCTGTTGTTATATCCGAATTGGACATTTTTGCGTTTCTTCTGGTGTTACAAGCGAATTTGGGTCTCTCTCAAGCGAAAACTAGAGCTGCAGACGAATATTTGTTAACACAACCTCGCGCCAAGCGATTATTTTTTTGTGTGTAGCTTTCTTGTAGCTCCCGCAATCGTGTTTACAAGAAAAGAGGACGGACAGACGGATAGACGGATAGACGGACAGACGGATAGACGGATATACGCCTGCGCCGCTTTCTTCCAACTTACTTCAGACATGCAATAACATTACAACATTACTACACTAAAGATTACACCATTACAACAACAATACAACAAAATTAAAATAACACCAACTGTTTCGTTGTAGTTGTAGCATCATTGTAATTAGAATTTTAAATCACAAAAGTTTAATATTAGTTCCGTATTTTTGCTTTAAGCTACGGTCAGATTAGGCAAATATTTGCCCAAATACTGGGAAAATAAATTCTGAAAAATAAAATACTGGTTCAGTCACATACGATTTTAGTTGATTTTAAAAATATCTGAGTGTATTCGGTCAAATATTTTCCTAATCTGACCGCAGCTTAAGAATTCTCTAAAAGCAGAAGTTTCCAGATTCTTTGTTTCTTTGAAATATAAATATCAAAAATGTTTTCTTATTATTAAAAAAAAATAAACATTTTTTTTGAGCGATTGTTCATTTTGTTTTTGGGCTATTATTCATTAGGTACAAAAGCCCAATATTTTGGGCATTTTAACTTTTGGCCAAAAATTCATAATTTTTTGGGCGATTTTCGCTATTTTTGGGCTTTTATTCATTATGAACTAGAGAGTGGACTATCTTCGGCTATACCGAAGTTGAAATACCCCCACACAGTAGAAAGAAGTACCTCGAACATAAAAAAATGTGGTCTCAAGACCCTATTTTGAGCCAATTATAGGTGGTTTTGGAGCCCAAACTATGTCCAAAATCCATTTCTAAAAATTTCCAATCAAATCCGGAAAAAAAAAAATTGGTCTCAGGACCCCATTTAGACCCTTATATATGTGGCTTCGGAACCTCGGACCATGTCAAAAATACGTTTCTAAACATTTCCAATGGAATACAACAATAAAAAAGACTTGAAAAATTTTTACCTTTTTTTCGGTGTATGGGAGCCACGCCCAGTTTTTGTCCGATTTGGCTGATTCTCGAACTTGATCTCAGTATTCACGAGAAAAACATGTAAAAAAAGTTTCAAGTCGATATCTCCAAAACTGCGCCCGCTATCGTGCGGACGGACAGACGGACAGACGGACAGACGGACGGACAGACAGACGGACATCGCTAAATCGACTCAGGAGGTGATACTGATCAAGAATATATATACTTTTCCATACCGGACACGCCTCCTTATGGGCGTTACAAACGTTGTGACAAAGTTAGTATACCCTGCCACAGTGAGTGTGGGGGTATAAAAATGGCACAAAATTTTTGGGCGATTCTTTATTTTTGGTTTTTGGGCGATTGTTCGCAGAGCCAATTTCGAGCTCTGTGTGCAGGAGGGGAAATTTTCCATTTCGCTTCTCTGCTGTGAATGTCTGTATTTTTTACGTGGGCAACGCCACGGGGAAATGCTAGTATTCTAATAAAATTTGAATGCATTTATATGAATATAAATAAATTGTTTCATATACGAAATTTCACTTTTGATCAGTGTTGGCAACCGAATCGAATAAAGGTTTCGGTTTCGGTTTTACTCCCACTTGCCAATCGGTTTTGGTTATCGGTTTCGCTCCTTGATTTTGAAGAGGTTTCGGTTGGTTGGAGCGATTGAAAAGGTTTCGGTTTAGGTTTTAAAAGGTTTCTAGATGGCCCAATATTAGGAAATTTTATATCAATTCAATATAAATCAAGGGTGCTGAATCTAACTACATTTACCGAATTTCCTTATCTAATCGCATTTTCAAACAAATTTCTGCTTAAATTTTTAGTTTTTATACCCTACACAACGTTTGAAACGTCCATAAGAACGCATGTCCGGTATGGATAAGTATATATATTCATGATCAGCATCGAAAACAGATTTAGCCATATCCCCGTCTTTCTGTCACCATACAGGCTGGAATGTTTTTTTTTGAGACATCGATGTGAAACTTTGGGTTTATGTTTTTATCTCCGAATTGAGATCAAGTTCGAGAATCAGCTAAATCGAACGAAAAAGGCTGCCATATAAAACTACGAAAAAATAGCGAAAATTTTCCAAGTCTTTTCAAAAACCATAAAAATGCCTGCGCACACAGAGGCGTTATTCGTGCCGCAGGCGGTTTCGAAATTAAATTTGTCACAAATAATTGTATTTTTGAAAATATAGCGTTTTTTATACAGCCTGTTTCCATAGCAATACAATAAATAACAAACACATAAAGCCAGTTTCAAAACCAATTCGAATCAGTTTGAAAATAAACCTTTTGACTGTTTCCATACACCCATAGAAAAAATCGTGTTAAATTAACCAATTTTTAACCAATTTTGTGGTTAATATTTTTCAAACCGATCTTTCAGGTTGTTTTAACACAATGCTATTGTTCAAAATGACACTCTCATATATGTGTACGTTTACATGTGAAGAGGTTTGTCATTAAACTGGGAAAACTGGTAAATATGCGTTCATTCAAGTCATTGTCGGTAGCTCAGGGGTTAGGCAGTCGGCCTCATAAACGGAAGTACGGGGATCGAACCCCCGTCCCGGAAAAAGTTTTTTTAATTTAATTTTTTTTTATAAAATTGTAAACCACAGTTCCTCCAAGTAACTTATTTACCATTCTTTAACTTATTTTCAAATTAACATTACCATTTCAAATAGATACCTTTTCACACTGAACTGGATTTGAACGCCGGACCTTCGGATCTTGAGTTCATCACTTTACCCTCTGTGCTACTGCGCTGCTTTGAATCTTGTCGTCAAAAGACCAAACTGAATTTGAAATCTAAAAATTTCTATTTAAAAAAACTTTTTTCAACTCAGACGAGATTCGAACACGGGACCTAATGTTTATAAGATCCGCATCTACACGCTGTGCCACTGAGCTTCTTTCGTTCAGGTCGACAAAAACAAATTTGTTTTGAAATTCAAAAATTTCTTCTGTTTATTTTCAAATTTTCCATTTGACAGACTGGTCGAATATATTTTTATTTTCGAAAAAAAAATTTCTCATTCGTGTAAATGTGTGCGTTTTGCTTCGAAAATTTTTCTCATTTCTGTGAATGTGTGCGTTTTGCTTCGATTTTTGTAAATGTAGTTGTAGTTTTTTGGAATTGTTTTTCTTTTGCGTACAAATGTTTTTCATGTAAATATAACATGAATCGTGTTAATTAAAATACATGAAGATTTCTCTGGGTGTAGTAGTCTAATAAATAACAAACCAAATAGTCATTTTCAGAACCATTTCAGTCAGACTTTTTGATTGTTTCCATAGCAATATAATAAATAACAAACAAAATCTACTGCGGTGAAATCGCTGCCTGTGTGAGGCACTTTGCGTTTTCGAAGCTAGATTTTATATAGCGAATATCGCCTCTGTGTGCGCCGGCCTTATAAAAAGATTTATTGAATATTTAAAAAAAATATTTCCTATATTTTAAAAATATATGAAATAAATAAATAAAATTTGATGAATTTTCTCTTAGGAAAAAAAACTTCAAGTCAATTTTGTGTACGAAAACCTTTTGAAAACCGATAAAAAACCCGTAACCTTTTCAATTGGTTTTGGTTGAACCCATTCAATCGGTTACGACGAATCGGTTTCGGTTTAGGTTTCGCTCCCTAAAATGAATCGGTTTCATTCGGTTTCGGTATTGGTTACGGTTTCGGTTGCCAACCCTGCTTTTGATAAAAAATTTTATTATTTATTATACCCCCACACTCACTGTGGCAGGGTATACTAACTTTGTCACAACGTTTGTAACGCCCATAAGGAGGCGTGTCCGGTATGGAAAAGTATATATATTCTTGAGCAGTATCACCTCCTGAAACGATTTAGCGATGTCCGTCTGTCTGTCCGTCCGTCTGTCCGTCCGCACGATAGCGGTCGCAGTTTTGGAGATATCGACTTGAAACTTTGGGTACATGTTTTTCTCGTGAATACTGAGATCAAGTTCGAGAATCAGCCAAATCGGACAAAAACTGGGCGTGGCTCCCATACACCGAAAAAAAGGTAAACATTTTTCAAGTCTTTTTATACCCCCACACTCACTGTGGCAGGGTATACTAACTTTGTCACAACGTTTGTAACGCCCATAAGGAGGCGTGTCCGGTATGGAAAAGTATACATATTCTTGATCAGTATCACCTCCTGAGTCGATTTAGCGATGTCCGTCTGTCTGTCCGTCCGTCTGTCCGTCTGTCCGTCTGTCCGTCTGTCCGTCCGCACGATAGCGGTCGCAGTTTTGGAGATATCGACTTGAAACTTTTTTTACATGTTTTTCTCGTGAATACTGAGATCAAGTTCGAGAATCAGCCAAATCGGACAAAAACTGGGCGTGGCTCCCATACACCGAAAAAAAAGGTAAAAATTTTTTATTGTTGTATTCGATTGGAAATGTTTTGAAACGTATTTTTGACATGGTCCGAGGTTCCGAAGCCACATATATAAGGTCTAAATGGGGTCTTGAGACCAATTTTTTTTTTTTGTTGGATTTAATTGGAAATTTTTAGAAATGGATTTTGGACATGGTCCGAGGTTCCGAAGCCACATATATAAGGGTCTAAATGGGGTCTTGAGACCAATTTTTTTTTTTGTTGGATTTAATTGGAAATTTTTAGAAATGGATTTTGGACATGGTCAGGGCTCCAAAACCACCTATAATTGGCTCAAAATAGGGTCTTGAGACCACATTTTTTTATGATCGAGGTACTTCTTCCTACTGTGTGGGGGTATTTCAACTTCGGTATAGCCGAAGATAGTCCACTCTCTAGTTTATGGTTGTATTCGATTGGAAATGTTTAGAAACGTATTTTTGACATGGTCCGAGGTTCCGAAACCACATATATAAGGGTCAAATGGGGTCTTGAGACCATTTTTTTTTTTTGGTCGATTTGATTGGAAATTTTTAGAAACGGATTTTGGACATGGTCCAGGCTCTAAAACCACCTATAATTGGCTCAAAATAGGGTCTTGAGACCACATTTTTTTATGTTCGAGGTACTTCTTCCTACTGTGTGGGGGTATTTCAACTTCGGTATAGCCGAAGATAGTCCACTCTCTAGTTTTTATTTCAATATATACTGAATCTTTCCACTAGGTGGAATTCTTCGTAAGGAAAGATCTTGCTTTTTCTTCTTCCAATAAAAAATCAAATAAAATATTTGAGCGTTTGCTAACATAAGATTCAAATGAGTTCCAATTATTATACCCCCACACTTCTTGATCAGCATCACCACCGGAGTCAATTTAGCGATGTCCGTCTGTCTGTCCGTCCGCACAATAGCAGTCGCAGTTTTGGAGATATCGACTTGAAACTTTGGGTACATGTTTTTCTCGTGAATACTGAGATCAAGTTCGAGAATCAGCCAAATCGGATAAAAACTGGGCGTGGCTCCCATGCACCGAAAAAAAAGGTAAACATTTTTCAAGTCTTTTTTGTTGCTGTATTCGATTAGAAATGTTTAGAAGCGTATTTTTGACATGGTCCCAGGTTCCGAAACCACATATATAAGGGTCAAAATAGGGAAAATTTGTAGAAACGAATTTTGGACATGGTCCAGGCTCCAAAAGCACCTATAAATGGCTCAAAATTTTTTTATGTTCAAAGTACTTCTTCCTACTATGCGGGGGTATTTCAGCTTCGGCATAGCCGAAGATAGTCCACTCTCTAGTTAAATTTTTTACGGTAAGTCACGCTACACTAGAAACAATTCACAAATTTTAAATTTTTTTACAAGTAAAAAATTACATATTTTTTAATGGTATGTTTTCCTCTATCAAATTTAACATTTCAAATACAACGAAAACTGTTTTTTTAAGAATTACCATGTGCAAAGGTAAAATGCCAACTGCGAAAATGCGATTTGAACGGTTTTAAGAATTGATCCCAAAAAAAGGGACAGACACGGGTACTCTTTTTGAACCCCCTCTAACAGAATCTATTAGTCCCGTCATGTGCATTTTTTAGTGTCGAGCGGCGTAATAACTAAGTAGGTTCTAATATGTACACAGAAAAAAAATGATCGGTAAATTTAACCGAAACAAGTGAGTAAGTTTCAGTCGGGAAAGCCGACTCATATATACCCTACACCTACTGGGTCATACTGGATCCGCCATCTTGAATTTTTAAATTCCGACATCAAATTCGAAATCATCGACCCTGAAAACCCCACTATACAAAACCGTCTTTTTCGGTTAAATCTACCGACTTTTTTTTTGTGTGTGTATATATATATATATATATATATACTAGCTGGGTCGGACCCGCTTTGCTGGGTCTAAAAAACTTTTATAATGTAATAAAACCTCTGCCCCTGTGCTATGTTCTGTTGTTCAGTCACAGAAAAGAAATTAAAAGCAAAAAATGAAACGGCAGTTAGCGCAATGGTGAAGCTGTCATCTTTTCACCACGGCGGTGCCAGAAACATCTCACCGCGGTGTCACGCGTTGTGTATACAACAAACATCTCACCACGGCGTAACGTATAATCTATTGATCTGATCTATGCTAACTGAAAAATAAATTATGGCAAACTCAGACAGTATGCTATTAATAATGATGATCCTGAAAGCACGCAAGCCTTTCCCTTACAAATACAGGCTATTTTCACGATTTTCACAATTTTCCGGGTGAATTTTCCGGGTTTTCTTGACCGACATAGAAGCGTACCACCGAGACGAAGACGGGAGCTCCGTTGATTTTTGATGCGATGAGTAACACATTTCGCGACTTTGTTTTATATATATAAGATATATATGTATAACACTAGCAGGGCCCGGTCCGCTTTGCTGGCCCTAAAAAAGTTATTAATGAAAACATTTGTCACATATTTGTATTGGGAGCCCAAGTGTAGCATTTTGAAATATTGAATTGTATGAAAAGTGCCACGCCCCGCTGTCCAATTCCAACCATATGTAACATTGAACTTAGAATTGAAAGCATAAAATCATTTCCCGTTGAAAAATGTTCATTAGGAGCCCAAGTGTAACATTTTTAAAAAAAAATTTAATTATATGGGAAGTGCCACGCCTCGCTGTCCAATTCCAATATGTTGCATTGAAGGCATAGAACCATTTCCCGTTGAAGAATATTCAATGGGAGCCCAATAATGGCACTTTGAAGTATTGAATTATATGGGCGGTGCCACGCCCCTTTGTCCAAATTCGCCGAGAAGTTGTATTTAGCTTAGAGTTGAAACCATGAAACCATTTTCGCCGAGAAGTTGTATTTAGCTTAGAGTTGAAACCATGAAACCATTTGCCAAATTTTGTTGGAAAACATTAAATGAGAGGGCAGTTACATCAATTTGAAATATTGGTTTGTATTGGCGGTACCACGCCCCTTTGTCTAATTACGCCGATGTGTTGCATTTAGCTTAGAGTTGAAACCATGAAGCCATTTACCAAATTTCGTTGGAAAACATTGTGTGGGAGCGCTATTACAGCATTTTCAAATATTGACTTGTATGGGCGGTGCCACTACCCTTTGTCCAATTACGCCGATATATTGCATTTAGCTTAGAGTTGAAACCATGAAGCCATTTGCTAACTTTCGTCGGAAAACATTGTGTGGGAGCGCTATTACAGCATTTTCAAATGTTGACTTGTATGGGCGGTGCCACGCCCCATTGTCTAATCCCGGCCATTTGTAGCCCAGATTATGGCTGGGGTCTTATAGTATGTTCATGGCAAATTTCATTTTCTTGTGATCAAAAACTTCTGAGATATAGTAGTTTTTACTAACTTGTGGGCGGTAAAAGTGGGCGTGTCAAAACCTATCCTTTGTCACGACTCACGACCCCTAGAGCACATATATAAATTTTGGTGAGAATCGGTGCTGCAGCTTTCGCGTCTACTGGTGACAAACATACATGTCTCTTTTATATATAGATAACGTTAAGTGGAACATTTGCATCGGAATTTGTCTGTAAAAGGGTTATTACAGACAAATTCCGATGCAAATGTTCCACTTAACGATAACGAAATCTATGAAGTAATAGAAAAATGTAAGAAATTGTTATGAAATTGAACAGAATTCAAGTATCTCCTTGATACTTTATTTTATTAAAAACTTCCGTGTAAAAGTTTCTGTGTCGAACCCCCCTAAATCTCTAAAATAATACAAACAAATTATGAAATTTCACAGAGCTTGTATGTATTTTTTAATTGAAAACTTTCGTGTACTAAAAAAGAATATGACGCCAAATCATTCAAAAAGGTTTTTTCTCTATTAAATATCAACTGTCGTTCTCCAATCCAAAAATACATGTACTTGAATAATATATTTTAATACAGTTTGAGGTTTATTTGAAAAACAATAGGTAAATACAGCGGTTTAGTTTTAAATAAATGTTATTTAGTAATTAGAAATGCAATAAAAAAAAATTGTATCAACACATTTGAACAAATATCACTAACCTGTTTTTTGATTTTAATAATGCATGCTTAGATCTTTCTTTTGATATATAACTCTAAGCAATCGCACCTCAGTAGCAACCGTGGCGGATGATTAAAAAGTAGTATTTTCAAAAAGTTTGAAAAAAAATTCGAAATGGCGCGACTTTTCCGCTAAGAATATTTTTCAGTGTTACAAAAAGTTATATATTACGGATGTTTGCTTTCTAACATTTGAGGAGAATATCAAAGTATAATAAAACGTATTTCATAAATTATTTTATTACTTCGTCACAACCCTAATAAATTTAAATGTGTACCAAGAAAAATTTTTTTAAGCTTTTTTATATAAAATTCTATATATTTTATCTACAAATTGGTTTTAAAGTAAGATTGTGTACTTGTTATACTTATGAAAAATTAACATAACCCCTTGAGTGGATTTTGCCATTCCGTATGTCTGCCTGGCATTCAGTATGTTCATCCTTCTGATTGGTAAGAAGATTGAAGGAGCTAGAAGCAAGCCAGGCCGTTCAAACTTTGAACTTAACTCCTGCAGGTCCTACAAGGAGTTGGTATTGAAAATGGGCTGAATTGGTCAACCTTCCATACAAGTGAAAATCGTCTTATCCCATTAACGACGAGTGTTACCATATGGTAATGCTGATAGCGTTCCACGGTATATTCAATTAAAAAAATATTTGAATAAATATCACTAATCTGTTTTTTGATTTTAATAAAGCATGCTTAGATCTTTCTTTTGACATATAATTCTAAGAAATCGCACCTCAGTAGCGACCGTGGCGGATGATTATCACTTTGTATTTTGCTGTTACCATATGGGCACGCTCGTCATAACCCTAGTAAATTTAAATTTGTACTAAGAAACAATTTTTTTAGCTTTTTTCATATAAAATTTTTATATATTTTATCTACAAATTGGTTTTAAAGTAAGATTGTGTACTTGTTATACTTATGAAAAATTAGCATAGCTTCTTGAGTGGATTTTGCCAAACTTTGGACTGAACTCCTGCAGGTTCTAGAAGGAGTTGGAATTGCAAATGGGCTGAATTGGTCAACTGCCACGCCTACCTTCCATACAAGTGAAAATCGACTTTAGTAACAAATGTAACCTAATTTCATGGAAATTGTGGTAGGAAAATTCTCCATAAAATGTATTGTCCGCTTTGTGTCGGTGGTGAGTGCCGCAAAAGCTATATGAGCAATACCCCAATCACGACATGACATCATGATGGCTAGGTCATTCCGAGGTTATGAATGTAAAAAATGCTACATCTAAAAAATGGAGCACATAGTGCTGTGAGTACAGTCGGTGGAATTCTAATTTCAGTTCATATGAAGATATTTCCAATGTTATTGAAAACCTGAGCAGTATTATTGGTGTACGGAATTATACATGTTATATACAATGGCGGACTGGTAATTAGGGCCAACCTTTTGTAGTAATTTTGAGTGGCTACCCAAACAGAACATCACCTTGATGGCCATTGGAAAGGTAAATAAAATAAAATGCGTATATAAACTTTTTTCCGTGACTGTATATGTAAAAATGTGTTATCCTAACGTTGTGATGGTCTAATTCAAAATTCTATACCCTATTTTGGTCATTTATAACCATTAGGAAGCTTTAAATCTAAAGAAGGTTGGTACTTAAAAAAATTTGTCGGAATCAAAATTTCCAAAAAATGTAAAAAATGCCAATGGTCGATTTTTCGACCACCTTGGAAAATCTAATAGCAAAATAAGAAAAATTGTTTGACACCGAATTTGCAATAATAATGCTTACAGATGCTTCCTCTATAAATTTATTCAAAATATTTCAAGCCGTTGAGGAGCGGCCAAAAATGGGTTAAGACCGCGAACGTTTTGGGACAAGAATTTGAAGAATTTAGTTTTTTGGAACATTTAACTCGGGTGCACGAGGTAAACCTGCCGTTTTATGCGCTCGAGGATTTTCACTTGGTATAAACTCACGGATGAACGCATTTGGAGGCCAAAAGTTGGGGTTCAATGCACTATCAAATAAATCTTCAGGAATCATAATTTTAAATGATGAATTTATAGTTGTAATTAAAAACTTTTAGCTGTGTAGATATGTGATGCAACACATCTTCAGCTGTAGTGTCACTCGCAAACCGAGAAATAAAAATAGATTTTCTTGGTGGGACAACAACAAGCTTTTTATGTTGTAACTCAGTACTAGGACTCGAAGCAGGTTTTGGAGCCGAATTAAGATTAGGAGCAGCTGTTTTTGGTGCCACTTTAGCGGACGAAGTTATCAAGTCAACGTCGTTTTTAGAACAGTCGCTGACTTGATTATCGGAAGTTGATTTGGCGACATCTTTCTCCTTTGTATAAGCAACATAAGGACAAATGTTAAAGGCTTCAGACGAATTCGGTGCACCAATTGGTGTAGACAATTGGTCTGAGTCTAAATCTACAACAGGAATCGGAATAATATTTATTTTACTCCTCAAATTTAAATTTTTTCGTGCGCTCTTTGGAGAGACGTAGTCTTCATCCAAAAACTTGAACTCTTTGAAAAAGCTCTCATAATCGGCTAATTTTGTTTGGATGACCGACATCTCATTAGCGATTTCTAAAAATCCCTTTCTGGTTTGACGAATCACCCTAACTATAGCCGAGTCGACTTTGCGGCATTCGGTGCAAGACCAACGTAAACCACACTTTCTATATTCAAGGTCATCAATCAGACGTGCCTTTAAGGAAACACATTTGCAATGGTAAATGCTTTCACAAAACCAACAAGAAACAAAAGGTTCCTTTTCAGTCTTCACGTTACACTTGCGAAGAGAGCACGACATTTTAGTTAAATTGCAAAAGTAAAAATAAAAGCAGAAAGAAAAAAAATAGAAATAAAAATGTTCAAAAATTTATGATATTCAATTCAAAATTTAGGCACTCTAGTGTATATTAAACAAGTGCCAAAAAGCATGCACTGAAAAAGGATCACTATTTAAGAACCTGTGTAAATAGTTTGAGACGCAGTGGAAAATACTGATAATATCAGAAACGTCAAAAATGACAGCTTAAAGCTCACGGATAAAATATATTGATACAAACAACAAAGTTGTAAATTTTGTTGTTGTTATACTTAGCTTAGCACAGCAGCACAGGAATTAGCGAAAAATAACACACTAAACTATGAAATTTTCACTATATATTATGCACTTTAGCTAGACTTTGTTTTTATTGTCAATTTAAAATAGCTTTGAAATTTTTAACACAATAGAATTATTCAAAAATGGTTAATTAACTCTTAGCAAAAAAATGCACTTCCAAACAGGTTGATAGGGTTGCCAATTGATTATGAAATTGCATATGAAACATTTGCATATAGGACCACAGGGACTGCTAGCAATCATAAGATAAAGATTTTGGTCTTTGATAGGGAAACAATTAGCAAAAAAAATTGTTAATAAGTGTTACAGATGTTTTCGAGCGAATCCAAGGCCATTACATCAACTTATGGGAAATTTACCAAAGGATAGGTTGATCAAGACAAGACCATTTTTGAATGTAGGCATGGATTTTTTGGGACCGATAACTATACATTACAAAGTGCGAGGAAAGAAGACTGATAAAACGTATGTGTGCGTTTTTGTGTGTTTCTCAACAAAAGCAGTGCATTTAGAGGTAGTATCGGATTTAACATCGGCAGCATTTATAGGAGCATTAAAGCGGTTCGTATCAAGACGAAGTTGCCCTTTAAAAATTTATTCCGATAATGCAACAAATTTTATAGGAGCAGCAAATAGTTTGAATGAAATATATCAATTATTTAAAAGAAAAGAATTTTTAGATAAGCTGAATAAATATTGTTCTGAAGAAGAAATAGAATTGCTGAATATTCCTGCGCGATCCCCACATGTAGGTGGACTATGGGAAGCAGCTGTGAAATCGGTAAAGAAGCTTTTTGTACGGGTGGTAGAGGGGATCATGACTTTTGAGGAACTATATACGTTAATGGCACAAATAGAAGCGATATTAAACTCTAGACCACTAATGCCATTATCCGATGACCCCAACGATTTTGAGGTATTGACACCGGGACATTTTCTAGTTGGAGAATCGTTAACAACTTTTGTTGATAGTAGTGATAACCGGTGTTATCACGGGCTTCGGGATCACTGGAAGACAGTGCAAAGTAACAGCCAAGAGTTTTGGAGAAGATGGTCATCGGAATATTTAACCGAGTTACAAAAACGATACAAATGGCAGAGGCCATCTGAAAATATTGAAATTGGCAGCCTTGTTCTCTTAAAGGAAGAGAACATTGCTGCAATGAATTGGAGAAGGGGACGGGTACAATCTGTGGTAAAGATGGATTGTGCAGAATGGTGGACGTAAGGACCAATGGTACAATGGGACAATGGTATATCGAAAAGATCGATACACAATGTTTGTCCTTTTCCCAAAGATGAATGTTCTACAGAAATAAGAACAAAAAATAATGATATTCCAAAAACTAGAAAATCAAGTAGAATTAAGAACAAAAATTGTATGCTAATGTTATTATCGTATTTAATGATTTTCCCTGTAGTAAAGGGACCAGGTGGGTGTCAAACCCCCCCTTAATAATACCAGGTGGGTGTCAAACCCCCCCTTAATAATACCAGGTATACCTGGTATTACTTCATCATGTAACTAAACAAATATATTTCAGTATTGAGTAGTTATATTTAATACTTTTGTAAGGTGGAATTAAAACAAGAGCTACTCGACTTAAGATGTTGTGTCAAACTAGGGGGTGAAAAACACGAAGCTATAGCGACTTTTGTAGAGCTGCAGCCGTACGTTATAAGCGCCTTAGATGAATTAAAAACTTGGTTAGATTCAAAAACCTCCAGTACGAATCAATATTGGAATGTTCCGAGGTTGCTTTAGTTGGAAATATAGAACTGTGGCGAAGTTTTGTGGAGCAAAATGAACTAAAAAAGACAAACGCTCTGGAATACCTTCAAGTATGAATTTTTCTTTTAAACATTGTACAACACGCACACATAGTAGAAACATTTCATATATTTAAATAATGTGTTTATTTATTTGTAAAATCTGTTAACAGGTGTGCAATCGTGTTAGTTTTGAGCCGGTTTATAAAATACCAGCTGGGCCCGGTCCGCTTCGCTGGGCCTAAATAATTTTTTGTTGTTGCATTGTCTGCAATGTAATGGATGAATGGATTAAAGTAATTTTTAAATATATATGTTTAATTGGTTTTTATACTGTGGAGTTAATTTTGTACAATTTTATAGAGAGGAAAATTGATGTAGCGATTGATATTGAAATAGGTTTTGATGAATGAATGAATGATTCGTATTGTATGTATGTATGTATGTAGCGCAGTAAAGTATGTTTGGAAGATTATTCAAATTAAATTAAATGACATGTGGTATAAGTATTTGAAACAAATGCCGTTAATTCGGCCGGTGCAAACGACTGGATTACGATCTTTGAGCTTTGGTACGTAGCCGAATGCTCGCACAAAATGGCCCGGCAGTGTAAACACTTGAAAACGAACAAATCTGTAGATTCCGATGCTGGTGCGGGAGGGAATATTCAATCAGTGTAAACGGTTGCACGAACGGAATTTCGTTTACGATTGGAGTTCGCGACAAATGTTGTGTTCGCTCCTACGGTCTAAGTGCACCTTCAAATTAAGTAAAAATAAGTACATTTATTCCTTTTAGACAAAATTAAACCAAAAATTCCCTTAGGAAGGGAAATTTGCCTAAAGTTGGCTGCACTGGTTGAGCGCCCCGTCTGTGAGGAGTGTTGCCACATTGAGAGACGTTATGTTGTGTTTTTGTAAATTTTTCTTGTGGGAAGAAAGTGATTTCTATAACTTGTTGGGACAATTTTGCAGTGCTTATTTGCCGAAAAGGCCAATTGCAGTGTGTGCATTTAAGTCAAGTTTAATTTAATTTTCATTCGAAATGGACGTCTTCTCGTAATATTAATGGCGGTTTGCCTGCATTAAGGTCCCCATAAGCCAACGCGAAATTCCGCAGCCGGTACGGAACTTGAACAAAAATGTTGCTTGAATATGCGATACTGCGTTTTATTAAAGATAATTTATAAATGATACACATTTTTAGCTGTAGCTTTGAAATTTTTCACCGCAAACAAATTTTTTTATTCCAATATCTTTGCTGGAAGAATTTTAGAGAAAGTACCGCGGCGGCGTAATTTTGGGTATGTTAAGTTGTAATGAAGTACTGTGTGTAGGGTTACTGTGAAAGTGGGCGACTTTCGCAGTGAGTATTTAAGGTCGCCACACATGAATTCAATGTGCACTGGGAGATTGGGGCAAATTATGGAATTGCGAATATGTAATACTCAAGGAGAAGCCGTGTTATTTTGGCATTGCCTTAGGTTTTTTCCATTGTTGAAAAGTTACATGCAATCAAATGGAAGTAACCTTAATAATTACTGCTGCATTTAATGTTGAAAATACACGAAGTTGTTGAAATTTGTGATCGGTACATCGACTTGAAATACTTTAGCAAATCGATTTCATACTTTGAAAGAAACCGAAAGGTAAAAAACCCGCAGATATGGTAACACTGCTTGGGTGGGGAAAAATTAAGTCCTAGGTGGCAACCAAGTTGACTGTTGATCATATGGTATTTGCTTTAAAAGATTCACAAATGTGAGAGAAATACGTATTTTCTAACTTGTGGGCGGTAAAAGTGGCCGTGTCAAAACCTATCCTATGTCACGACTCACGACCCCTAGAACACATATATAAATTTTGGTGAGAATCGGTGCTGTAGTTTTCGCGTCTACTGGTGACAAACATACACGTCTCTTTTATATATATAGATTTAAAATACTAGCTGTCATCCCAGTGGCTACAGCTACAAGTGAGCGATCATTCAGCACTCTTCGTGGCCTCAAAAATTACTTGCGCAACTCAATGGGAGAACATCGAGTAAATGGTTTAGCATCATTGAATATTCATCTGGAAATTTCAATTACACCAGACGATATAATTAGGGAATTTGCAAAAAAACTAAGACGGTTGTTGTTGGTTACTTGATTTTTGTTTTTATATTGTTTTACATTAGTTTGTTTTGCTATTGTTAATTTTTTTCTAAATTTCTTCTGCGAAGAATATTTTTTGTTTGTATTGTATGCAAATCTGCCAAAATCAAAATGCTTTTGAAACTGTGCCTGTTTCTATAAATTTTTTGTATCGGCACATATATATTTATGTATATTACTTAACGTAAAAAAATGTTCCATATAAATTTTTAAAATTTTTTATTTATCAAAACCCTCAACACTAAATACTTAAATATTATGTAATAAATATTCTGTTTTCCGAAAAGATCGTAATTCGATACTAAATAATACTGCAGTTGGAGGTGGTTGTTTGATAGCCATTCGTTCCACTTATTTTTCAGAAGAAGGTATTTTACATGATGCTTTAAATATTGAATTTCCAGACTGAAACCAAATGAACATGTTATTGTTTCAGGTGACTCCCTTGCCTTACAAGGTTTATCATAAATCAACCAAAACCTTAATACAAATAACCGAATTCTCGATTTGGTATTTGTTGATGATTTTTTAAATCTGAATATATCGCGGTCAGCTCCTCTAACGCTGCCTGAAGATGCCCACTTTGGAAATTACAATAACTCTCTATTCACAATACAATAATATTCACAATAATACAAATTCTACAAAAGTATTTGATTTCAAGAAAACCAATTACATAAAACTAAAACCACCAATATCTGAAATAAACTTGTCTTATTTAACTAAAACAAATTGCTTAATGACTGCTGATCTCCTCAAACAATTAGTCGAAACGTTTACCATAAACCTTCATGATTGTTTTGAGTATGCGGTTCCTAAAACGAATCTAAAGGAAACTAAGGACCCCTCATGGTTCAACAACGATTTGCGAAAACTGAGAAATTCTAAAACTAAATATTACAGATTGTATGAAAAACATCACAGATTAACTGACTTATCGAAATATACATATCTACGTTATAAATATAATTTTACTTGCAAATTAAATTATAGCAACTATTTAAACAAAGTGAGAACATCTTTGAAGCAAGACCCAAAGTGTTTTTGGAACTTTATCAATATTAAACGTAAAGATAGTGGCTGTCCATCTCTAATGAAATATAATGATGTTGAATCGGATAATGAAGAAACTATATGTAATTATTTTGACCATTTTTTCAAAACAACATATTCTGTGGATTCTTACCGTCACAATAGCTATCTTTCTAATATAATGATGTTTTACAACATGTCATTGATGAAGTTATAGTATTAGATCATCTTAAAAAACTAAAGATTGGTTTCAGAAGTTGTCCAAATATGACACTTGTACATGTGGTAATTTACATTTCTAATACTATCGATAATTATCGCTAGTAATAAAAAATGTCAAACAGAAGTTGTGTCTCACACATCATAGTCTATGTTTTGTAACACTCAGTTTGAGTTGAGGCTGTGTGGAGATTGGCGAGATGATCATCGTCATGAATGATGAGGTGCAGCAAAAAAAGCTGCGTCAAACTATGTTGGATGAGACAACTTCTCACTTGGAAAAAATCTGGGATGAGTTCCAGAGGATCAACTTGAAACTGCTGTCGATGGGAATAACAGATGAAAGTTATTTTGAGAGCAGATATTTCGAAGAGATTGAAAAAATAGTATACGGAATTCGTACACACATAAAAAATGCAGATGTCGACCTTACTATGCCGAAGCAGGCAACTGAGGCAGCTGGATCTAGTGAAGGTCATCGGCAAGAAGCAGGGGCTAAGAGCACACAGCGGCAATAAGGGCACAAGAGGGACCATCTGGAAGTCAAGCCGGCAGACATTCTGATAAGAAAATTTTTCCGTCAAGTGAACAATATGAAATTATTGTTGGATGAAGGCATAGAAGATGATGCCGGCAGAGCGGAATTGGAATGCAGAAAATCTTGTTGGGAGCAGAAAATGCAACTCATAAATGCAATTTATACAAAATTGACATTTGATATGGGAGAGGACGATGACGATGTAGAAGAGCAAAAAGACCAAGTGGACAGGTCGTATAACGATGCTTCAATGGACTTAGCAAAGAAGATGCAGTCACTGGAGATAGTGAAAAGGTCAGCAACTCTTAAGCTGGAGGATATCAAAATCCCAACATTTTTTGGTGATATAAACTCATGGAGAATTTCTGACCTTGAGAGCACTAATTGACCAAGGGTCACAAAAAACCGCATTGTCAGAAGAAGCTGAGGATATCAAAATCCCAACATTTTTTGGGGATATAAACGAATGGTCCTCTTTTTACGATATATTCAATAAATTGGTACATGAGTCAGCCATTATTCAAATGTTGAGAAAATGTACCGATTGAAGTCATTAGTAAAGGGAGACGCTGGAAGGCTAATTCAACATTTCAATGTTGTTGATTCAAGTTATGATGCAGCGTGGGAAATGTTAACACATCGGTACGCTAACCGTCGGTTGCTGCTTACAAAGTTGGTGGACAAAATGTTGGATCAGCTAGAAGTCAACAGCGAGGCAGCATCGAGTATAGCAGCTTCTCGATACAACAAATGAATGCTCTGAAAGGGATGCATATCAAATTGGATGATGCGGAGCCACTAATTGCTCGTATCATCATATGAAAGCTGGACAGAGACGGGCTGCGGTTATATGAGCAGAACGTGAAGAAAACTAGGGAGATACAGACTCTGAGCGATGTGATGCAGTTTTTGGAGCTGCAGTATCAAGCGTTAGAAGCTGTAAAAGGAAAGAAGCTGATTGGAAATAGTGGAAGCAGTGGGCAAAGAAGAAATCAACAATCTACAAATTCGTTTTATACATGACAACTAAGCTGCGCATATTGTAACACAGTAGGACATAGTGTGAACAATTGCAGAAAATTCCTTGCGCTATCAATGGCAGATCGACACAGCTGGGCAAAGAAAAGCAACGCGGGGTATGTATGTCTATACCATAAGATAGACATGAAATGCAGTAATGGAGCTTCCAAATGCAAAAAGTGTGATAAAAATCATCACATTCTGCTGCATTGGGAAACAACGTATGGTTTAAATACAACCAAAAATAAACCACGGCACAGGTACGAGCAAAAACAGCACATGGAGAATTTCTGACCTTGCGAGCACTAATTGACCAAGGGTCACAAAAAACCGCATTGTCAGAAGAAGCTGCGCAAATATTGAATTTACAAAAGAAGAAGGTGAATTTGGAACTAGTTGGTCTTGGAAGCACGGTGGTTGGAGTAGTAAAGTCGAAAGTAAATTTGGAAATCCGACCAAGGTTTATGAGCGACGAATTGTTCGTAATTGAGGCATTAGTATTGCCAAAGCTGGCCAAGGCGCATCCGGACACATCATTTAAGTATGATATCAATTAGTTGAAAAATCATACGTTGGCCGATCCTAATTTTAACAAATCAGACCGAATTGATATAGTTATCGACGGCGACTTGTATCCAGAGATCTTAGAGGAAGGCATATTGAAATTGGATAAAATCCTGGGTCAATCTACAAAGTTTGGGTGGATATTATCCGGAGTACTCAACGTAGAAAGTAGGAGTAAACAATTAACAGCAGCCGTAACAACTGGGTTGGAGCGATTTTGTGAGTTGGAGGAGATAAATGATTCGGTTATTCCTTCAGATGATGATGATTTATGTCTACGGCAATACAAAGCTACAACTTAACCAGATAGAGATGGCAGATTCATTGTTAACTTGTCGTTGAAAGAAGATAACGCCCTCGGAGATTCTCGAAAGCAAGCAATGGCGAGATTCCTGAATTTAGAGCAAAAGTTGCAAGCAAATAATGCATTAAAAACGGAATATGTTAAATTCATGCGGGAGTACCTTACAAATACTAAAACGACGCGAATATTAATTCGTGCAGAAGTGGTCCAGATAACATACCATCGGGCATTCTGAAAGAATGTTCTGCGGAGCTTGTTTTACCGATCACTTTATTATTTAAGCGTTCCCTTTCATGTGGAAATTTTCCAGTTTCCTGGAAATCATCATTCATAATACCACTGCATAAGTCCGGCAGCAAATCAAGTATTGCAAACTATCGTGGAAAACTTTTTGAACAAATTATTAGCATTCAAATAAACTCTAGTATCTTCAAATCAATTTCACCTTTTCCACATGGATTCTTACCTGGCATGTCAACTACGACGAACTTATTACAATTTTCATCTCATGTAATTGAAAATTTGAAAAAGGATTGCAAACTGATGTAATTTACACTGATTTTAGCAAAGCTTTTTATGTAGTAAACCATAAATTATTAACTTTGAAACTTTAAAAATTTGGATTTCCGCCAGGATTATTAAAATTGATCAATTCATATTTATTAGATAGAAAACAACGATTTATTTTCAAAACAAAAAAATCAACTGAATTTAATGTTACATCTGGGGTACCTCAGGGAAGTCACCTTGGACCTGTCCTCTTTTTGCTATTCATAAACGACCTACCATCTATCATCAAACATATTTTAATGTATGCAGATGACGTCAAACTTTTTCACTCATTCAATGACATACGTGAAACAATAATTTTTCAGACGGACCTTGACCAGCTATGTAATTGGTGTAAAATAAACAATATGAATCTCAACTTGAAGAAATGCAAACATATGACTTTTAGAAGAGTGAACACACTTACACACTTATAAAATCGAAAATGAAGAACTTGAGACATTAAATTCTTTTCAAGATCTTGGAATAACTATGGATCCCAAACTTTGTTTCAACACACATGTGAACAAAACTATAAACAAAGCAAATTGTGTACTAGGCTGGTCAAAGAAGTTTGATGATCCTTATATCACTAAACTTTTATATATTTCTCTTTTTCGTCCTATTATCAAAGCTGGGCATAGTTAATCCAGAATTTAACTTCGTTAACCCAGTTAATCAAAAATTTAACTTCGCTAAATTAAAAAGTTATTTTCGTTGAAAAGTTAACTGCGTTAAAAGTTAAATCAAATAGTTAAATTTTCTATAGGAAACCAATTTTTTTTACAAAAATACAAGAAAAAACATTTTAACTATATTCAACTGAATACCTGCACTCACAGATCAGATTTTCCGATCGGTTTCAGCGTTCTTTATACAAATTTGCTTTAAAATAAATTATAAATTTTTATCAAAAACGAAAAAGTTTTATAGTTTTCACATAAAGGCTCTTTTAGTTATTGTACCTTTGAATTTTTTAAATTTCTTCTGTCTTAATAAAAAATTTATATCAAAAACTTGAACTTTGACCTTATTTGGAAAAATACAAATGAAAATATTATACAGGTATTCATTTAAAAGTGGAAGTTGTGCAGTTGGTGGCTTTCGCAGTTTTCCCCGGCCTGTTTCATGAACGCACCAGAAAAGTTTTTGTGCAGTTCTTTTGATTCTTCTTCTTCTTCGAGTTTTTGACAGCTGTTGCTTAAAGTGAAAAAATGCCTAAAAAAGCGAAAAAAGGAAATTTTGCGTATTGACTTTCACTTTTCTGTAAAAACAAACAAAATAAGCTTATTTTTATTAATTGTTAAAAATTTGTTTACAATGGTTATTTTTTAAATTTGCAGCCGAATTTTATTTCTTTTGATAATTACTTTTTTAATTAATAGAATATCAATTTTATTGTTCGGCATCACTAACAATCGCACAACATTTGTGCAGTTCTTTCCGCATTAAAATCGACGTGGAAAGTTTTCCACTTTGTGCAATTTGCTTCCCATACAATTTTTGACAGTTCTTGTCAACAACTGAACCACTGCACGTTTCCCAGGGTTTTCCCACTTCAAATGAATACCCTTTATATGTATTTACTAAAGGAGCCTTTATGAGAAAACTATACAATTTTTTTGGAATATGTTTAAACATATGGAATAAGTAAAATCAAAGCTTGCATTCAGCTACCAGGGAATTTTAAAAAATAAGATAATTTCGATTCGAATTGCAATTATTGGAAAAACAAACAGTGTTACAGTCATATTTGAGATCAGGTCCATTCATACATAAAAATAGAATATAGAACACTTCGAAATATATCGTCCTGTGTATTTAATTGTTTTGTGAAATAATTTTAAAATTAAATTACATTTTTCGTTTTAAAGTTAACTAATGCTAGTAACTAATGCTAGTTAATCGAAGAAATTTAACTTAGCTAAATGAAAAAGTTAATGGTTTTCGAAATTAACTGAAACGTTAAAAGTTAACCAAAAATTGAACTTCGTTAATTAACTATTAACTAATTAACTAGTTAATGCCCAGCTTTGCCTATTGTGGAGTACGCATCTATTGTGTGGTGCCCTCGTTATAACTGTTACATCAGTGCCATAGAATCAGTACAGAAACAGTTTTTAATTTTTGTTTACGTGGATTGCCTTGGAATCCAAATGTAAATCTTCCAACATACGAAAATCGCTTAAAACTAATTTATCTTCCGTCGCTAAAAACCGTAGACTAATGCTTAATTCAATATTCATTTTCAAAATTATACAAGGCAATGTGAATAGTGAACGTCTGAGCAAATTAAACATTCCCGCGCAACAAGAAATTATAATTTACTTCAAGGAAAAATATAAAAAATCCAACTATATGAAATTTGAACCGTTCAGAGCAGCATGCGACGATTTCAATATTATTTACAATGCAATTAATTTTAACAATTCAATTCAAAAGACAAAATCGTAAATTCTTTTTTTCCTAACAAATAATAATTCAAATACCTGAAATTTTGGCATATTTATAACTTTTAACTACTCTGCTATAGACCTAATGCTTAGCAGAATAAACACAGCTAAAAGTCCTTTTAGCTTAGCTTAATGTTCGATCTTTGGAATTACTTGCGCTATAGCCTTTATGCTTAGTGTTCAAATATGAAATTATGAACACGTTAAATCTGCGGCGCGAAAGATTCAATTTATGCAATGTCATTAGACATGCTCACCTAAATAAATACAGTCCACTTATTCATAATGAGCTAATTTAAGGAACCTCATTTGTAAAGGGTTTTTCCCTCAATATTGTCTACAATTTAGTGAATGACAATTTAATGATCGATTCTAAGAAGTACACAAATACATCCCAACAATGTAACAGTACGAGGAAGTACAATGATGAATGTTTCATCCCCTATTTTAAGTATTTCTAAGAAGGATATTGTAAGGAGTCGTACTTCCGCTAAATACAATGACAAACAGGTACACGAGGTACGCCGAATCACGAGCGTTCATAGGCTACCTGTGAGCTGTAGTTTTAAGAAATAGTTTTAAGCTTGTATATAAACCCAAATTTTAATTTAATAAAAACAGTATCATACAAATACTCAGCCGAAGCAGATATTTATTTCTCTTCGGTGGATAGAATTTACAAATCTATTCATTGTGGTCCGTCGAAGTTATATCTTTAGCTATCCCCCACCAGCGGTAAGAAGCTCAAAGATCTCGAACAAGTGACATGAAGAAAACACAAAAATCTAATTGTGTCTAGGCAAACTACGGCCAAACAGTAGTAAAAGCGTAACCAAGGCTTCAACATTGGTTAAAAAACACAAAAATCTAATTGTGTACAGGCGAAACTACGGCGAAACAGTAGTTAAAGCGTAACCAAGGCTTCAACATTGGTTAAAAAACACAAAAATCTAATTGTGTACAGGCGAAAACTACGGCGAAACAGTAGTTAAAGCGTAACCAAGGCTTCAACATTGGTTAAAAAACACAAAAATCTAATTGTGTACAGGCGAAACAGTAGTTAAAGCGTAACCAAGGCTTCAACATTGGTTATAAAACACAAAAATCTAATTGTGTACAGGCGAAACTATGGCAAAACAGTAGTTAAAGCGTAACCAAGGCTTCAACATTGGTTTAAAAAAAATCCACAAGTGCTGATTCGAAGTTGTATCTTGAGCTGCTGCTTCTGGAGCTATTCCCACCAGCGATGACGACAGAAAAGAACAAACTATTTCATCGCCAGAAGAAAATTGGAGAGGACATAGAGGTGCTACTCAAAAAAGCGACAGCACGAGTGTTTGTGGAAAAAACACTACACGATGAAAGAAAACATTCCAGTTATGGGAGGAATTCCAGCAGAACGACGCAAAAATAAGAGCGTACGGAGACCCGAATGAAGATTATTTTACAAGTAATTACTTCAAATCAGCGGAGGAAAACGTGCAGCAAATAAATGCGTTAATTCAAGAGATAGAGTTGGATCAGGAGGCGCCACAGCAATCTACAGGATTTAGAAAAATGCATCAAAAAGTGGAAGTTGGCAGCAAGGAGGATGAGCTGATGAAGATGTTTGTACGGGAAGTACAAAACTGCAGAGGTAAAATGGCCGAATGCAATGGTAATTTGGCAAAGATAGAGATGGAAGAAATAAGTTCCACTATCAATGCAAATTACGATATGGTAAAAATATTGTTCTTGAAATTATTGGACGCCTTCATCTTCAAAGAGAACTCTACAATAATCTTACGAAAGACTATACAAAGATTCGGATATATATTAAAAAGTATATGTAGCAAAGTGACGAGCAAGCAACGACATCGAAGTTAAAGCTAAAGCTAGAGGATATAAAAATTTCATCATTTCACGGAGACATCAACGAGTGGGCATCATTCTTTGACATATTTAAGAATTTGGTGCATAATAACTCGCAATTCTCTAGCGTGGAAAAAATGTGTCGGCTAAAAGCAGTGGTCAAAGGCGAAGCTGGAAGAATGATACAACATCTCCAGATAACAGATGCCAATTACAAGGCAGCGATCGAGCTACTTCAGCAGCGATATGAAAATCGACGGCTGTTGTTTACATCACAAGTCGACAAGATATTGGATCAACCTATGGTCAGCAATGAGTCGGCATTAAATATTAAAAAACTCTTGGATACGACTAATGAATGTATTGCCGCATTGAAAGGGATGAACATTTCAATTGTAGATGCGGAACCTTTCATCGCGAGTATGGTCGTACGGAAACTAGACAAGGAGAGTCTTCAATTTTACGAGCAGAATTTGAAAAAACCGAAGGAGATTCAAACTCTGGAAGATGTCTTGGGATTTTTGGAAATGCACTATCAAGCCTTGGAAGCAGTTAGCAAACGACAAGGCGGTAATAGTGAATTCCAAAGGAAGGCGGAAGTACAATTTCAACGATCGGCAAAACCCTCGTACAAAACTAATATTGAGATTCAGCCACTGAGCAAGACGTCCCATTAATACAACGTGAGCAAGTTATAAATACAACAAACTTCGAAGTAGAAGCAGTGATTAAGGCGATGTTCCCAAACCCAACTAAGTATAAGATGAGGAGGATCACCAAACAGGAGCAAACCAACAGGAGGAATACATATTTTGGTAAAGAACTACAACAAAGACATCATCCTGAGAGCAAGAAACGGGGTAATATTCACCACCACAGCAGGCGTCACCAGGAAGGTCGTTACCGAAACAGAGGATGCCAAAGTTATCACAACAGAAGAGTACAGCGCATCATCCGTATTTATACTAATTACGACGATCTAAGAAGATACCGATGGCGTAAAGCACGTCACACACGGTACAGATGCAGAAGTAGCAGAATTCAGTGGTATAAATTAAAACGCAAACACAAAATTTACCACTATTGGATGATACCAAACACCAGAAGTCATCTAAACATGTGGATCATGCGGTTTTCTATCTTGAAGCCGACTAAGAATATTGGTACCCGTAAGTTTTGGTGCCCCTCGTCAGAATGTTAAAATGTAAAATATGAACACGTCAGATCTGCGCCGCTAACAGACGAATGCCCGGCACAGCTACAAGAACAAATAAAGAAGATTAAAGCAACTATATCAGAAAAACTGATCCTGCCTGGAAGATGTTCCGGAAATGAACTACAGGAAATCTACAGTCTATTGAAAGCAAATGAAATTTTTGTTGGCAACCATCTCGTCATTAATAACTTCGGGGTGGATTCGTATCATTTGATGTCCGAAACTACATTAAATGAGTGTAGTAGAAACTTAGACAATCAATTAATTTGTGAATTAGATTGGCCTTGGAGAGATGCGAATGACAAATCGAGCGAAGTCCGAATGACGTCATTTTGGATCCAGCTTCAGCGGAATGTTTTCAAAAAGTCTTCAGCGCAAGTACAAGATACAAAAACATCTCAACAAAATATGGAATTACCGAAACAAGGAGTATTAACATTGAAGGATGGATGTGACGCTCG
The DNA here is from genome assembly GCA_951394025.1 of Heteromyza rotundicornis. NCBI lineage: Eukaryota > Metazoa > Arthropoda > Insecta > Diptera > Heleomyzidae > Heteromyza > Heteromyza rotundicornis. The sequence continues at coordinate 249,521 of OX596013.1, read as the reverse complement.
GATAAACGGAATCACACGAGCTACCGTACACAACATTGAGTCTATCGATTGCGAAGAGATTAACATCAATTTAGTGAAGGATATCAGCACCGCGTCAGATGACTCACTTCAACCGTTGGGATCAACAGTAACCGACCATACACGTGAGATAGAACTTCTGAAGAAATATATTACAGAATTGAAAAATGAGAAGATAAGTTTGAAAGGGCTTAACTTTCATCATGTAAGCGGACACACCGCACTAAGTTTAGTTAGTATAGTAATTATTATAATAATTTTATTTGTTACAAAAAAAGTATTGATAAGAAGAAGATTGGTGCCCGTAAGTTTTGGTGGCCCCCGTCAGAATGTTCAAATATGAAATTATGAACACGTTAAATCTGCGGCGCGAAAGATTCAATTTATGGCATGTCATTAGACATGCTCACCTAAATAAATACAGTCCACTTATTCATAATGAGCTAATTTAAGGAACCTCATTTGTAAAGGGTTTTTCCCTCAATATTGTCTACAATTTAGTGAATGACAATTTAATGATCTATTCTAAGAAGTACAAAAATACATCCCAACAATGTAACAGTACGAGGAAGTACAATGATGAATGTTTCATCCCCTATTTTAAGTATTTCTAAGAAGGATATTGTAAGGAGTCGTACTTCCGCTAAATACAGTGACAAGCAGGTACACGAGGTACGCCGAATCACGAGCGTTCATAGGCTACCTGTGAGCTATAGTTTTAAGAAATAGTTTTAAGCTTGTATATAAACCCAAATTTTAATTTAATAAAAACAGTATCATACAAATACTCAGCCGAAGCAGATATTTATTTATCTTCGGTGGATAGAATTTACAAATCTATTCGCTTAGCGAAACGAATACTTGAACGTGGAATTTCTCCGCTACAGCCCTTATGATTAACGGAATCAACACAGCTAAAAGTCCTTTTTGCTTAGCTTAACTTGCGCTATAGCTTTCATGCTCAGCGAAACAAGGAATATTTAATTACTTCCACTGTAAAGCCTTTATGCTTAGTGGAATATTCCTAACGTGGGACTCATCCAATTACTTGAATCTTCGATGCAGAACAGTCCGGACTGTGGCTGTTCGGTCACCGGTCCGTGCGTCATACGGATGCGCCTCTCGGTCGGTCAGACGGGTAAGTGGGCCGTGAAATTCGTCGAAAAAAAAATTAAAGTGGAAATTATAGATAAAAATAAATAAAAGATAAAGAAAGATTAATTAATATAACAATAAAAAGAGAAGAAAAAAAATAAAAAGATAGGAGAGAAAATATGCTTGGTCTTAGCTAAGTAAAATTATAAGGAAGAATAATATAGAATTATGGGATGCTTAAAGTTATTTGGCTTATCGATAGTTTTTATACTAGTTGGTAAAGAATTTCAAAGTTTAATTGCGTTGACAAAGAAAAATCTTGTAGATATTCTTGCAATCGTGGCTCCATCTTGTTGCAGCCACGAGACGCTATATTGTTTTTTTCGCTGTTATGTACTTACCTTCCAAATTTCATTAAAATCGAAGAGGTCGAGGGTAATTTTTTCAAAAATCGTTTCGATTTGACTCGGAATTACCCTGATATGATGAACTAATTTCGGTAATTGTTTCTCATGCTTTATCATAATGTTATGATGGCCAATTGTCTCTACTAGGTTAGGTTAGGTTAGAGGGTAGATGGCACCATTGGAGCATAAATACTCCAGTGCCATCACACTTAGGCCAAAAAAGTTGACCCATTGTGATGCCCGTACTTTAAGAGGTGGGATAGGCCCACACTCGTCAAACCATAAGTTGGTAATCCAACCACCCAGAATTTCTTACAAAGGCGAGCATATCACGAAGGGGTTTATCAGATAACTCCGCCAGGTCATCGAAAAAGTATTCCCCAAGGGTTCTGCGCCTGAGATGTTGTAGACTTGGACATCGACAGAGGAAGTGGTGGGTATCTTCCTCGACTTCCTCGTCCCCACAGCTCCTACAAACGTCATTTTGGGTAAGACCAAGTCTCCTAGCATGAGCTCCTAAAAGGTTGTGACCCGTTAATGTGCCCATGAGGACAGATATGGATTTCCTATCAAACTGCAGGAGCTTGACCGTACGTCCTTCATTTCGTTGTGGCCATAGTTTGCGAGAGGTCTCACAGGTGGAGAGTTGTCTCCATCTGATGTTGGCCTGCCTCTCAAACTGTTTTTCCAGTCGTTCCCTAATACTACAGAGTGGGATTTTAACAGAACGGTCCGCTAGGTCAGCACTAATTGCCGACCCTTTCCGGGCCAATTCGTCGGCTGCTTCATTTCCAGGTATTCCCTCATGCCCCGGCACCCAGCAGAGCCTAACGCGATGCTGTGAGCCAAGAACCTGAAGCTCTTCGCGACAGCGCCTGACAAGCTTTGACTTGATGTAGACGGCAGATAATGCTTTTATTGCTGCCTGGCTATCAATGAAAAAGGTGATATCATCGTGTGGTATCTCCACCATTGAGGTCGCCTTGGCCGCCTCCGCCACTGCCAGTATCTCCGCTTGGAAGACACTGCTGTTGTCTGGCAGACGGATGTATCCCGTGATCCCTAATTTTTCGCAGGTGTAACCCGCACCGGTACCAATGTTCATTTTGGACCCATCAGTGAAGACTGATATGGGTACGTTTCTTGATAGGTCATTTCCCTCCCACTCTTTCCTGGTGGGAAAGTGACTGGAGAAGGGAATATTGAAGTCTGGGTATGGCAGCAGGCAGTCAGAGCTGATGTCGTTCCCAAGATGTCGTTGCATTATGTCTGAGTGCCCCGTCGAGTTTCTATGCCAGGTTTCTGTCTGGCTTATTCTTAAGGCACTTTTTGCTGCATATTCTTGTGTATATAGGTCTACAGGCAGAAAATTAAGAATTGTCTCGAGTCCTGCCGTCGGTGAAGATTTCATCGCACTAGATATTCCTATACATGCTATTCTTTGTATTTTTGTCATTGTTTTCAGATTAGTGGTCTTGCTGGCTGATTTATACCACACGAGACAACCGTATGTCAGTATTGGTCTAACGATGGCTGTATACATCCATGAGATGATTTTGGGGCGTGGGCCCCACCTTCGTCCAAAAATTCTACTACAGGTGTAAAAGGCAATCGACGCTTTCCTAACCCTTTCTTCTATGTTTAATTTCCAGTTCAGTTTCCTGTCTAAAACGAGACCCAGATAGCGGGCGCTTTCTGAGACTCTGAGAGGGATTCCCTCTATAGATGGTGGTCTGAATTGTGGAATCGTTCGTTTGTTCATGAATAGGACAAGTTCGGTTTTTTGGGGGTTAACATTTCTTAGTCCAGTCGCTCAATTGTTTCAGTGCTACTTCTAATATATCGCTGATGGTCGGAAGGAATTTACCCGTTGCTAGTAGTACAACATCGTCCGCGTATGCGGTCACCTTTATCCCACTCTTCTCAAATTCAATCAGTATTTCATTTAGTACCAAGTTCCACAGAAGTGGTGAGATGACACCGCCCTGCGGGGTACCCCGAGAGGCAGTCGCCTCCATGTTCGTGTTCCCAAGTTCCGTTCTGATTTTCCGCTGGCTTAACATACTAACGATCCAGTCTGTTAGGGCAGGCTCGATATTCGCGTGTGTTAGCGCCCTACTAACCGCACTTACGTTGACATTGTTGAATGCGCCCTCAATGTCTAAGAATGCAGCTAAAGTGTACTCTTTATAAGAAAGATTCTTCTCAATGGTGCTGACGACGCAATGCAGCGCCGTTTCCACACCCCTCCCTTTCGTGTATGCATGCTGTGCCGAGGATATATCACAAGGTCTCAGTCTGCTACGAATATAAAAGTCTATGAGTTTTTCGAAAGTCTTCAGTACGAAAGACGTCAGGCTGATGGGCCTAAAATCCTTCGCTAGTGTGTGGCTGGCTTTGCCCGCCTTGGGAATAAAAATAACATTAACTTGCCGCCAAATTGCTGGGATGTGCCCGAGCTTAAGGCTGCTCAAGAACAATTCCTTAAGAATTGGTGTTATAATATTCTTGGTCTTCTGCAGCATTATCGGGAGTATCCCGTCACTAACAGGAGATTTATAGGGCGAAAAAGAGTCAATCGCCCAGTTTATCTTTTCCTCAGTAACTAAACCTTCAGGTATACCATTACTTGTGGTCGCTGTTCTACTCGCGTCCGCATCTTCCTGATTAATATCACAACCTGGGAAATGCGTTTCCAGCAGAAGCTGTAGAGTCTCAGAGCACGATTCGGTCCATCGCCCATCGCTTCGCTTGAGGAATCCAGGTATAGCTTGTGCTTTCGAGAGAAGTTTTCTTAGCCTTGCTGAGTCAGAGGAATGTTCAAAACTACTACAGAAATCCTGCCAAGACGTTCTCTTGGCGTTCCTTGTAGCGGTTTTGAATTTCCTTGTACTCGTTTTGTAGTCGTCCCAGTCAGTGGATACATTGGTTCTCATAGCCTTATTAAAGAGCTTGCGGGCGGCACTTCTTAAGACCCTAAGCTCCTGTGTCCACCACGGTGCTGATTTCTTTACCTTGGCTGTCCTTAACGGACATGCCTTACAATACGCCTTACTAAGGAGAAGCCCTAGCGACCTGGCAGAATTGTCTATCTCATGCGCTGATGTCAGATTTTGCGCCTGCAGTGTATGTATTCCATTCCCTACCTCACTTACAAAAGAGTCACAGTCCGTCTTTCTTGGGTTTCTATATGGGGGTAATGTATTCTTTGGTATATCTATTTCGAATTCTATTATTCTATGATCAGAGAACGAGGCCTCAGGGGAGACCATCCACTGGTTTATAGATATAGAGTCCGAATTATTCGTTAATGTTATGTCAAGTACCTCCCTCCTATTTCTAGTAGTAAAGGTGGGCTCTCTGCTCTTGTTCGCAATAATCAGATTCTTTTTGATTATATATTCAAATAAAAACTCACCCCGTACATTTGTGTCACTGCTACTCCACTGAACATGGTGTGCATTGGCGTCACAGCCGATGAGAATGTCCCATTCTTCCTGCTCGGCCTTCACGATCAGTGAGTTGGTGTCATTCGACGGCGGTGGATTCACTGAGTCGTACGGCATATATGTAGATGTAGGCGCGGGAAGAAGACCCGCGCCTTTCGCACATTACTGCCGTCTGATCAGGGGTGCTAAAAGAAGGAAGGAGATATACGTTGGTTTGTCTCCTAGCTACTATGCAGGTTCTGATTTTAGTCTCACTGTTTAATGGTTTGACGCTGTATGTGGTCAAACCTTTGTCCGCAAGCCCGAACGTTAACATTTTGATGTAGACTCCTGAAAGAACGGCTCCTTCATTTTACAAATTTACAAGTCCAAATTTATTTCGAATTTCTAATTTTTTTTCTTTGGGTTTTTATTGATAGCAAACAATTTGATTAAATTTTTTGGGTTTTTTGAAAACAAGAGCGCTTAAAAAGTTCTTCTTATCTTAGTGCTTGTTGTTTGAGCAACTGGTAAAATATATCAAAATATCTTTTAAATTTTTCTCCATGTATTTTTATAAGGTCAACAATTTCGGGGGGGGGGGGGGTATGGTTATAAAGAAACCCAAATTTTTCACTTCGATCACAGTTTGTAATATATTATCATTCAGAAATATGGGAGGGATTATGCTATGGTCAAGTTTATCCTTAGAGATAGGCCAAATATAAGATTTCTTGTCATTTAAATTGAAAATATATTAAAACATTTTCCAAAACATTTATTGAAAATGGTTTATTGTATATCGTAACAAACACTTAGTAAGTGAATGATTAAGTAAAACATTTATTTGTTAAGTAAATTTGTATTTAAATTAATCCTTCAAAATTTGAACATTTTGATACTTCATAACCAAGCATTTCTCATATATTTTTAGCCGCTGAACAATATGGCGCTCTCAGAATTTTTCTATCACAACGGGTTTTTGAGAAATTCAGGATATAGGAGTTACAAAATGGCAAAATTGACAAAATTCAGTAATTTATTTAAACAAAATTCTTACGTCATTATTTAGTGCTAACATTTATCTTCAAATCAAGCTATTACTCATGAACGGTTTATTTTAGTGTTATTTTGCCAAAGTCCTTTTAACTTTACATACTCCAAAAAGTAGGCCTATTGCTTAAAGGATTTTGGATGCTGAGATGGTGTTCAAAGAACGTAGATTTTAAACTACAACAAAATTGGCAACAATGGTGTATTGGTTTGAAAAATTCCATGGTTGCAAAATTCTGTAGTAGATTTTTTTTCGCAATTCTTATGAGCCAGGGACGTAACCAGGGGGGGGGGGGGTTTGGGGTGTTTGAACCCCCCGAAATCTGTGAAGTAATAGAAAAATGTATGGAGTTGTTATGAAATTTATCAGAATTCAAGAGAAACCTCCGTATCTCCTTGATATTTTATTTTTTTAAAAACTTCCGTGTACCAAAACAATTTTAAAATTGCAGTTGTGGCATTCGATATAAAGCTTCGAATATAACGGTTGACATTTACATCAAAGCGAAACATCTTGTGGAAGTTTATAGTTATTAGAAATTGTCTGTGAATCAAATGAAAGTGTTTTTTAAATGAAATCAGGGCCGTACCCGAGAAGGTTGGGGTGCCAAAAATATATGAACACAATACGTCGATTTTAAAATGAATCCCTTTTTCATAAACTCCCCTTCGGGTTTTCTTTGGACATTTTGTTCTTTTATTATTTTGTATCTACATTTTATACCCCCACACTCACTGTGGCAGGGTATACTCACTTTGACACAATGTTTTTAACGCCCATAAGCAGGCGTTTCCGGTATGGAAAAGTATATATATTCTTGGTCAGCATCACCGCCGAGGTCGATTTAGCCATCTCCGTATGTCCGTCCGTCTGTCCGTCTGTCTACACGATTGCGGTCGCAGTTTTGAAGATATCGACTTGAAATTTTGGGAACATGTTTTTTACTTCAAAAGTAAGAGCAAGTTCGAATATCAGCCAAATCGGACAAAAACTAGGGTAAGCTCCCATATAAAAAGAAAGAATTTTTTTTTTAATTTTGTTGTTTTGTTGATTGGAAATGTTTAGAAACGTATTTTTGACATAGTCCGAGGTTCCGAAACGTATATATAAGGGTCAAAATAAGGTCTTGAGACCAAATTTTTTTTTTGTGGAAATTTTTAGAAACGGATTTGGACATGGTACGAGGCTACAAAACCACCTATAAATGGTTCAAAATGAGGTATTGAGACCAAATTTGTTTATATCGAGGAACTTCTAAATTCCTACTGTGTGGAGGTATTTCAGCTTCGGCATAGCCGAAGATAGTCCACTCTCTAGTTTTAATGGCAAATCGAAAGATTTTTTTTGAAAAAAAGAAAAACGATGTTGTCGCTGGTTTTAATTTTATTTGCATTTTACAATTTTTTTCTTCGGTATTCTTAAACAAATTTTTATTTTTTGTTCATATATTAATTTCATTTTTGTAATCTTAATTTTTACTTAAATCTTATTTCAAGCATCTTTCTTTCAATAAACGTAATTACTGCATTATAGCAATATATTTCAATATTCTATAATTTATTTAATCGAAAGCTACGCCTTGTGTTAAAATCACATCAGGTTATGGGCCCAGGCACATGCTCGATTATAAAGGTTAATGGAATAATTGCATAATTGTATTGCATGGACGAATCTAAAACTGCTGCTTATAATATTGTGGATGATTCTGCAATTGTAGACGAAACGTATACGGCTCAAGATAACTCCGAGATTGTCGTTGAAAGGTCTTCTGTACTGAGGATGTCCGAATCAAGAGTATATCAACTGCATCGTTTCAATGGGCAGAACTATCAGCTATGGCGTCGTCAAATGGAGATTTGTATGACGGAGAACAAACTTAAGCCGTATATTCTTGGGACTATTCTTAGGCCATCTTCAAATGTTGAATTGTGGGACGATAAGGATGCAGAGGCACAAGCTTTTATCATGCGGGGTTTGGAGTTGGATCAGCTAAAGTATTTAACCGACTGCTCGACTGCAGCCCAAATGTGGTCAAGGCTGAAGACTGTTCACTCTGAAAGAAGCGAGCAATCCGACAGGTGCTTTTGGAGAAATTTATAAACTGTAAACTAGATGAAGATGAAAGCATGGCAAATTTTGTTGCGAAAGTGATATCACTGGCACAGAGGCTAAAAGACATGAATCTCGAGCAAAAGGAGCCAATGATTATAGCAAAGATTTTAAGTAGCCTGCCTGCCAAATTCGATCACGTACGAACAGCATGGTACGCGGTACCCCGAGCCGATCAAAACATCGAACGTTTGACAGACCATTTAGTCAACGAAGAAGCATTGATTAGCATTCGAACAAATGAAATTCACACCAACGACAACGTCGCATCTAAGGCAGCGTATTCGGCTTATAGCAATAAATCAAGGGGGCCGAATAACAAAAGCGACAGTGGCAAACGAACTGGTAAATGTAATTATTGCAGCAAGCCAGGGCATTGGGCTAGGGAATGTTTCAAACGACAAAGAGACCAGCAAAGCAGAAATGGAAATAAGAACAACGCAAGAAGAGGAGACACGACCGAGCGACACTCACTGATGATTGAGAGGGACACAAGCCGAGGAACTCAGCCGAAAACAAGGGTGGTCGATGACAGTTCGCATTTATTTATGCTACAATCAACAATGTCACAAAATAAAATTAAAAATATTTGGTGCAACTGGATGGACGAAAACTCTCTGTAACAGGAATAGGCGATATCGAAGTTCAAATGTTCAACGTGAAAGAGTCTGGTCCCATCCATGTCATCAAAGATGTTTTATTAGTTCCTGACCTTGATCGCAATTTCATTTCTGTTTCTAGATCGACTGAGAAAGGTATGACAGTAATTTTTGAGGAAGGCGCTCATCGAGTATGTTTTGTAAAGGATGGCATAGTTATTGCCGAGACAACAGGTTGTACAAAATAAATTTGGAACCAGTGATGACTACAGAGTTGAACGTTGCATCGTCTGGATCACTTAAGCTGTGGCATGAGCGTCTAGGCCACGTAAATTTCAAGACACTTAAAGAGATGATTACCAAAGCCGTCGTTAATGACCTGCTAATCGATAAGTCGTCTGAGGAGATTCCATTTTGCGAGGGATGTGCGTATGGAAAGCAACATCGTCTAAGTTTTCCCAAGTCTTGAGCAAAGCGAGTATTGTCAGCGGGTGAGACGTTTCATGTGGACCTGTGTGGCAAAATGAGTACTATTGGCGGTGCAAATTATTTTATGTTACTCAAAGATGATTTTTCCAGATACTATTTTGTTTATTTCTTGAAGAATAAAACTGACGTATTGGAAAGTCTGATGAAATTCTATGCTGAGGTGGAAGCTGATGGTCACAAAGTTAAAAGATTGAGATCTGATGGCCGCCTAGAATTTTGCAATGAATCTGTAAGGCGTTTTCTTTTATCGAAAGGAATCAAACACGAGGTTACGACACCAAGAGCGCCTGAGCAGAATGGTTTCATCGAAAGGCAAAATAGAACAGTCGTCGAGAATGCTAAGGCTATGTTACACGAAAGGCAGTTACCGTTGTTTCTATGGGCAGAAGCCACGCACACAGCTGTTTATCTGAAGAATCGAACTGCGTTCAATGTGATTGATGGCGTCACTCCTTACGAGAAATGGTTTGGCAGGAAGCCTTCAGTTGGACATCTTCGAATTTTCGGAAGTGATGCTTACGTCCACATTCCGAAAGAGCAACGCACCAAATGGCAGAAAAATTCTATGAAATGTATCATGATCGGATATAATGATGACAGCAAGGTTTACAGAATCTACGACTTGAGCGGTAGAAAAATATTAATCAGAAGAGATGTGATTTTCAATGAAGTACGCGAAATTCTTCATGAGGTGACTGAAACAAAAATCCCGAATGATCTCCAGAGTGACGAGGTATTTGAAGAGGAGCCTAGCACACCAGAGAAAGAACAAGAAATTTTTGAGAGTGACAAACTTAAGCGAGTGTACAAGAATCCACGTTTGCCCATACCACGAAGTCCGTACTATACCAGAAAAGTTTCAAAATCGATTGAAGATGACTCGGAGGAGGCTGTTATATTGGCTGAAGTCTGCGTGGCTGAATTAGAGCCTACAAGTCTTGAAGATGCCAGAGAAAAGACAGGATTCGCGAAATTGGTTGGCGGCAATTAATGATGAAATCGATTCTCTCTATAAAAATGAAACCTGGGATCTAGTTCCACGAACTGAAGCTAAGCACGTTCTCACAAATCGTTGGATTTTCAAGAAGAAATATAAGGCTGATGGTGACATCGATAAGTATAAAGCAAGACTCGTCGGACGAGGTTGTTCGCAGAAGTTTGACATAGACTATGGAGACATTTTTGCACCAGTGGTAAGATACGAATCGGTCAGAACGATATTAGCGATTGCTGCAGCGCACGACATGGAGATTTACCAATTTGACGTCAAGACAGCTTTCCTTCATGGCCACATCGAAGAAAATATCTATATGGAGCAGCCATATGGTTTTGCTGAAGATGACCGAGTCTGTTTGCTGAAAAAGGGGTTGTATGGTCTTAAACAAGCCTCTAGGCAGTGGAATAAAAAGATAGTTGAATTTTTACTTAATTATGGTCTTAAACAATCAACAGCTGATACATGCATTTTTGTTTTACAATCTGAAAAATCTATTATGTATTTAGCTCTCTATGTAGATGATGGACTTATATGCGGAAACGATTTGCAATTCATCAAGAAAATATTGAACGATCTACACAAAGCTTTCGAGATAACTTTTAAAGAGGGCGAATTTTTCGTTGGAATCCAGATCAAGAGAGACCGGGAGAATCGAAAACTTAAAATCTATCAAAGCGTGTATACGCTGAAAATTTTGGAGAAATTTAATTAATTGCTCACCAAAGTCTACACCTGCAGAGCCAGGAATCAAATTTTCAAGGTATGAAGAAGTATCACAAGAAACAAAAATATTTCCATATAGAGGAGCAATTGGTTCGTTGATGTATCTTATGGTATGTACAAGACCAGATATTGCCTATATAGTTGGTGTTCTTAGTCGATATATGGAGAAGCCAACAAACATGCACTGGCAAGGAGTTAAACGAGTATTAAAGTTTTTAAAAGGAACTGTTAATCGAGGAATTACTTTTGATCTCAATTCGAGTCACATTCAATTGACAGCTTTCTGCGATGCAGACTGGGCAGGAGACGTGGATACGAGGCGAAGCACAACTAGATGGATATCATTTTTAAATGGAGGACCAATCGCGTGGAGATCAAGAAAACAGACGGTAATCGCAACATCAACAACAGAAGCAGAGTTCGTGGCCCTATGCGCAACAACAAAAGCAGTAATTTGGTTACGAAAACTGATGTCCGACATAAATCAAATACAAAAACAAGCAACGGAGATCCGATGTGACAACCAACGAGCAATCACTCTTGTTAAGAATCCGGAATCGTCAAAGAGAACCAAACATATTGATGTACAATATTTTTATACTTGTGACATGCAGCGAAATGGAGATATCAATGTTGAATATATATCAACTTATTATCAACTTGCAGACGCGCTCACTAAAGCTTTGCCAAAAGAGAAATTCAAGTTCTTAATGGAGCAATATGGATAACTGATGCTTAATGAAAGCGAGACGGAGTGTTAAGAATTACGCTTTCATACTTTCAAACGACAGATCATTGTGAATGCACCGTCATCATCTTCTATCTATGTAAACGTCATTCGCAACTACTAATTTTCTCTACTTGCGTAAATTCTTTTTTCTTCCTTCCTTCCTTCTTGTTTTTTACATCGCCAAGAGCACAAGTTGTTTTTCATATATTAATTTCATTTTTGTAATCTTAATTTTTACTTAAATCTTATTTCAAGCATCTTTCTTTCAATAAACGTAATTACTGCATTATAGCAATATATTTCAATATTCTATAATTTATTTAATCGAAAGCTACGCCTTGTGTTAAAATCACATAATTTATTTATTTATTTTTTTGGTGTACGCAAAAATGTAAATTCTTTACTTTATTTTTGCGATCAACTTTAATTTTTCTTGCTTTAATTTTGCGATCAGCTGATTGATGTAGAAATAACACATTGAAATATGACTATACGCCATAAAACTTTATGAGACCTTTGTGAACTCCCTTATTGATTTAAAAAAAAATGTTCACCTTGTACATATTTTTGACATTCGGCTTCTGCCTTTAATATTGGCCGAAGCCGATTACACTGTGCAACAGAAACTATAGGGCCTCAACCAAAATTTTTTGGGATGATAGTATTGTATGTGGTAGTAAAACCCTAGCTGGGGTTCGCTCCACGTCATCACAATTTTTTATTAGACGTCATAATGTATTTTTACAGATTTTCATTAGTTGTTTATCGGTTGAACTGATTTCGATAATCCCTCAATCTTTTTTTTGTTGGAAAGGTAATTCCTTGATATTTCCTCCAGTTTTAAGGAATTGAAAATCGAACTAGTAGTTGTAGAGAAATCGGAATTTAAACGTTCCACTTATGAATTTTTTTTATAAAAATATCCCTATATATATTACTAGCTTATACCCACAGCTTCGCTCGCAATAATTTTGTAATTTCATGTTAACGTATAAATATTTCAAAAGCCCTGTGCTTTAAATGAAATTTAAGTCGAGAAGGTTCTTTAGTCTCCGTAATGAAAATTGCGTTGAATTTGAAATGAAAAGATGATGATTTCCAAAACGTTATAATATATATATATTTTCTAAAATTGTTCTCGTACGAATTTGTCGACGATCTTACCTATGGTAGTTATAAACAGCGAGTAAACTTAAAGTATTTGACGCTTTTTGGCTATGCCGAAGTCGCTGCTTCGGGAGAACTCCTAGTGAGTTAAACGCCCTTTATCTTTAATAAATGCAAGTATCTTAATTCTAATTCAATTCAAAAATTCACAATGACGTTTGGCCTAAACATTGCCGCTCGCCTTGCAGCATCACTGCAAAATTTCTCTTAATCCTACGTAAATATAAAATAGAAAATAATGAGTACGTTGCATTCATAATTGGTACTAGTGCATATATAAAAAATTAATAAAATTCATATTTTAGATCAAACGTCAGTTCAATCGGTTGTACGAATAAAAAATCTGCTCTCATAAAATCAATTTTTTATATCGGAAGTTCTACTCTAAAAATATTGAAACAGCCCCGAGGCTTCGTGCGATAGTACAGTGACGCGTTTGCATAGGGCTCGCGATCACTTGCTTGGACACTTTTGTGAAATTTAAAAACAAAACGAAAATTTTTGCCAAATAAAATCACAATTCGAATTCGCTTCATCAACAAAAACTTTATCCCGCGCAACATATCTGCTAAAACATTACACATTCTTTATAAACAAAATATAATCAGCTGATCCACTGACAGCAAAGTCAACACAGCGTTGACGTTAAAATTTCCCTCGGAAAAAAATATCCCAAAAAACATCTGTTTGCAGCGATCAGCGAGTACACAAACCGCATATATATCGCACCCTCTATGCGTCGCTTTTCTAATTAGGGTGGCCAGAACCTTAAAAACGCGAAATTAGTACCAGTGTGACCGCTCGTCATGCAACGTACCACACCGTCATCAGTAGACAGTGGACGAAATGGTACAGCTCATCAGCAGCTGCAACTACAACAACAACTTTTGCAACCCCTGCAGCAAAAGCTTCCACAGCAAGACGGTGCGCAGCAGCAGCTTCCAAAACAACAACAACAACCTATTCAAATTCCCTCGCCAGATATACATAGCGATACTGCACACGCAAACACAGGTAACTCTGTATCGTCAATTTCTTTGGTCGATACCCCTAGCAAATATATTGAAATCCCCGTAGGCCTTACCCCCATTCCTGACTCAAGTGAGACGAATAGCGGATTTTCAGAAATCGCTAATCGCATAACAAAGGTCGCTACTCGCTCCATTATTACAGGTCAAAAGAGCAAACTGCCGACAGTGCAGACAGGAATCGACATTTACTTCGCAAAGCGAGTACTATCGTCCCCCACTAATGGGAATAGGCATTCCGCAAAAATTCAAAAGACGAATCCCGTTAAACCATCTCTCGAACTAGGGCAAAATCGATATGCGATTCTTGCTGAAGAAAATGATTCGGATCCCAAGCCGAAATCGCAAAAACCCCCACCTATCTACCTGCGTGAGCGAAACTCTAATTCGCTCATCAAAGATATAACTCAAAATATTGGTCCTAATAATTTCCACGTGATTTCTATTCTCAGGGGACAAGTAAATGAAACAAAAATCCAAATTTACAGCGAATCCAATTATAGAAAAATTGTCAATCTCTTTGATAAACTCAAAAAGAGCTACTACACCTGCCAGCTCAAAAGTTCCAAAGGCCTCTCAGTCGTACTGAAAGGTATCGAGCCTTTCGTAAAATGCGACGAAATCAAAACTGCACTAAGCGATGAAGGCTTCCAAATAAAGTCCGTATTCAATATCCAAAATCAAAAAAAAATCCCACAACCCCTTTTTCGTGTGGAACTAGAGTTCGACTCAAAATTGCTCAAAAAATGTGAACCCCACCCGATATACTCGCTCAGATATCTGCTACATCGCAAAATCACAATTGAAGTGCCTCACAAGCGCAGTGGACCGATTCAGTGTCATAACTGCCAAGAATACGGCCACACAAAGTCTTACTGCACTCTTCCCTGCGTGTGAGTAATTTGTGGAGACCTGCACGAAACAGGTTCGTGCACAAAAACAAAAGAGGATTCCACTATTAAAAAATGTAGTAATTGCGGTGGCAATCACACTGCTAACTATAGAGGCTGTGCAGTCTATCAAAGCTTCATAAAAAAGACGGAAAATGTGACGCAAAAACATGAAACATGGAAAACCCAAAAATTTAATCCGCTATCCCACTTAAAAAACAAGGCGTTTCCTACGCCAGTGCCTTAAAAAGCGGTCACTCTGCCACTGTGCACGCGCAACCTGCTCCTCCTAGTAGTAGCCTTGAACAAACTCTACAAATATTCATGCAAAATATGTCTCAATTTATGTCTGGTATGCAAAATATGATGCAAGAAATGATAAAGAATCAAAGTCTTTTACTACATCATCTCATGTCTAAGCCATGAATGGTTTAAAAATATCATTCTGGAATGCAAACGGCCTGTGTCATCACAAACTAGAACTTCTCGTGTTCTTGAAAGAGTCCAGCATAGACGTTATGCTAATTTCTGAACCACACTTCACTGAAAAAAACTTTTTCAATTTACCAGGATACAGACTCTATGACACAAAGCATCCAAGCGGAAACGCTAGAGGTGGAACCGCTATTCTCATTAAAAGTCGTATAAAACATTACGCTCTCCAGAATTATTGCACAGAATATATTCAAGCGACAAGTATTTCTCTCGATGAATACTTAAAAGGCCTAACATTAACAGCTATATACTGCCCGCCCAGACACAAAATATCTGAGCAACAATTCCAGACTTTTTCCATTCTCTTGGAGAAGAGTATCTCGTTGCCGGCGATTTCAACGCCAAACATACATATTGGGGCTCTCGCCTTATATCGCCAAAGGGCAGGCTCCTGTTGAACACTGTCAACAGACTCGGTCTTGACGTGATCTCTTCTGGCACGCCAACTTACTGGCCAACTGACAGTCGCAAAACCCCCGATGTTTGCAGTCTTCAAAACTGTAAAAAGGAGCCAATTGTTTATTGAATCCTCTCTAGATCTCTCATCAGACCATACGCCTACTATTATCACAATAAAGTATGCGCCAAGTTCTGAGGCCAATCCACAAGATAAACTGGCCAGCAAACTCACAAACTGGCTCAAATATCGAAAGTATATAAGCTCCCACATTATCCCTAATGTGTCACTAAAAACGAAAGTTGAAATACACACAGCTATTAGTAATTTCACACTCTTGCTTTCCCAAGCAGCTGCAGCGGCCACTCCCGCCCAAATCCCAAAAATCTCAACTCGCAGCTATGCAAAGTGTACTCCAAAGGACATAGAGCAGTTAATAAAAAATAAAAGGAAAATACGTCGCGATTGGCAAAACAACAGATCCCCAAATCTGAAAAAACAGCTTAATGATGTCTCTCGAATTCTAAAAAAGCAGCTTGAGAGGAAATCCGAAAGAGAATTCCAGCTATTTGTTGAACATCTCGCACCCACAAAATCAACAAACTACTCGCTCTGGCGAGCTGCAAAAAATATGAAAAAACCAATACTGACAGAACCCCCTGTAAGGTTGCCAAATGGAAACTGGGCCAGAAGCGATGCAGAAAAGGGTGCAGCTTTTGCCAACCACCTAAAAACCGTTTTCACCCCGAACACGACAGCTGGTGATATCCCAATACCAACATTAATCCCATATAATACCTCTTGTACAATCGCGATTAAAAAACGAACTTATGGAGGCAATAAACAAAAGCTTGGACCCGAAAAAAGCACCAGGACCGGACTTGATAACGCCAACAATGATAAAAGAACTGCCAACAGTTGCAATAACCCACTTATTGCACATATTTAACGCGATTCTCAGAACATGTCACTACCCAGATGATTGGAAACTATCTCAAGTTACAATGATTCCCAAACCTTGTCGCGGTATAGATTCGCGGCACAGTTGTTGTTGTTTTGTTGTATTGTTTGTTATGTTTTTTTATGTTTCCCTTTTGTTCGGAGCGACGGGCGAACAAAATCGGAGGAACAAAATCACACACGCACTGACCGAATTAACGCACTGCACAATTTTATTGATTGTTACTTTTTATATGAATATATTTGTTTTGCTTAATTTGTTAAGCAAAACAAATTCGCCACTCGCGGGTGAAATGCGACCGGCGCGCGGAAGAAGAAAACTGAATATTTTGTTTGAGCTGTCAAAGTTCTCTTGCTTTCTTCTCCTTTCTTTCGCTTTTGCTTTCGTTAAGTTAGCTCAGTGAGCGGCGGCGATCCGATGAGGGTATTGCCAGCCTCGCCATTACAATAGTAAATTGTCAAAACCTGGACTAAAGCTTTTGTACTCTTTGAACCTGTTTGAGGGAGGGGAATTTGAGAACATTTATGCTTTCGCCTATACGTACATGAGTGCCGCCAAAATGTATATTTTATTTTGGTGGGTGCAGGGGGGTATATGTAAATTTGCCAAACACACCTAGAAAAATCTGAAGAGATTTTTCGCATATAGGTACGGGTAAAGCCCCGACTGCGGACACTGGTTTCTGCGTAAGCCGCACTCTATGTATGTGGGAAGAAAAATGGAAAGTGAGCGTCATAGGCGCTCATATATTCTAATTCTTTTAGTTCTTTTTGAGCAGGGAAGAAGGATAGTGTTAAAGCTTTAGATTTTTAATTTAATTGAATCTTAAATTATTTGTTTCCAAAATTTTAATAATTTTCTTTTTCTTTTTTTAAATTGTATTTTTTGGAGTGGTGAAGTGGAGCTGTTGCCATCGTCGGACTGTGGCTGGAGGACAAGTGTTCCAAAGGGAGTATTTTTGCGCGCTGGTTTAGTTTTGCCAGCTAGTGTGTATTTTGCTTTATTTTATTTGTGGCAGTCGGCCATTTAGTGTTTTGAATTTGAGGAATTTAATAGAGTTGGACAGGTTGTGTTCGGTCGTGATTTGTTTTGGTGAAGTGTTTCCGTCCTGGGAATTTCAAGTAGTTTGCTTGGAATTTGTTTGGCCGTTTCCCCCCTCTTCCTTATTCCTTTTTTTTTTTGTTTGTGTCGTCCCGCATCAGAGCCAAGTTTTTGCTGGACATTGAATTTTATCGAAGTCCAGCTGGTGAATAGATTCTGAATAGAATCGTGCGAGGGATTTCAGACAGGTTGGTCTGGTCCCGCAAATCAATTGCGTTTTAAAAAAAATATAATTTTTGTTGGTATATAAATAATTTCTTTTGGGTATTTGTCGTTTTGTGTCAATTTTGAAAAGGGTTTGTGTTCGGTATTATTTTCTTTGTGTCGGGAAAATTTCCGTTTCTTTTATATATATATATATATATATTTATATATTTCGGTGTAGGGTTTTAAAAGTTTAGTTATCAGGTTTTCGCGGGTTCGTGTTGTTCGTTCGGACGGGGATACCATACCGCGAGGGTCGGCCTAAATCCCACGCTTCGCGACTGTGCTATTCGGGCAAATAGGGAATTTAATTATCGCGTGGGGATTTTCGATTTTAGTTTGTTTTATAAAGTTTAGTTAAAAATAGCGCGATAAGCTGGCGCCTAACGTGGGGCCATTTTGTTTAAAGTTTTTTTAAATATTAACTTTTTTAAACTTTTTTTAATAAGTTTAAAATTTTTTTTTTTGTAATATTTCTTATTCTATTTTTTGGGTTTTTTTTTAAATTACATTTTTTTTTGATTTAAATAAATAATTTTTTTTTGTGGTGTTTTTAGTGTTTTGTATATTTTTTTTATATTTTGACTAATTAATTTTTATTATTTATTTAGCTCCGGGGCAGCGGAGTTCGCGATAGTTCGGTAAGTCCGTTCCATTTTATTTTTTAAAATTTTTTTTTGTAATTTTTGGTGTTTGGTGGTGTTGTCCGCCTTTTTGCCAATTACTGTTTTGTTTTTTTAATTTTTTTTTTAATTTGATTTTATTTATTTAAATTTTTTTTTAATTCTGTGAGCGTGGTACGCTGGTTTATTTTTATATATATATTTTTTTTTGGATTAATGTTTTTAAATTTTTGGTAATTTTTTTTTGAGTTTTTTTAATAATTTTTTTTTAATGACCAGTTTTAGGCTTTGTTGTTTGAGGGCATGTTAGGGTTTCAGGGAGTTGTAAATTTGTCCAAGTGGGATTTAAAGTTTACCGGTCAGAGAAGGGATATATCTCTGCATGCCTTCCTGGAGCGAGTAGACGAGCTTTGTGGCGCTCGTGGGGTCAGTGAGGACCAGTTGTTTAGAAAGGCGGTAGATTTATTTTCGGATAGGGCTTTGATTTGGTTCCGTGATGCCCGAAGGTATGTTTCCAGCTGGCGGTTATGAGCGGTTATGAGGGGTCTGTTCCGTCGTCTGTCCGAGTCCTTGCCGGAGAAGCGTATGTTGGGTCTGGTCAGGGCTAATTTGTGTCCTTTTTATCAGACTCAGCTGGGCTTGGCTGAGCCTGAGAGTCTTTCGGAGTTGGTTTCCTTGGGTCGGAAACTGGAGGCTGTGTGGGCGAATGTGGAAGCATTCGTGCCGCCGCCCAGCAGCCGGTCCAAGGACTTGCTGGAGCCAGACTTGGCATACGTTTCGGCCGAGCCGGAAGTGGTTGCAGTCAGGGCTCCGCTGCGCAATCTTAGATTGGAGCGGAGAATTAGGGCACCTCAACTGGCTAGGCGTCCGTTCAGGTGCTTTAACTGCAAGAAGGTTGGGCATGTTTGGGTAAACTGCCGAAAGGCGGTTATTTGCCGCGGCTGCGAGCGGCCTGGCTTTATGAAGCGTGATTGCCCCCGATGCTCTCCGAAAGCAGGGCAATTACAGGAGCGCTCGGACAGGGAGGCGGCCCCGAGAGCGGCTCCGAGGGCCCGCGAAGAGTCGGGAAATGGGGAGCGAGCTCTTGTGGAAGCAGGGCAAGAAGTTCGCGAGGTTTAGGTAGGTTGCCTGCGGGCAACCAGCTGGCTAGGGAAAATAGTGATAGGCCTCAGAGGCGTCCGTCCGGAGTATATTTGAGTTTCACTTTGTCGGGAAAAGATTTGGATAATAGGCCATATTTAGGTGTTAAAATTTTTGGAGTGCGTATGTTAGGGCTTTTAGATTCGGGGGCCACCAGGACGATTCTTGGTAGGCCAGGCTGGGACACATTAAAGTCCTGGGGGATAAGTTTATTGGCGTCTGCGGTCAGCAAGGTTGCGCTTGCTTATGGTGAAGAAGTTCCGGTTAGGGGGGTAGTTTCGGTCCCTTTCGAGGTAGAGGGCAAGTCGGTCCTCGTTGAATGCCTCGTAATACCGGATTTACCCCAATCATTGATTCTTGGAGTAGACTTCTGGTCTAAGGCCGGTGTAGTGTCAGATTTGGCCAAGAATCAGTGGAGGTTTT
Organism: Heteromyza rotundicornis; assembly: GCA_951394025.1. NCBI lineage: Eukaryota > Metazoa > Arthropoda > Insecta > Diptera > Heleomyzidae > Heteromyza > Heteromyza rotundicornis. The sequence goes on along the minus strand of OX596013.1, from coordinate 229,443 downwards.
CCGACCAAGTCGAGGTCTCATCAGTAGCGGCGATAGTTGATAGGTCTTCGTTGTCAACTAGGAAAAAATCGGTTCTTGAGGAGTTTGTTGCAGATGTTTTTAGGTCTATGCCTGAGGGACTTGGTTGTACACATTTGGTCGAACATCGGATTCGTACAAAGCCAAATGTGGAACCAGTCAAGCAGCGATACTATCCGGTATCGCCCGCTATTCAGAGGCGCATAGATGAGGAAATAGAGGATATGTTAGAAAAGGGTGTGATTGAGATTTCTCACAGCCCTTGGGCATCACCGGTTGTGATGATTAGGAAAAAGGATGGGAGTTATAGGTTTTGTGTCGACTATAGGACACTGAATAAAAATACGGATCGAGATAGTTACCCCCTCCCTTATATTTCGGCTACTTTAGATAAGCTAAAGGACGCCAAATATCTCTCTAGTTTGGATATAAAATCCGCTTATTGGCAGATCCCAGTAGAGAAGGAGTCTAGGGCCTGCACGGCATTTACAGTTCCGGGTAGGGGGCTCTACCAGTTCAAGCGCATGCCTTATGGCCTGCACAATGCGCCTGCAACTTGGCAGAGATTTATAGATGAGGTCCTTGGGGCTGACTTGGAACCCCATGTTTTCGTGTATTTGGACGATATTATTATTGTTACAAATACATTTGATAAGCATGTTGAGGTTCTGAAGGAGGTCCTGAGGAGGATTTGTTCGGCAGGGCTTATATTGAATAGGGAAAAATGTAATTTTTGTCTTTCTTCGCTACGGTATCTAGGTTATGTTGTTGATCGACAGGGCTTGCATGTTGACCCCGAAAAAGTTGAGGCAATGCTGAAAATTCCAGCGCCCAAAAATGTAAGGGAAGTCAGGTCGTTTGTTGGCACCATTTCTTGGTATCGTAGGTTTGTTTCGAATTTCGCTGATTTGGTTAAGCCTCTAACTGATCTTCTAAAGAAGGAGAACAGGTTTAGATGGTCGCCGGAGTGCGAGGACAGCTTTTTGAAGGCCAAGGAGCGCCTAGTGACGGCGCCGGTCCTGAGCTGTTCTGATTTCGAACTACCCTTCGTAGTTCAGACTGATGCTTCCGATTTTGGAATAGGTGCCGTTTTGACACAGCAGTTTGATGAAGGAGTGTTTGGCTGTTTTGTCTGCAGTTGAGAAGTTGAGGCCATACATCGAAGGCGTTAGGTTCACAGTGGTGACAGACCATTATTCGTTGGTATGGCTCAACAATTTGAAAGATCCTTGCGGTAGGTTGGCTAGGTGGGCTTTAAAGCTCCAGCAATACGATTATGGAATCATACATCGTAAGGGGAAAGATCATGTTGTGCCCGACATGCTTTCTAGAGGTGTCCCAGTCATAGGGGAGGTAGATGGGCGTGTTAGAGATCCATGGGTGGATTCCATGGTTAGGAAAGTGAAGGATAAACCACTCGATTACCCAGCTTGGAGAATTGAAAATGGGGTGTTATATAAACACATAAATGCAGGGACAAACAGTTTGTTTAGTGCTGGGTACGAGTGGAAGAGAGTTGTGGGCAAGAGTGATAGGCGCAGTAGAACCTTGGGAAATGATCTGCGTAGATCTGGTGGGACCCTTGGTGAAGTCTAGTCGGGGATTTTGTTATATTTTAACGGTGGTTGACGACTTCACCAAATTCCCATTGTTGTTTCCGTTGCGAAATGCAACGGCAAAGAGTGTTTGCAAGGAGTTGGAAGATAATGTCTTCCTGCTCTTTGGAGTTCCGAGGTCCATTGTATGCGACAATAGGCCACAGTTTCGCAGCAAGGAGCTGCAGAGTTTATGCGCGTCGTATGGTGTGCAGATGCGGTACACTGCACACTATCATCCGCAGGCCAATCCGGCCGAGCGGATCAACCAAATAATTAAGACCACTTTGAGAGCATATTTCAGAAAACCATCGGACATAGGTGGCGTGCTGCATTCGAACATCGCAGCATGAGGTTTTGGGAGCGTCTCCATACTTCGTGAATTTTGGCCGAAATATGGCGGTCAGGGGTGATAGAGATTATAACGAGTGGGAGACTCAGACCAACCGGACAGTAGTAGTGAGGACCGGGCCAAGTTAATGGCAGACTTGAGGGAAGACATACGGAAGAAGTTAGAAATGGCAAGTGCCAAGACAGCAAAGACTTACAATCTCAGACGTAGAGATGTACAGTATTTACCGCACGAGTTAGTATGGAGACGTAATTTTGTGTTGTCCGATGCTGCAAACTATTTTGCAGCGAAGTTAGCTCCGAAATTTGTTGGACCGTTTAGGGTTAAAAAGAGGGTGTCTCCGTGGACATATGTTTTGGAAGACGAAGACGGACGAAAAAAGGGGACATGGCATGTGCAGGACCTTAGGCCGCACATCGACTCAGGGTGATTTTCTCCGGTTAGATTCGAAAGTTGGCTGGTCTCAGGAGACCAAGCAACTTTCGCGGAGGTGGAGGTGGGGTTGTCGAGGTATAGATTCGCGGCACAGTTGTTGTTGTTTTGTTGTATTGTTTGTTATGTTTTTTTATGTTTCCCTTTTGTTCGGGGCCACGGGCGAACAAAATCGGAGGAACAAAATCACAGACGCACTGACCGAATTAACGTACTGCACAATTTTATTGATTGTTACTTTTTATATGAATATATTTGTTTTGCTTAATTTGTTAAGCAAAACAAATTCGCCACTCGCGGGTGAAATGCGACCGGCGCGCGGAAGAAGAAAACTGAATATTTTGTTTGAGCTGTCAAAGTTCTCTTGCTTTCTTCTCCTTTCTTTCGCTTTTGCTTTCGTTAAGTTAGCTCAGTGAGCGGCGGCGATCCGATGAGGGTATTGCCAGCCTCGCCATTACAATAGTAAATTGTCAAAACCTGGACTAAAGCTTTTGTACTCTTTGAACCTGTTTGAGGGAGGGGAATTTGAGAACATTTATGCTTTCGCCTATACGTACATGAGTGCCGCCAAAATGTATATTTTATTTTGGTGGGTGCAGGGGGGTATATGTAAATTTGCCAAACACACCTAGAAAAATCTGAAGAGATTTTTCGCATATAGGTACGGGTAAAGCCCCGACTGCGGACACTGGTTTCTGCGTAAGCCGCACTCTATGTATGTGGGAAGAAAAATGGAAAGTGAGCGTCATAGGCGCTCATATATTCTAATTCTTTTAGTTCTTTTTGAGCAGGGAAGAAGGATAGTGTTAAAGCTTTAGATTTTTAATTTAATTGAATCTTAAATTATTTGTTTCCAAAATTTTAATAATTTTCTTTTTCTTTTTTTAAATTGTATTTTTTGGAGTGGTGAAGTGGAGCTGTTGCCATCGTCGGACTGTGGCTGGAGGACAAGTGTTCCAAAGGGAGTATTTTTGCGCGCTGGTTTAGTTTTGCCAGCTAGTGTTTATTTTGCTTTATTTTATTTGTGGCAGTCGGCCATTTAGTGTTTTGAATTTGAGGAATTTAATAGAGTTGGACAGGTTGTGTTCGGTCGTGATTTGTTTTGGTGAAGTGTTTCCGTCCTGGGAATTTCAAGTAGTTTGCTTGGAATTTGTTTGGCCGTTTCCCCCCTCTTCCTTATTCCTTTTTTTTTTTGTTTGTGTCGTCCCGCATCAGAGCCAAGTTTTTGCTGGACATTGAATTTTATCGAAGTCCAGCTGGTGAATAGATTCTGAATAGAATCGTGCGAGGGATTTCAGACAGGTTGGTCTGATCCCGCAAATCAATTGCGTTTTAAAAAAAATATAATTTTTGTTGGTATATAAATAATTTCTTTTGGGTATTTGTCGTTTTGTGTCAATTTTGAAAAGGGTTTGTGTTCGGTATTATTTTCTTTGTGTCGGGAAAATTTCCGTTTCTTTTATATATATATATATTTATATATATATATATTGCGGCAGTTTCGGTGTAGGGTTTTAAAAGTTTAGTTATCAGGTTTTCGCGGGTTCGTGTTGTTCGTTCGGACGGGGATACCATACCGCGAGGGTCGGCCTAAATCCCACGCTCCGCGACTGTGCTATTCGGGCAAATAGGGAATTTAATTATCGCGTGGGGATTTTCGATTTTAGTTTGTTTTATAAAGTTTAGTTAAAAATAGCGCGATAAGCTGGCGCCCAACGTGGGGCCATTTTGTTTAAAGTTTTTTTAAATATTAACTTTTTTAAAATTTTTTTAATAAGTTTAAAATTTTTTTTGTTGTATAATTTTTTTTGAAAATTGATTTTTTTTTTGTAATATTTCTTATTCTATTTTTCGGGTTTTTTTTTAAATTACATTTTTTTTTTGATTTAAATAAATAATTTTTTTTGTGGTGTTTTTAGTGTTTTGTATATTTTTTTATATTTTGACTAATTAATTTTTATTATTTATTTAGCTTTTTTGAATTGGTCGGGGCAGCGGAGTTCGCGATAGTTCGGTGAGTCCGTTCCATTTTATTTTTTTAAATTGTTTTTTGTAATTTTTGGTGTTTGGTGGTGTTGTCCGCCTTTTTGCCAATTACTGTTTTGTTTTTTTAATTTGATTTTATTTATTTAAATTTTTTTTTAATTCTGTGAGCGTGGTACGCTGGTTTATTTTTATACCCCCACACTCACTGTGGCAGGGTATACTCACTTTGTCACAACGTTTGTAACGCCCATAAGGAGGAGTGTCCGGTATGGAAAACTATATATATTCTTGATCAGTATCACCTCCTGAGTCGATTTAGCGATGTCCGTCTGTCTGTCCGTCTGTCCGTCTGTCCGTCTGTCCGTCTGTCCGTCTGTCCGTCCGCACGATAGCGGTCGCAGTTTTGGAGATATCGACTTGAAACTTTGGGTACATGTTTTTCTCGTGAATACTGAGATCAAGTTCGAGAATCAGCCAAATCGGACAAAAACTGGGCGTGGCTCCCATACACCGAAAAAAAAGGTAAAAATTTTTTATTGTTGTATTCGATTGGAAATGTTTAGAAACGTATTTTTGACATGGTCCGAGGTTCCGAAGCCACATATATAAGGGTCTAAATGGGGTCTTGAGACCAATTTTTTTTTTTTTTGTGGATTTAATTGGAAATTTTTAGAAATGGATTTTGGACATGGTCCGGGCTCCAAAACCACCTATAATTGGCTCAAAATAGGGTCTTGAGACCACATTTTTATATGTTCGAGGTACTTCTTCCTACTGTGTGGGGGTATTTCAACTTCGGTATAGCCGAAGATAGTCCACTCTCTAGTTATATATATATTTTTTTTTGGATTAATGTTTTTAAATTTTTGGTAATTTTTTTTTTGAGTTTTTTTAATAATTTTTTTTTAATGACTAGTTTTAGGCTTTGTTGTTTGAGGGCATGTTAGGGTTTCAGGGAGTTGTAAATTTGTCCAAGTGGGATTTAAAGTTTACCGGTCAGAGAAGGGATATATCTCTGCATGCCTTCCTGGAGCGAGTAGACGAGCTTTGTGGCGCTCGTGGGGTCAGTGAGGACCAGTTGTTTAGAAAGGCGGTAGATTTATTTTCGGATAGGGCTTTGATTTGGTTCCGTGATGCCCGAAGGTATGTTTCCAGCTCTCGAAAATTGGTCGTTCAGCTGAAGTTAGAGTTTCTGCCCCATAATTATGATGACCTCTTGTTAGACGAAATTAGGAAAAGGACTCAAGGTGGGGCTGAGTCCATAGGCATTTATGTAGCGGTTATGAGGGGTCTGTTCCGTCGTCTGTCCGAGTCCTTGCCGGAGAAGCGTATGTTGGGTCTGGTCAGGGCTAATTTGTGTCCTTTTTATCAGACTCAGCTGCAAAAACACTTGGACACTCTAAGTAATTGGCTACATCGATGGAAAATCAAGGTCAATGAATCCAAAAGCTGTCACTTAACCTTCACTCTAAGAAGGGGCACGTGTCCTGCTCTGAAGATAAACGGCCAAGTCGTCCCTGAAAGTTCCGAAACCAAGTATCTTGGAATGCATCTCGATCGCCGACTCACATGGCATAAACATATTGAATCCAAAATCACTCATATCAAATTAAAGCAATTGGAACTAAATTGGCTAATCTCAAAGGCATCAAAGCTAAATCTCACATACAAAGTCCAAATATACAAAAGTATAATAAAACCCATAGAATTGAACTCTGGGGCACTGCCTCTCCCTCGAACGTGGAAAAACTCCAGAGAGTCCAATCTAAAATCCTGAGACAAATTGCCAGAGCCCCTTGGTATATAAAAAATACTAACATCCACAGAGACCTGAATATACCTGCAGTAAAAGACGAAATTCCGAAACTTACCTCGAAGTACAAGCAGAAGCTCATGTTTCACCCAAACATTCTAGCTAGAAATTTACTGAGTCCTCTGAATCCCTCACGTCTCAAACGAAACTAATATATTCCCCATAGTTACGATAACTCTACATTGCCTAAATCAATGTATATAGGGTAAATAGTTTTAATCTGAATATTATAAAAATAAGCTGAATTTCTGAATTTTTGAAAAATCATTGTTAGACCTAAGTTATTATTAGGTGATTCAATTGAATAAAATTAATATTAAAAAAAAATATATTTTAATTCATTTTAATTCATTTTAATTCATTTTTTAATTCCAAAGCGTCAATTCCAAATATATTCCATAGAAAATCCTAGTCCATACCCCACTCCTATCCTTACAACGCCCATGAGCCCGAAGTCACACACCTAAATATAGTGTGCTGTGCAACTGGTTGCCCAATTATCCCTTGCACTAAACCTCTTTTAATAATTTTGGGGAACACATCCGCTCCGAAACAAACGACGGATCCGACACATAAAACGTTTCGTCCGCCAACTGCAACTCCTCGAATTGGTCACGCACCTGTGCGCCGATCGAGTGCGACGGTGATGGTACACCTCTCATCCGATCCTCTCCCTACAGTCTTCAACCTCAATCGATCCACCAAATACCGTGAGACCACCGACACGGGGCAGCACAGATCTATAATCAGGCGCACCTTCTCACACCTGCCGTCATTGATGATCCTCACTCTTGCAGTTGGGTATATGAGCGCAATTCGCTGTGTGGCATGCCTTGGTACCAAATCAAGAGAGTGATACTCGGGTTGCCTTTGTTCAGGTCGCTGACGGTCTTGGCGACGCTGCTCCTGGCGACGATGGTCTTGGCGACGATGCTCCTGGCGACGATGGTCTTGGCGATGATCACTCCAATGACAGAGCTGACGAGACGTTTCGTATTGGTCGAGGACCGATAGTCTTGGTCGAGCTCCCGAACGACGATTGTACTCGAGGTCAGACGATCTAGGTCGGACTCCCGAGCTGCTGTGATGATTTCCGAGGTCAGACGATCTAGGTCGGACTCCCGAGTTATTGTGATATTTTCCGAGGTCAGACGATCTAGGTCGGACTCCCGATTCGTTGCGTGAGTTTTGACGTGGTCGAGCGCCAGTGTTGCTATACCGAGCCCTCAATGAATCGATAATTTCCCGGGCATCCATTTGAGGCTTTCCGTCACTTTTCAAAACTGCTCGTAATCGACGAGCTTGTTCCCTCGGTGGGGCGATTTCCTCTAAATCGTTGCCCATTTCACTTCCCTGAACAGCATTAGCTCCCGATAGAGACGGGGTACGCGATGATTGCTGCGGCACTTCGATGACCGTTTCTGCTGACGAGCTCATGTCGTCTCGATATTCCTCCTCTGTTGACTCCTCTTCCGACACAGTGTCGCCAAACTGACGAGGGCCTTTCTTAGATGCTTTTGTGACCGGTTTGTCAACGTCTTCATCATGCAGCATACTATGGTGCTTCTCCTGGCTATACTTACACCTCACCTCACTATTGCAACCAACGAGTACATGGCTCCTCGATAAGCAGTTAGAGCAATACTTATGCGTTAGCACCTCACGCAGTCGAAATTCCACCGTCATGTTGCGAAACAGAGAACAAAACTGCATAGCGTGTCCGAGATGGCACACCGGACATTCGAATTTGGGTTTGGCGCGTTGTTCCGCCTTGACCCTAAAGCGTGGCATATCGTAGTTATTGGCTGAAAATGGGGTTACAAGGTACGGTTTTTTTTTTTAACAACTCGGAAGGACAATCAATATATCAATATAACAATAGGCCGCGTAATTGATCCCCTTTGGTTTCGTACATCGGCCACCCGGACTCTTTTGTCTTCTCCTGCATAAAATCTCGTTATCCTACCAAGTCGCCATTCATTTGGAGGTAAATTCTCCTCTCTCACTACAACCAAATCATCAATTTCCAAATCTCTTTGGGGAAATTTCCATTTATACCGTCTTTGAAGCTGAGATAAATATTCAGACTTCCATCGTTTACAAAACAACTAATGCACAGCTTTAATTTTTTGCCATCTATTTACAATGGACATTGGGTTATCAGTAACTTCTGGCTCTGCAATTCCTATTAACGGACAACCGATTAAAAAATGACCTGGAGTTAAAGGGGCTAACATGTCAGGATTTTCTGACATTGCACTAATTGGCCTCGAATTTAGGCATGTTTCAATGCGCGATAGCAATGTGGTGAACTCCTCAAATGTAAATTTCATTGCTCCTGCTACCTTTCGAAAATGCGTTTTGAAACTTTTGACTCCTGATTCCCACAGTCCTCCCATATGGGGAGCTCCAGCAGGATTAAAATGCCAAACAATTCCCTGATACAGTTGACTATCGACCACTACATTTCGCGCAGAACTCAAAAATTCACGAAATTCTCGTTTAATAATTTTGGGCGCTCCTACAAAATTAGTTCCATTATCTGAATATAAATCTCCTGGACAACCGCGACGAGACACAAAACGAGCAAAGGCAGCTAAAAACGTAACCGAAGATAGGTCACTTGTGACTTCTAAATGTATTGCCTTCGTAGAAAAACACACGAAAAGACACACATAGCCTTTGGTTATGAGGCACGCACGACCAGTATAATTATACCCCCACACTCACTGTGGCAGGGTATACTAACTTTGTCAATTTAGCGATGTCCGTCTGTCTGTCCGTCTGTCCGTCTGTCCGTCCGCACGATAGCGGTCGCAGTTTTGGAGATATCGACTTGAAACTTTGGGTACATGTTTGAATACTGAGATCAAGTTCGAGAATCAGCCAAATCGGACAAAAACTGGGCGTGGCTCCCATACACCGAAAAAAAAGGTAAAAATTTTTTATTGTTGTATTCGATTGGAAATGTTTAGAAACGTATTTTTGACATGGTCCGAGGTTCCGAAGCCACATATATAAGGATCTAAATGGGGTCTTGAGACCAATTTTTTTTTTGTGGATTTGATTGGAAATTTTTAGAAATGGATTTTGGACATGGTCCGGGCTTCAAAACCTTGAGTCTTGAGAAAACATTTTATGTTCGAGGTACTTCTTCCTACTGTGTGGGGGTATTTCAGCTTCGGTATAGCCGAAGATAGTCCACTCTCTAGTTTTTTATATAATAAGGACCAGCGAAATCGATACCAGTTGTCGCGAACCGTCGCGAAAACTCGGTGCGAGCTGCAGGTAGGGCTGCCATAAGCTGGGGATGTTCCTTTTTCCTATTTATTACACATACTTTACAATTGTGTATAACGCTTTTTACTAGATTTTTTGCGCGTATAATGAAGAATTCCATCTGTAAAAACCGTAATACCAGATTATTACCACCATGCAATGAAATATCATGGGTGAATTGGACCATAAGTCGTGAAAATTGACAATTGTAGGGTAAAATAGCAGGATGTTTCTCTTTATATGAAAGAGATGGCGCTAATGCAAACGCCCACCAAGCCGCACTACGCCCTGTTTATCCAAGAAAGGGTTCAATGTCAAAATCGAGCTTTTATTGCTTAGGGGTTTCTTTTCGGAAATCTCACGATATTCATTTGGAAAATGTACCTTTTGAGATAACCCGACCAGCCTATTTTTCACATGGTCAAGTTCTTCTTTCGTTAGCTGCGCTGACTGAACCCGGTCCTGGTTGCTATACTTGGGACAGACGCGATAGTAAAATCTAAACACTAATGCCAATATACGCAATGCTCGTGGAAGTGATGAAAATCGATCTAAAATATCTTCAAATTGGTTGAAGTACGCAAAATGGGTTTTAATCGGCCTGCTTTCTTGCGACGTTGAAAATTCTCCATTACCAGAAATCTGCGGCCATTCCCCTTTATTTTTGCAGAGCCATAGGGGGCCTTTCCACCACAATTGGTTGTGAATCAAATTCTGCGCAGGAATACCTCGGCTACCTAAATCAGCATTGTATCTCCAGAATCGACGTGATACCAATTTGTGTGCCTACCTTATCTAAAATTTTCGATACGCGATTTGCTACAAAGGTAGTCCAAGCGCAAGGGGGTTTTTTCAGCCAAGCCAAAACAATTGTCGAATCTGCCCAAAAGGTTACCGTATATTGTTCCACATTCAATTGAGGTACCACGGACTCTGCAGCTAAAACCGCTCCACATAGTTCCAATCTAGGAAGCGAAACTGTTTTTACAGGGGCGACCTTAGTTTTTGCAGTCAACAAGCGGGTGAAAACACGAGAATCTGATGCCTCAACGCGAACGTAAATTCCTGCTGCATAGGCCTTTTCCGATGCATCACAAAAGGTGTGGAATTAAATTTTCCTATATGGAGAGAAATACACCCACCTATCAATTTTGATATCATTTATGAAATGATAGTCACTTAAAAATGACTTCCACGTATGCAGACTTTCACTAGTTAAATTGTCGTCCCAATCCGTTTTTTCCAGCCAGATTTGCAGCATTAGAATTTTTGCTGCTGTATCAAAAAGTTTCGCTATAATTGAGAGCACTTCCCTCTTCGTAAATACTGATTTGTTGTCTAATGGTTTGGCAGTAAAATAAAAGAGGTCTAAACTAGCGTTCCAGCGAATTCCCAGCGTCTCTACCATACTAGTGTCTTCTAGTTCCAAAAATTCCTCATTGAGTAAATGCTCCTTGGGAATATCTGAAATTATATCCTTGCAATTCGAAGTCCATTTACGTAGGGGGAAACCCGCGGAATTTAATGCCGAAATGAGTTCGTTCCGCGTCTCTATTGCTGTTTCCACTTCATGTGCGCCTGCTAATGCATGATCCACGTACATAAAATCCTTTAACACTGCGGCTGCCAGCGGCATTGTGTCCTGAACGTCGTTTGCTAGCTGTAATATGGTTCTAATTGCAAGGAACGGGGCACAATTAAGTCCGAAGGTGACCCTATTCAGCTCAAAATCTTCTATGTCTGACTCAAGTTAAGTTCGAAACAAAATCCTCTGATAAGGAGTGTGTTTAGAGTCTACAAGGATTTGCCTATACATTTTCTCGATGTCAGCATTGAAAACGTACTTAAATAATCTCCATTTCAAAATCAAAAGAGTCAAATCTGTTTGCAACACTAGGCCTGTATACAAAACATCATTTAAACTAACACCATTTGATGTGAGAAATGACGCATTGAACACAATTCGCAGTTTTGTTGAAGTACTTTCCTCTTCTATTACCGAATGATGGGGTAAATAAAAATGGGCAGGTGACTCTTCGAATCTTGGAGCTGGCACCCTATTCATGTGGCCCAATTCAAAATAATCCTTGAGAACTTGATCGTATTGAATTTTAAATTCCGGACGCCTACAAAGTGATGTTTCGTTTCTAGTAAATTGTTTGCTTGCTGCCAGACGCGACTGACCAAGACTTATTTCCTGAGGGAACTCCTTCTTAAAAGGTAAAGTTACTACATATCGACCATCGCTCTTACGGCGTGTAGTTTCTACAAAGTTACTTTCACATAATCTATCTTCATGTGACCAAAAATTCTTCTTTGGAATTTCCTCTAAATCGCAGAATTGTGTTAGCTGCTGAGACAATGCCACCTCACTATGAAAAGCAACATAAGTAGTAAAAGTTGACATCTCAGGCTGTGGAAGAGGGCCCGATAATATCCATCCGAACACGGTTTCATGAGCGATGAGAGATCCTAGTATTTGATGACGTATACCTCCCATCAGAATGATAACATAAAGGTCAGCTCCTATCAATAAGTCAATTGGTCCACTTCTATGGAAATTGACATCTGCTAATTGGAGATCCGGCAAATCTCGAATAGAAGTTGCATCAATAGAATGTGATGGCACATTCCCGGTTAATTGTGTCAGGATGAGACCCTTTACCTCTATCCTTAAATTTGAATCTATTCGAGATCCTATTACAAAGCTGCATGCCTTTTGAACATGTGCCGAAACAACTTTGTTTAAACCAGAAACTTGAGCGTTTATATTCTCAGTCGGAAGTTTCAGTAAGCGTTGCAGTCTCTCAGAAATAAAGGTGCATTCCGAGCCCGAATCGATAAGCGCCGTATCCAAATGACAAATAGTCACCATAGCGGTTCCTAGTAGCACATTTTTCTTATTCATCGCAAAGCAAGCTTGTACATTAATATTTTCTGAAGGACTTGAGGTTACTTGAGTTGCTAGTGCTCGATGGTCTGACTTAGGGGACTGAGGGGATTTTGCTGTTCCCGCCTGATTAGCAGGTGGATTTACAAATTCCCTATGTAAAAGGGTATTATGGCGCCTCTTACAGGTCGCACAGCTAAATTGGCTTTTACAGTCCTTCACATGATGTGAATATCCTAAACAATTTATACAGAACTGATGTTTACGCACTGCTGCTAACCTTCCGTTTATGCTCATGCCCAGAAATGTAGGACAGTTTCTAATGGAATGCTGTAGTGTTGGACATAGTTTACAATTAGGACCAACAGTCGTATGGTGGGATTGCACTTTTTTATTTGAAAATGCATGTTGAGGTGGTGAAAATGATTTGTTCCTCTCAGATTTGTTTGATACTGATCGGAGATCTGAAATTGTTTCCAAAGTTTGGAATCTATTTGTTAGGAAAGTGTCCAAATCTTTCCACTTTGGAATCTCAAACTTATTGTTTATGCTTTGCTCCCATAAGGAAAGCGTAGCTTCAGGCAATCGAGTTGAGCATAAGTAGGTAAAAATTGCATCCCAATTCCTGACATCGATGTCAAATAATTGTAATGTTGAAATGCAATTATTTATGTCACGCTGTAATTTTTTCAAAGATGCTCTTTTATCGACTTTTGCTGACGACACTGCTATCCTGTGCTCCCACTCAAACCCAGACATGGCAACTCTTTACGTGCAAAAACATTTGGACTCTCTAAGCAATTGGCTATCACGATGGAAAATCAAAGTCAACGAATCCAAAAGCTGCCACTTAACCTTTCTGAAACGTCAGTTCAATCGGTTGTGCGAATAAAAAATCTGCTCTCATAAAATCAATTTTTTATATCGGAAATTCTACTTTAAAAATATTGAAACAGCCCCGAGGCTTCGTGCGATAGTACAGTGACGCGTTTGCATAGGGCTCGCGATCACTTGCTTGGACACTTTTGTGAAATTTAAAAACAAAACGAAAATTTTTGCCAAATAAAAACACAATTCGAATTCGCTTCATCAACAAAAACTTTATCCCGCGCAACATATCTGCTAAAACATTACACATTCTTTATAAACAAAATATAATCAGCTGATCCACTGACAGCAAAGTCAACACAGCGTTGACGTTAAAATTTCCCTCGGAAAAAAATATCCCAAAAAACATCTGTTTGCAGCGATCAGCGAGTACACAATCCGCATCGCGCCATCTATGCGTCGATTTTCTAATTGAAACAGCCCCGAGGCTTCGTGCGATAGTACAGTGACGCGTTTGCATAGGGCTCGCGATCACTTGCTTGGACACTTTTGTGAAATTTAAAAACAAAACGAAAATTTTTGCCAAATAAAAACACAATTCGAATTCGCTTCATCAACAAAAACTTTATCCCGCGCAACATATCTGCTAAAACATTACACATTCTTTATAAACAAAATATAATCAGCTGATCCACTGACAGCAAAGTCAACACAGCGTTGACGTTAAAATTTCCCTCGGAAAAAAATATCCCAAAAAACATCTGTTTGCAGCGATCAGCGAGTACACAATCCGCATCGCGCCATCTATGCGTCGATTTTCTAATTGAAACAGCCCCGAGGCTTCGTGCGATAGTACAGTGACGCGTTTGCATAGGGCTCGCGATCACTTGCTTGGACACTTTTGTGAAATTTAAAAACAAAACGAAAATTTTTGCCAAATAAAAACACAATTCGAATTCGCTTCATCAACAAAAACTTTATCCCGCGCAACATATCTGCTAAAACATTACACATTCTTTATAAACAAAATATAATCAGCTGATCCACTGACAGCAAAGTCAACACAGCGTTGACGTTAAAATTTCCCTCGGAAAAAAATATCCCAAAAAACATCTGTTTGCAGCGATCAGCGAGTACACAATCCGCATCGCGCCATCTATGCGTCGATTTTCTAATTAGGGTGACCAGAACCTTAAAAACGCGAAATTAGTACCAGTGTGACCGCTCGTCATGCAACGTACCCCTCCGTCATCAGTAGACAGTGGACGAAATGGTACAGCTCATCAGCAGCTGCAACTACAACAACAACTTTTGCAACCCCTGCAGCAAAAGCTTCCACAGCAAGACGGTGCGCAGCAACAGCTTCCGCAACAACAACAACAACCTATTCAAATTCCCTCGCCAGATATACAGTGGAGTTCCTATAGCGATACTGCACACGCAAACACAGGTAACTCTGTATCGTCAATTTCTTTGGTCGATACCCCTAGCAAATATATTGAAATCCCCGTAGGCCTTACCCCCATTCCTGACTCAAGTGAGACGAATAGCGGATTTTCAGAAATCGCTAATCGCATAACAAAGGTCGCTACTCGCTCCATTATTACAGGTCAAAAGAGCAAAATGCCGACAGTGCAGACAGGAATCGACATTTACTTCGCAAAGCGAGTACTATCGTCCCCCACTAATGGGAATAGGCATCCCGCAAAAATTCAAAAGACGAATCCCGTTAAGTCATCTCTCGAGCTTGGGCAAAATCGATATGCGATTCTTGCTGAAGAAAATGATTCGGATCCCAAGCCGAAATCGCAAAAACCCCCACCTATCTACCTGCGTGAGCGAAACTCTAATTCGCTCATCAAAGATATAACTCAAAATATTGGTCCTAATAATTTCCACGTGATTTCTATTCTCAGGGGACAAGTACACGAAACAAAAATCCAAATTTACAGCGAATCCAATTATAGAAAAATTGTCAATCTCTTTGATAAACTCAAAAAGAGCTACTACACATACCAGCTCAAAAGTTCCAAAGGCCTCTCAGTCATACTGAAAGGTATCGAGCCTTTCGTAGAATGCGACGAAATAAAAACTGCACTAAGCGATAAAGGCTTCCAAATAAAGTCCGTATTCAATATCCAGAATCAAAAAAAAATCCCACAACCCCTTTTTCGTGTGGAACTAGAGTTCGACTCAAAATTGCTCAAAAAAGGTGAACCCCACCCGATATACTCGCTCAGATATCTGCTACATCGCAAAATCACAATTGAAGTGCCTCACAAGCGCAGTGGACCGATTCAGTGTCATAACTGCCAAGAATACGGCCACACAAAGTCTTACTGCACTCTTCCCAGCGTGTGCGTAATTTGTGGAGACCTGCACGAAACAGGTTCGTGCACAAAAACAAAAGAGGATTCCACTATTAAAAAATGTAGTAATTGCGGTGGCAATCACACTGCTAACTATAGAGGCTGTGCAGTCTATCAAAGCTTCATAAAAAAGACGGAAAATGTGACGCAAAAACATGAAACAGGGAAAACCCAAAAATTTCCTCCGCTATCCGCTGCACAATCCTTCGCAAACCCACTTACAAAACAAGGCGTTTCCTACGCCAGTGCCTTAAAAAGCGGTCACTCTGCCACTGTGCACGCGCAACCTGCTAATCCTAGTAGTAGCCTTGAACAAACTCTACAAATATTCATGCAAAATATGTCTCAATTTATGTCTGGTATGCAAAATATGATGCAAGAAATGATAAAGAATCAAAGTCTTTTACTACAACATCTCATGTCTAAGCCATGAATGGTTTAAAAATATCATTCTGGAATGCAAACGGCCTGTGTCATCACAAACTAGAACTTCTCGAGTTCTTGAAAGAGTCCAGCATAGACGTTATGCTAATTTCTGAAACACACTTCACTGAAAAACACTTTTTCAATTTACCAGGATACAGACTCTATGACACAAAGCATCCAAGCGGAAACGCTAGAGGTGGAACCGCCATTCTCATTAAAAGTCGTATAAAACATTACGCTCTCCAGAATTATTGCACAGAATATATTCAAGCGACAAGTATTTCTCTCGATGAATACTTAAAAGGCCTAACATTAACAGCTATATACTGCCCGCCCAGACACAAAATATCTGAGCAACAATTCCAGACTTTTTTCCATTCTCTTGGACAAAAGTATCTCGTTGCCGGCGATTTCAACGCCAAACATACATATTGGGGTTCTCGCCTTATATCGCCAAAGGGCAGGCTCCTGATGAACAATGTCAACAGACTCGGTCTTGACGTGATCTCTTCTGGCACGCCAACTTACTGGCCAACTGACAGTCGCAAAACCCCCGATGTCATAGACTTTGCAGTCTTCAAAACTGTAAAAAGGAGCCAATTGTTTATTGAATCCTCTCTAGATCTCTCATCAGACCATACGCCTACTATTATCACAATAAAGTATGCGCCAAGTTCTGAGGCCAATCCACCAGATAAACTGACCAGCAAACTCACAAACTGGCTCAAATATCGAAAGTATATAAGCTCCCACATTATCCCTAATGTGTCACTAAAAACGAAAGTTGAAATACACACAGCTGTTAGTAATTTCACACTCTTGCTTTCCCAAGCAGCTGCAGCGGCCACTCCCGCCCAAATCTCAAAAAGCTCAACTCGCAGCTATGCAAAGTGTACTCCAAAGGACATAGAGCAGTTAATAAAAAATGAAAGGAAAATACGTCGCGATTGGCAAAACAACAGATCCCCAAATCTGAAAAAACAGCTTAATGATGTCTCTCGAATTCTAAAAAAGAACATCTCGCACCCACAAAATCAACAAACTACTCGCTCTGGCGAGCTGCAAAAATATGAAAAAACCAATACTGACAGAACCCCCTCTAAGGCTGCCAAATGGAAACTGGGCCAGAAGCGATGCAGAAAAGGGTGCAGCTTTTGCCAACCACCTAAAAACCGTGTTCACCCCGAACACGACAGCTGGTGATATCCCAATACCAACATTAATCCCACATAATACCTCTTGTACAATCGCGATTAAAAAAAACGAACTTTTGGAGGCAATAAACAAAAGCTTGGACCCGAAAAAAGCACCAGGACCGGACTTGATAACGCCAACTATGATAAAAGAACTGCCAACAGTTGCAATAACCCACTTATTGCACATATTTAACGCGATTCTCAGAACATGTCACTACCCAGATGATTGGAAACTATCTCAAGTTACAATGATTCCCAAACCTGGAAAAGATCCCAGTAATGTGACCTCATACCGGCCTATAAGTTTGCTCTCCGTAATATCGAAACTCTTCGAAAAACTTTTAATAAAATTGATTCTACCGAAAATTCTAGAAAAACAAGTGATTCCCGATCACCAGTTTGGCTTCCGCGAAAAGCATGGCACTATTGAGCAAGTGCACCGCATTGTTGACTCAATAAAAGGCACTTTCGAAAATAAACAGTATTGCTCCGCTGTTTTCCTCGATATCACCCAGGCCTTCGATAAAGTCTGGCACGAAGGACTTATTTACAAACTACAGCATATTCTTCCCGCTAATATGCACTGTCTAATCAAAAACTACCTCACGAATATAAATGGCCCAGAATAAGTCACGGAACGATGGCCATGTCGCATAACCACCATAAAATACTTCAGTATCACAAGGAGACAAGCGTATATGGTGTCCAGGTGTATTATCGACTATTGCCTCAGCGCCTTGAATATTTGGAGTACTTTGGGCTGAAGTATGGTGCGCCGTTAAATTATGCGCGAATTCACCCATTTGTGCCGCTGTCATGTCGTAATGGCCGAGAATAAGTCACGGAACGATGGCCATGTCGCATAACCACCATAAAATACTTCAGTATCACAAGGAGACAAGCGTATATGGTGTCCAGGTGTATTATCGACTATTGCCTCAGCGCCTTGAATATTTGGAGTACTTTGGGCCGTTAAATTATGTGCGAATTCACCCATTTGTGCCGCTGTCGCAATGTACGCATTGTAACAAGTTTTAAATTTTAATTTTATTATGTCGATCGCGCCCTTATCGTCACCACAAGTTTTCATCACTGCTTTCAGACCTATGTCGTACGCCTGCTTCAACTGCACCCTCTTGTCTTCTGATTTAAATAAAAAGTTTCTCGACCGGTGTAAGACGCGAGTTGGTAATATAAATGGCCGAGAATAAGTCACGGAACGATGGCCATGTCGCATAACCACCATAAAATACTTCAGTATCACAAGGAGACAAGCGTATATGGTGTCCAGGTGTATTATCGACTATTGCCTCAGCGCCTTGAATATTTGGAGTACTTTGGGCTGAAGTATGGTGCGCCGTTAAATTATGCGCGAATTCACCCATTTGTGCCGCTGTCGCAATGTACGCATTGTAACAAGTTTTAAATTTTAATTTTATTATGTCGATCGCGCCCTTATCGTCACCACAAGTTTTCATCACTGCTTTCAGACCTATGTCGTACGCCTGCTTCAACTGCACCCATTGGGACTTTAATTCTTCGCGCTGCACTTCCATAGAAAATATGCTGTGATCTTCCTGTCCCGTTTCGTTGAAGTCCCGCTCGAATTCTAAAAGGGCGTCCGCTAAATTCACGAAATCTTCCACCGCGGTCATTTTGTACAATATTTGTAATTTATTTATTTAAAAGTTATTAAAAAAAAAAATACGAGCGAGCACAAGGGATATTAAAAAATAATTTGTAAATTGGCCTAGTTACCAAAACCGTACTGCAATTAAGAAATTTCTAAAAAAAATTGTAATAAACACCAAAATATTTCGTTCTTATACGAACACCTTTTATTTTTAAAAAATATTTACAAAAAATTCAAACAAATTCGCAAATGTGGACTGTAGGGTACTAAAACAATGTTTAAAAATTTGATTTAAACAAATAAAAAGTGCCGAAAATATAACTTTGTTGAAAATTTTATATGTATAAGTAAGATAGGCCGACTGTAGGTTTTTAGCTTTTGTACATAAAAGCAGCTGTTTGAAGCTTACCAACAAATTTCCTTATGAATTCTTGTTGTTTGTTTCGTCACTATCTCCTTTGCTTTCACTATTGTTCTGCTTCTCTGCTTCACTTTTAATGTAATTCACTTTTATAATTTACTTTACTTTAACACTTTTTCAAAATATAAAATTCACACTTGCACTTTATCTTTAGTTTATTCAATATTTTGCTCTCTTTTTGTGCCTTCTATGTATGTATGTATTTTTCGTATTTTGACACTTTTTTTTTTTAGATTTTGATTTCTGTTGGAGCTTTTTTTTCCTTTTTTTTTTTAAATTTTATCACTTTACTTTTCACTTCACTATTAGAAATTATATTTTATTTATATTTAAATTAAAACACTGAATTTAATTTCATATTGCAAAACAAAAGCGCGAGTCCGCCGTCGGAAAAAAGAAGCAAGGCTATTAGAAAGCCGAAGCAGAAACTCGCTAGAGCCAATTCGTTGCCAATGCTGGAAATTTCGCGAGCGCCAATTCGCTTCAAGGGATTCAAGCTATGCTTAGAATTTGTAACTTTATTTGTATATGTGCGTGGGAGGAATTGGTCGAATTTAACGAAGATGATTTGGTGTAGCGGGAGAGTGAATTTAAATTGAATTGAGCGAAATTTCGTTCGTTTTCTTTTCCTATCTATTTCTTGTATTTTATTTAACTTAAATTAAGTTGCATGCACTTTTATACATAAGGTACCAAATAATTTTAGAATGCAACTTACTTTGATGATAATGACGTTCAAATTTATTTGCTGCTACAGCTGTTGGTGTTTATTTATTTGCTGCTACAGCTGTTGATGATGATGATGATGAAGGGGGAGATGGCGAATATGTCGTCGTCTCTGCTTTCAACACTTTAAATTTTCCGAATCCGGTTCGAAGGACCAATAAATATTTCAAAAGCCCTGTGCTTTAAATGAAATTTAAGTCGAGAAGGTTCTTTAGTCTCCGTAATGAAAATTGCGTTGAATTTTAAATGAAAAGATGATGATTTCCAACACGTTATAATATATATATATTTTCTAAAAATGTTCTCATCGGAATTTGTCGACGATCTTACCTATGGTAGTTATAAACAGCGAGTAAACTTAAAGTATTTGGCGCTTTTTGGCTATGCCGAAGTCGCTGCTTCGGGAGAACTCCTAGTGAGTTAAACGCCCTCTATCTTTAAAAAATGCAAGTATCTTAATTCTAATTCAATTCAAAAATTCACAATGACGTTTGGCCTAAACAACGTAGAAATGTTTTATATATTATTTAAGCAACTGAAATAAAAAGAGATTTTGCAAGTCATCCCTCTGCCCATTCACCTCCCAGCACCAAATCCAAAATTTCACCGAAATCCCTTGAATAGGACCCGAGTTACAGAGCATTACAAATTTTGGGGCGTGGCAGTGGGCGGACCGCAAATTTTCAGAAACACCATGCTACCCATTCATCACCCAAAATCACATATAAAATTTCAGCGAAATCGGTTAAACAATGCATAAATTTAATGAAATGGCATATAGCCAATGATGAGATTAATGAAATTACCTACATTTTGGTATGTGTTTTATTAAAATCGGTAAAGTATTTCTTGAGTTATAAGGGAACAAACATACATACATACAAACCTACTCACAAAGAATTTTATACAAGTAAGAGACAGATTAAACTGAGTGTGTGTCTGTCTGTTTGTCCCTCAATCACGGCTAAACGGATGTACCGATTCTCTTGAAACTTTCAGAATAAATTCTATAGGTATCGAAATGTAACATAGGGTATATGAGATTGGGGTTGGACAAAGGGGCGTGGCACCTCCAATAAAACACAAAATATGTCTACAAGGTAATTTAGTAACTATTGAATTGAATTTGAATTGAATATTGAATAATAAATACGAAATTTAGCACGAAGTTGCATAATAACTTTTCCAAGCTTTATGCCAAATATGAGCGTAATTGGACAAGGGGCGTGGCACCGCCCACACAATACGTAACTTAAATACCAGCTAACTAAGCAACTATTGGATATATTTTAATGAAATTTGGAATGGAGCTGTATAGTATGTTTTCCCAGCTATGTGTCGAATATGGGAATAATTGGACAAAGGGGCGTGGCACCTCCCACACAACACATAACTTAAATACCAGCTAATTAAGCAACTATTGGATATATTTTAGTGAAATTTGGAATGGAGCTGTATAGTATGTTTTCCCAGCTATGTGTCGAAAATGGGAATAATTGGACAAGGGGCGTGGCACCGCTCATACAATTTTCTACCCCATATCACGGTTAAACGGCTTTACTGATTTTATTGAAATTTTAAGGAAAAATTGTGTTAGTAATGGAATTTGCAATAGGACATAACAAGTTGGATTTGGACAATGGGGCGTGGCACCTCTCATACAACAAAAAATAACATTAAAATGTAACATAGTAACTATCGAATATTAAGTGGTCCATGCCACCAAGTGCGTCCTTGGACTTTTTTTGGCTGAATCATGCCGGGTGGGATTGCAGCTGCCACCAAGTGCGTCCTTGGACATTTTTTGGGTGAATCATACCGGGTGGGATTACAACTGCCACCAATTGCGTCCTTGGACTTTTTTTGTCTGAATCATACCGGGTGGGATTACAGCTGCCACCAAGTGCGTCCTTGGACATTTTTTGGGTGGCTCATGCCGGGTGGGATTACAACCTGACACCAAGTGCTTCCTTGGACATTTTTTGGGTGAATCATACCGGGTGGGATTACAACTGGAACCAAGAGCGTCCTTGGACATTTTTTGGGTGGATCATACCGGGTGGGATTACAACTGGAACCAAATGCTTCCTTGGACATTTTTTGGATGAATCATGTCGGGTGGGATAACAACTGCCACCAATTGCGTCCCTGGACATTTTTTGGGTGATTCTTACCGGGTGGGAGTACAACTGGCACCAAGTTTTACGGGGGGAATAAGCCATCAACTACAGCGCCATTGAAGTTGTCGAAAATTCCTAGACATATTTATTTTAAAATTTTATACAACCCGTGCAACGCCGGGTATGTAACAGCTAGTCTATATATATAAAAGAGACGTGTATGTTTGTCACCAGTAGACGCGCAAACTACAGCACCGATTCTCACAAAAATTTATATATGTGTTCTAGGGGTCGTGAGTCGTGGATAGGTTTTGACACGCCCACTTTTACCGCCCACAAGTTAGTAAAAACTCAGACGTTTTTGATCACAAGAAAATGAAATTTGCCATGAACATACTATAATATCCCAGCCATAATCTGGGCTCCAAATGGCCGGGAATAGACAATGGGGCGTGGCACCGGCCATACAATGTTTTCCAACAAAATTTGACAAATGGTTTCATGGTTATCTCTAAGCAAATGCAACATATCAATACAATTCAATACTTCAAAGTGCCATTATTGGGCTCCCATTGAATATTCTTCAACGGGAAATGGTTCTATGCTTTCAATGCAACATATTGGAATTGGACAGCGGGGCGTGGCACTTCCCATACAATTCAATATTTTAAAAATGTTACACTTGGCTGCCGATGAACATTTTTCAACGGACATGATTTTATGCTTTCAATTCTAAGTTCAACATTACATATGGTTGGAATTTGACAGCGGGGCGTGGCACTTTTCATACAATTCAATATATCAAAATGCTACACTTGGGCTTCCAATAAAAATATTTGACAATTGTTGTCATTCATTAAAGGCAACAATAATTTTTTTAGGGCCAGCAAAGCGGACCGAGCCCTGCTAGTAAAAAATAAATAAAAGTATAAAAAAATTGAAACGTTCAAGGTTCAAATACCGATTTCTAAATAACTACTAGTTTGATTTTCAATTCCTTAAAACTGGAGGAAAGATCAAGATCAAAAGATTACGGGATTATCTAAATCAGTTCAACCGCTAAACAGTTTTTACTAATGAAAAGCTGTAAAAATGCATTATGACGTCAAAAAAAAAATTGTGATCAGTGTTGGGTCCGGAAGCATTAGCATTGATTTTAATTAGAATTGAAATTTTCAATTCTAATTCAATATATTTTAATTGGCATTGAAATATTCAATTCTAATTAAAAAATATTTAATTGGCATTGAAATATTCAATTCTAATTAAAAAATATTTAATTGAAACTGAAAAAAAGACAAAAAAGGTAAAACAGGAGGGAAAATGGGGTAAGAATACCAAAAAAAAAGGGAAAAGAGATAAATATAAGGGGGAAAAAAGGTAAAAAAGGGCTTTTGGCTGGTTTCTTGTCATTGTCAATTATTTGGTGGCTAAAAACCCTTGCATTCATTTTTTGTACCTTTTTTAATTTTTGTCCATCTATTTTTCCTTTTTTTATCACTTTGCCTTCTTTTGGTGTCTGTTTCAAATATTGCTTCTTCCAAAAAAAGAAAACAATTAACTTATATTTTTCAATTAATTGAATATTTTTCAATTAATTAAATATTTTCAATAAATTGACATTTAATATTTCAATTCCAATTAAATATTTTTTAATTGGCATTGAATATTTCAATGCCAATTAAATATTTTTCTATTAGAATTGAATATTTCAATGCCAATTAAATATTTTTTAATTAGAATTGAATATTTCAATGCCAATTAAATATTTTTTAATTAGAATTGAATATTTCAATGCCAATTAAAATATTTTTAATTATAATTGAAAATTTCCATTCTAATGAAATGACAATGCATTTAAAAATCAATTAATTAATCCCAACACTGATTGTGATGAGGTGAAACCCCAGCTGGGTTTTCTCTCACATACAATACTATCATCCCACAAAAATTTCGTAGAGGCCCTAAAAAATGTGCCTTAAATTGTTGCACAGTGTTATGGGCCGAATATGGAATTTTTGGCC
Organism: Heteromyza rotundicornis; assembly: GCA_951394025.1. Lineage (NCBI taxonomy): Eukaryota > Metazoa > Arthropoda > Insecta > Diptera > Heleomyzidae > Heteromyza > Heteromyza rotundicornis. Next base: position 205,335 of record OX596013.1, on the reverse strand, counting down.
GAATGCGGTCGGACACTAATAATTTCACCCTCAAAGCGTTTTTCTGGATTAGCTCGAATAAGCCAGTTACTCCAGTCGTCGTAAAAACCGATTTATTAATTTTGCTGAGACTTATGTTAAAAATTTAAAGAATAAGGCGAAAATATTGATTTACGCAAAGGACAAAAAGTGGCTCGTTTTAGGCAAAAATAAACATCAGATTCGGGGTACTCATATCCGAAAACATCGCCTTAGAGTTTTAGAAGGTACACTGAGGTAAAAAATCAGAAACTCGCCTTAGAGTTTTAGAAGGTACACTGAGGGAAAAAAATCAGAACTGCATGGTACTGATTTCAAACTCGTATCGTTACGAAAAATTCAACACCGGACAGTTCTAAAATACAACTGAAACAGTTTTACTTTTTGAAAATGGTATGAGTTACTGGACCGTGCGTTCAAATCTAGTCGGACCAAATTTTTTTTTCAATTCTTTTTTTTTATATTTTTTTTCTGTATTTTTACATAAAAACCCGGTTTGCATGAGGTACTGGACGTTGATTCTAATAAATCTAGAGTTACCGCAGCAAAACGGACCTCGGTTTCGTAACCAGCGACGCCCCCAAAAAAATAAAAAAAAGTAATGTTTTAAAAAGGAAACAAAAAAAAATTACTCCGACTGAGATTCGAAACCACGGTCCCAAAAAGTAAAACTGTTTTCTGTCATAATTCAGAACTGAAACAGTTTCAACCAATCAGTTTCATAGTATATGTATGCAGTTAAAACATTGCAAAATAAACACAGCGGTAGGCAAGCGTGCTAAGAGGCGTGTTTATGAATCCGAATGACCATGGTTCAAATTTCGGTAAGTAAACAAAAATTTATACCATTTCTTTTATTATTTCGTATATAAAATATAACAATAAAATATCAATAATGTTGCTTAAAAAAAAATTTAGAGTAAAAAAAAATATAAATTGAAATTTAATTTAAAATTAAAATCCTTTTAATTCTAAAACCTTTTTTTGTATTTTCAATTCATGAAATCATAAACATTTCAGTCGCAAAACAAACATTTTCAGTCTTGAAACAACAACATTTGAGTATCAATTCATTAATGTGCCGTTTCAATTCATCAATGGGTAGTAGAGCTGTTATTTTTGATTTTTTTTTGCAGGGTTGCCGTTATTGGATCGGCTTAAAATTTCAAACTTAAGAGTTTTGGGTGTATTTGCATTAAGCCACTTCGAAACAGATCGGGAAATTTTTTTTTTGGACAGCTTTAATGGGTAGTTTCAAAAAAATTTAAACGTTTTGTTGTCAAAATCAGAACATTCAGTTGGCTCGAAATTGACAACGGTTCGATACGTATTGACAACGTTTCGTTTTGATTTTTTCCTCAGTGTAAAATTAAAGAAATGAAATCTTTGAACTCTTCCGCAGCCATATGGTCATGCAAAAAAATTGATCTAGCACACATACCTTCTTGATTGAGTCATTGGAAGCTGTTGCTGTAAATTCCGCGCTGAATCAACCTTCGTACATTGAATTGTGCTTCGATATTCACTATTGCGGTGAAATCCTATTTCTTCGACATGGTCCTAAAGAAGGTAGAACAATTTTTTTATAGTACCTGTTCTCGTACAATATTTATTCATAGATCTACCTTGCAAGAGTGTATATTTTGTAAGGAACTTCTACATAAAACATCGCGGTCAAAGTTTTTCGTGTTCTTAGGAACATTTCGTCGATCATATGCGTAGAAGCTATTGCCTGTTGCCAAACCATGAATATTACGTCGGAGCGGCGGTGGACTTTCTGATGTCTTATTTATTCCCAATGTGGACGATTTTTTTTTAAGCTTTAATGATTTAAATACCCTTAAAAATAAAAAAGAAAATATTTAGTTTATCGCCGATTCAGGCAACACACAGAAAAAAAGCATTTACTATTGTTAAGTAAAAGCTGTACTTATTCTAAGAAAGCCCTACGTAGAAAAAGCAGATCTTTCTGTAAAAGTAAGGTATTTTTATTATACGCAAGTAAAATGTTTTTATATTAAGTATATTTACTCAACTATGTGTCTTTAAATCAAAGTGAACTCGTTCCTTCATACAAGTAAAATAGAAATAAGTAAACAAAACAGTGTTTTAATAACATAACATATGGGGCAACAACCCTTAATTTCAAAATTAAACTTATTTTTTTAATTTGTCCCATTTTCTTCCAAATGTGTTATATTTTTTCCCCATTTTTTTCTTTTTGACCTTGTTTTACCCTTTTAGACGGATAGGGCTAAATCAACTCAGGAGGTGACGCTGATCAAGAATATACCCATACCTCATGAGGTGTAGGGTATAACAAGTGAGTAAGATTCAGTCGGTCAGGGCCGATTTATATTTACCCTACACCTACTGCGCCATTTTGGATCCACCATCATGAATTTTGAAATTTCGATATCAATTTCGAAATAAGCGACAACAAAAACCTCCCTACACTACATTCAAAAAAATGTTTTTTAATGAATTTTATATGCTCTGGAACTTTAATCCGAAAGGAATGATTGAAAAGTTCTATAGATGAAAAGTTCCGGAGCGGAACTTTTGCCCGGAGCAACCGGAATGATTTTTTTCGTTCCGTTCCGGCTAACTTCTACTAAACTTCGTTTAGCAGAAGTTAGCTGAACAAAATAGTTTTATTTGTACTGGTTGTTTTCGACTATTTAAGCATAAATAAGTATCGTTGTGATGATTTTAAATTGGACAAGTGGGCGTGGGCATAACAATATTCAAATGCCGGATTTTTTTGGAATTCTTCTTCTTTTTGCTTTTATTTGGATGGTATTGAAAATGGACTACAACAGACAAAAACCATGCCTACCTTCCATACAAAACGGCGACCCAAATTCGGTTTTTTCGTTTTTCTGGAGAAATACTCCACCGATTTGGACACAGTTTTTTATATTTGGTTCAAAATTACCCAGCGAGTTTAGGGCTTGCGAATACTGGTTTAGACGCTTGTAAATATTGTCGGAGATAGACGAGTCGGATAGAGCGCACTCCAAACTGACGTTGGCTCGAATACTGGGAAAATTGAATTTGGGGAAAGGTTGTTACAATATATTGTAAACAAATTGCCGAGTAAAAAAAATAAAATAATTTTAAAACAAGTGAGTAAGTTTCAGTCGGGCAAAGCCGACTTTTATATACCCTACTCCTACTGGGCCATATTGGATTCGCCATCTTAAATTTAGCACTTTCGACATCAAATTCGAAATCAGCAACCCTAAAAATCCCCCTATACAAAATTTCATACTGTTTTGATGCAATCTGCGACCCCAAAAACCCCCCTTTACAAAATTTCATACTGTTTTGATGAAATCTGCCATCTTGAATTTCGAAATTCCGACATCAAATTCGAAATAAGCGACCCCAAAAACCCCCCAAGTGCCCATGTGAATGTCAATGACCTAAACCAAAAATTCCTCAATCTGCCAAAATATGATTTGAGCAAAACTGAAAATCGCTATGAAAACTTTTGATTGTTTCAGTCAATATGATGTCTTGCAGAGTTGGCTGTCTGTTAAATCAAACGCTACTGGATTTGATGAAATACATCCCACTTTTATAAAAGCTTTGTTGCCAACACTTTTGCCCTGTATACCTCATTTGTTTAATACGATTGTCACAAAATCTACATTTCCGGCGAGCTGAAAAATTGCAAAAATTATCCCTATCCGAATTTCATATTATCATATACACTTGCCCATGATAATTGCATTAATAAGCTCGGCCAAAACCCTCGAGGGTTGTAGCGCCAATATATGTATGTATCCCTATACCGAAAACAGGTCACGAGTTTCGTCCAATTGCTATTTTAGCATATCTGTCAAAGGCTTTGGAGCTATTAATGCACGCACAAATGTCTAAATATGTTACTAATTCCGGTTCTCTAATTTAAAAAAATTTCGGCTTCAGTTCCGGTTCCTGTTCTCAGATTTCAAAAATACAGGATCCGGTTCCGTTTTTGGTTCCCAGATTGTAAAAATATCGGTTTCGGTTCCGGTTCCATAAACACAAAAAACAGATTAAATTTGAAAGTGAAAAAAAGTTAACAAAACTGGTTTTTCCGCTTTAATGAGCTATTAACCCCCCTGGTCAGGGACGTAACAAGGGAGGGGGGTTTGGTGTGTTTGAACACCCCGAAATCTATGTACCAAAAACTGTAAAAATTGCAGTTCTAGCATTCGTTATTAAGCTTCGAATATCGCGGTCTACATTTACATCAAAACGAAACACATTTTGAAAGTTTATAGTTATTCGACATATTCTGTGAATCAAATGAAAGGGTTTTTCAAATTAAATCAGGGACGTATTCATGAAGGGAGGGGGGTTTGGAGGACTGAAGGGTGCCGAACCCCCCCAAAATATATGAAAACAATACGTCGATTTTAATTTGGTTTGCATTTTCTAGTTTTTGTCTTCAGTATAAGTAAAAAAAAAAAAAATTATGAAAACACACCCCGAAATTTTTTCCTGGTTACGTCCCTGTCCCTGGGTGCTTGTTGGGATGTCATCTCCGATACGAAGCTCCAAACGATTCTAAGTAAGATACACTCCTCGGCACTTGATTAGGGCCAGAAATTTTAATTTTGTTTTTATGTAATATTTTCCTGTTGGGATATAAACAAATTTTTTTTTTCAAAATAGCTTTGTTGTGGTTAAAGAAGAACAACTGTTAAAAAAAACCAGAAGATTTCACGTTACCTATGTGAAAAAAGCCTACTTTGTTTTGATAGAGACAAGTGATTTTTTGGCTCCACTTGATTTAGGCCACTAAGAAAAACGTTAAAATTACAAGACACCTTTGCTTTTTTGGGAACAATTTTTAATATTACCTATTTTAGTAACGTGTATGACTAACGTGGTCCAAAATCGTATGGAGAACATATTTTATTCGCTTGAGAATAAAATTTAATTTTTGGAAAATCGTTTTTCAAAATTCTGAGTAAAGCTTTAATGAAGGTGTTGGGAGGTCCGTAAAAAACTGATTTCTTCGTTGAAGTTCTCTACCATTTCTGCTTAATTCCCAGACTTTCAAAGTTTTACTCCGAATTTTGAAAAAAATTTTTCAAAAAATTTCATATTTTCCATACAGTTTATATGGAACAAGTGAGTAAGTTTCAGTCGGGGAAGCCGACTTGTATATACCCTACACCTACTGGGCCATATTGTATCCGCCATCTTGAAAATGCGACATCAAATTCGAAATCAGCGACCCCGAAAACCCCACTATACAAAATTTCATACTGTTTTGATGAAATCTTAAAATTTCGGTAAAAACACAATTTTTACTTATATGGGAGGTAGGCGTGGCAGTCGACCGATTCCGCCCAATTTCAATACCAACTCCTTCTAGGGCCTAAAAAGGATAAATTCAAAATTTGGGATCCCTAGCTTTCTTCTAGCTCCTGCAATCGTGTTTACAAGAAAAGAGGACGGACTGACGGACAGACGGATAGACGGACAGACGGACAGACGGACAGACGGACAGACGGACAGACGAACAGACGAACAGACGGACAGACGAACAGACGGACAGACGGATAGGGCTAAATCAACTCAGGAGGTGACGCTGATCAAGAATATATATACTTTTCTATACCGGACACTTCTCCTTCTTGGTGTTACAAACATGAGACCAAAGTGAATATACCCATACCTCATGAGGTGTAGGGTATAAAAATACGAGTCTTGGGGGGCACGTGTTGACCTAGGATTGCCAAATTTTTTTGTGAATTTTTTCTCACAAAATAAAACGATTTGAGGGGAGTTGTGGATCTCCAGCGAAAAAAGTTCATTTTGAAATAACTGCAAAATGCGATTTGGAATACAGTTATAGAAAAACTTTAGGCAATTTCAAGAAATCGTTGATTAAACCGCGAATTAACCGTACTTTGTCATCGCATTTTTTGACATCTTCATTAACTTCCCTCCCTAGCCATCCCCAAGCTTTCTCCGCGGTGTTTAAATCAAAATAGTAGTAGATGGTCAGCCCAAAATTTTGTAAGTTGAACCAACTTTTTGCAGTTCACCAACATGACAACGTGCCAATCCATGCTGAAAAAACTGCAAAAAGTTGGTTCCACTTACAAAATTTTGGAATTTTGGATTGTAGTTTTAACGTTTCCTTAGTGGCCCTAATCAAGTGGAGCCAAAAAATCACTAGGCTTTTTTCACATAGGTAACGTTTTTTCACATAGGTAACGTGAAATTGTTTTTGTCACACCGTTTGTAACGCCCATTAGGAGGTGTGTACGGAATGGAAAAGTATATATATTCTTGATCAGCATCACCTACTGAGTCCATTATTCCACGTCCGTCTGTCTGTCATTTCGCACGATAACTGTCGTAGCTTTTGAGCTATCGACCCCAAATTTTGGGATTCCTCTTGTTTTGGCGAATGATTGGACGGTATTGAAAATGGGCAACATCGGATAAGAGCCACGGCTACCTCTCATACAAAATGGCCGCCAATTTTATAATATTTTCGTTTATCTTGAGAAATACTTAACCGATTTGGATGCGGTTTTTTGCATTGGGTTGGAAATGAGGTCGGGAACGAAATGGGAATGAAACCAGAACGAAATGGAACTGGACCGGAACAAAATGGAATTGGAACAAAATTTTTAAATGGATAAGGAAACTAAAATTATCGATAAATATTGGAAAATTATCGATAAAATAATTATCGAAAAATCATCGATAAATTATCGAAAAATTATCGATAAATTATCTTTATATTTATATTAGCTGCAATAGGTAAGATCAACGACAAATTCGTTCGAGCTATTTCATCACCACAATAAATATTATAACGTTTTGGAAATTCTCATCTTTTCTTTTCATTTCAACACTTTGAGCATCATATTTTCACCATTATCATTCGATAGCAAAGGGCTATAGATTCGGAAAATTTAAAGTGTTGAAAGCAGAGACGACGACATATTCGCCATTTCCCCCTTCATCATCATCATCATCAACAGCTGTAGCAGCAAATAAATCAACATCAACAGCTGTAGTAGCAAATAAATTTGAACGTCATTATCATCAAAGTAAGAATTTAAAGTGTTGAAAGCAGAGACGACGACATATTCGCCATTTCCCCCTTCATCATCATCATCATCAACAGCTGTAGCAGCAAATAAATCAACATCAACAGCTGTAGTAGCAAATAAATTTGAACGTCATTATCATCAAAGTAAGTTGCATTTCATAATTATATGGTATATTATATATAAAAGTGCATTCAACTTAATTTAAATTAAATAAAAAACGAGAGACAGACGGAAATATAGAAAACGAAAATCTATTAACTCTGTTAAATTATATTCGCTCTCTCTCACTACACCAAATCATCTTCGTTAAATTCGATAAGTTCCTCCCACGCTCACAGACATACACACATAACAGCCAAGCAAAGCTTTGACAAAGTCAATTCGCTTCAATTAGCCGCTCGCGAGATTCCCCTCATAAATCAAAGGGAAGGAATTAACTCTAGCGAGTTTCTGGCTCGGATTTTTAGTTTGCCTCGTTGTTTTACCGAAGGTCTGAAACTCATTATTTTTTGAACAAAAAATTAAAATTTAAATACAAAATAAAAGTGAATTTCAGTCAAGTGATCATATTTGGAAAAAAAAGCTCCAAAATAGAAAGTCTGAAATATATATATTTTTAGAAAGACTTTTAATTAAAATAAAATTGGAATATTATTTTGGGGAAGACAGGACAGCAGTGGAAGCAGAAAACTGAAAAATTACAACAACAACAACACATAAGGAAATTTGTTGGTAAGCTTCAAACAGCTGCTTTTATGTGCAAAAGCTATAATCCCTACAGTCGGCCTTTCTGACTTACACATATAAAATTTTCATCAAATTTATATTTTCGGCACTTTTTATTTGTTTTAATCAAATATTTAAACATTGCCATCTATTTTAATACCCTTCAGTCCACATTTGCCAATTTGTTTGGAAATTTGTTATAAATATTTTCAAAATAAAAAGTGCAAAACAAAATATTTTTGGTTTTTATTATAACCCTTATATTAACTTGCTTTGGGCGGACTATATATATATATATATATATATATCCTCAAATCTGCGGCGAGCTTTTTTATACACTTCCACATGAGCTAGAGAGCTGAAATTTGGAACACTGATAGAACTCCGGTGACAATGCATTCTATCTATTCTATTTTGGGGTCCATCTGAGGCGTAGGGGGCCGTGGGGGGACTCAAACTTTTTTTTTTAAACATGACATAACTTCCGATTCCTTCAAGCTACAATGATGAAATTTGGAAAGGGGGTGTGGGGGCAAAGGGGAGCGGAATGGAGCTAATTTAAAGTTCTAACTTTCGTATTTTTTAAGCTACAGGGCTGAAATTTTTCACTTAGGCTAGCATTGGGGAAAAAGAGTAAAAAAGGAAAAAAAAAGGGGGGGGAAAAAGGGGGGAACAATTTTTTTTTTTTTAAATCCAAAAAAATTTTTTAAATGTAAAAATTTAAGAAGAAAAACTATACGGGCAAAATATAAATGAAAAAGAAATATACCGAAAAAAAAATTTTTTTTAAAAAAAAAGGGGAAAATAAAAAAAGAGTAAAAAACAAGTTTTTTAAAATATAACCCTTTAACCGACTAAAAAGCAGAAAATAAATTTTCTTTAAATTAATTTCTGCAATTTCTATTTAAAATTAAGGGTTTTTGGCTACTTTGTTCCTAATATCATTGCAAATTTTGAAGTAGCCAAAAACCCTTAATTTTAAATAGAAATTGCAGAAATTAATTTAAAGAAAATTTATTTTCTGCTTTTTAGTCGGTTAAAGGGTTATATTTTAAAAAACTTGTTTTTTACTCTTTTTTTATTAAAATTTTTAGGAATTTTTTAATTGCAGTGCGGTTTGGGTAACTAGGCCAATATTTTCCAAATTTTTATTTATAACCCCTTGTGCTTGCGATAATTTTTTTATAATTTTAAAATAAATAAATTACAACATCGTACAAAATGGAACATTTCGTCACATTAGCGGACGCTCTTTTGGATTTCGAGCGGGACTTCAACGAAACGGGACAGGATGATCACAGCATATTTTCTATGGAAGTGGAGCGCGAAGAGCTAAAGTCCAAATGGGTGGAATTGAAGCAGGCGTACGACATAGGTCTGAAAGCAGTGATGAAAACTTGTGGTGACGATAAGGGCGCGATCGATATAATAAAATTAAAATTTAAAACTTGTTATAATGCGTACGTTGCGACAGCGGCACAAATGGGTGAATTCGCGCATAATTTAACGGCTCAACATACTACAGCACAAAGTACGCCAAATATTCAAGGCGCTCAGGCAATAGTCGGTAATACATCTGGACACCATATACGCTTGTCTCCTTGTGACACTGAAGTACTTTATGGTGATTATGCGACATGGCCATCGTTCCGTGACTTATTTTCGGCCATTTATATTACCAACTCGAGTCTTACGCCGGTCGAGAAACTTTTTTATTTAAATCAGAAGACAAGAGGGGAAGCAAAAGAAATTGTTAAAAAATCTCTTTTGACTAACGACGGGTTCGCGCAGGCATGGAACAATCTTTCGCACCGATACGAAAATAAACGTATTCTGGTCAACAGCCAATAAAAGGTGCTTTTTAACCTACCGGTTATTAATTGCGAATCGGGTGCCTCTTTGAAAAAATTACAGCGTGACATAAATAATTTCATTTCCACTTTACAATTATTTGACATCGATGTCAGCAATTGTGATGCAATTTTTACGTATTTATGCTCAACTCGATTGCCTGAAGCTACGCTCTCCTTATGGGAGCAAAGCATAAATAATAAGTTCGAGATTCCAAAGTGGGAAGATTTGGACAATTTCTTTACAAATAGATTCCAAACTTTGGAAACTATTTCAGATCTCCGCTCAGTCTCAAACAAATCTGAGAGGAATAAACCATTTTCACCCCCTCAACATGCTTTTTCAAATAAAAAAGTGCAATCCCACCATACTATTGTTGATCCTAATTGTAAACTATGTCCAACACTACACCATTCACTTAGGAATTGTCCTACATTTTTGGTCATGAGCATAAACGGAAGGTTAGCAGCAGTGCGTAATTATCAGTTCTGTATAAATGGTTTAGGATATTCACATCATGTGAAGGAGTGTAAAAGCCAATCTCTATATCAAAATCTATGTAATACCCTTTTACATAGAGAATTTTTAAATCCACCTGCTAATCAGGCTGGACCTTCAAAACCCCCTCCGTCTCCAAATTCAAATCATCGCGCACTAAAAGCTCAAGTAACCCCTACTATTCCTTCCGATAATATAGTTGTACAGGCTTGCTTCGCAATAAACAAGAAAAATGTATTACTGGGCACCACTATGGTGACTATTTATCATTTGGGTACGGTGTATTCAGCTAGAGCTTTTATCGATTCAGGTTCAGAATGCACTTTTATCTCAGAAAGATTACAACGCATACTGAAACTTCCAACTGAAAATATTACGGCTCAAGTTTCCGGTTTGAACAAAGTTGTATCGGCCAATGTTCAAAAGGCATGCAGCTTTGCGTTAGGAACTCCTATAGACTAAAATTTAAGAATCGAGGCAAAGGGTCTCCTCCTTCCCCAATTAACCGGAAATATTCCAACCCATTCAGTTGATGAAGCTTGTATTCGAGATTTGCCGGACCTTCAATTAGCAGATGTCAATTTCCATAAAAGTGGACAAGTTGACTTATTGATAGGAGCGGACCTTTATCTTATAATTATTTTGGAAGGTATACGTCACCAAATATTAGGATCGCTCATAGCCCAACGAACCGTGTTCTGATGGATATTTTCGGGCCCCCTTCCACAGGCTGAGATGTCAACATTTACTACTTATGTTGCGTATCATAGTCAAGTGGCATTATCACAACAATTAACAAAATTCTAGGATTTAGAGGAAATTCCAAAGAAAACTTTTTGGTCACATGAAGATAGTTTATGTGAAGATAATTTTATGAAAACTACACGCCGTAGGAGCGATGGTCGATATGTAGTAACTTTGCCATTTAAGAAGGAATTCCCCCATGAAATAGAATTCCACGTCTTTTGTGATGCATCGGAAAAAGCCTATGCTGCAGCAATATCCGCTCGCGTTGAGACATCAGAGTCTCGTGCTTTCACCCACTTGTTGACTGCAAAAACTAAAGTCGCCCCTGTAAAAACATTTCCCCTTCCTAGATTGGAATTATGTGGAGCGGTTTTAGCTGCAGACCTGGTTGAATCTGTGCTGCCTAAATTAAATGTGGAACAATATACGGTATACTTTTGGACAGACTCCACAATTGTTTTGGCTTGGCTTAAAAAACCCCCTTGCTCTTGGACTACCTTCGTAGCTAATCGCGTATCGGCAACAGAAATTGGTATCACGTCGATTCTGGCGATAACCCTGCTGATTTAGGTAGCCGAGGTATTCCTGCGCAGAATTTGATTCACAACCAATTGTGGTGGAAAGGGCCCCTATGGCTCAGCAAAAATAAAAGTGAATGGCCGCAGACTTCTGGTAATGGAGAATTGTCAACCTCACTCGAAAGCCAGCCAATTAAAACCAATTTTGCATACTTCAACCAATTTAAAGATATTTTAGATCGATTTTCATCACTTCCACGAGCATTGCGTATATTGGCTTCAATGATTCGATTTTACTATAGCGTCAGTCCCAAGTATAGCACAGAGGACCGGGAAAAGAAACCTTAAGACAGTAAAAGCTCGATTTTAACATTGAACCCATTCTTGGAAAACCAGGGCGTAATGAGGCTAGGGGCCGCTTGGCGCTAGCGCCATCTCTTTCATTTAAAGAGAAGCATCCAGCTATCTTACGCTATAATTGTCAGTTTTCTCGGCTTATGATAAAATTTACCCATGAGATTTCACTGCATGGTGGTAATAATTTGGTATTGCGGTTACTACAGATGGAATTCTTCATTATACGCGCTAAAAATCTAATAAAGACCAGTATCCACAATTGTAAAGTATGTGTAATAAATAGGAAAAAGGAACATTACCAGATTATGGCAGCTTTACCTGCAGCTCGTACTGAGTTTTCGCGACCATTCGCGACAACTGGTATTGATTTCGCTGGTTCTTATGACATAAAAAAAAGAGTAAAAAACAAGTTTTTAAAAAACTTGTTTTTTCTCTTGCTTTATTTATTTTCCTCTTTTTTTTTTAAAATATTTTTTACACTTTTTCCCGATTGCGAACCTTAGTAAAAAATTTCAGCCTTGTAGCTTAAAAAATACAAAATTGGCTCCATCCCGCTCCCCTTTGCGCCTAGAGGTCACAAGTGACTTATCGTCGGCTACGTTTTTGGCTGCTTTTGCCCGTTTTGTATGTCGTCGCCGTTGTCCAGGAAATTTGTGCTCTGATAATGGAACTAATTTTGTAGGAGCTTCAAAAATTATTAAACGAGAGTTCCGTGAGTTTATGAATTCTTCTCGTAACTCAGTTATAGACAGTCAACTGTATCAGGGAATTGTGTGACATTTTATTCCCGCTGGAGCTTCCCATATGGGAGGACTGTGGGGTCAGGGGTCAAGAGTTTTAAAACGCACTTTCGAAAGCAAGCAGGAGCAATGAAATTAACCTTTGAGGTGATCACCACATTGCTGACGCCCATTGAAGCATGCCTAAATTCGAGACCAATAAGTGCGATTTCAGAGAATCCTGATATGTTAACCCCATTAACTCTTTTTAATTGGGACTCCGCTGTTGGGAATAGCGGAGCCAGAAATTACAGATAACCCTATGTCTATTATAAACAGATGGCAAAAACTGAAAGCCATGCATCATTTATTTGGCAAACGGCGGAAGACTGAATATTTATCTCAGCTTCAAAGAAGGTATAAATGGAAATTTTCCCAAAGAGATTTGGAAATTAATGATTTGGTTGTAGTGAGAGAGGAGAATTTACCTCCAAATGAGTGGCGACTTGGTAGGATAAAGAAAGTTTATACAGGAGAAGATAAATAGGTCCGAGTGGCCGATGTACCAACCCAAAGGGGGTCAATTACTCGGCCTATTGTTAAACTGATTGTCCTTCCCAGCTGTTAAAAAAACTAGAGAGTGGACTATATTCGGCTATGCCGAAGCTGAAATACCCCCACACAGTAGGAAGAAGTACCTTGAACATAAAATGATGTGGTCTCAAGACCCCATTTTGATCCACCTGTAAATAGTTATGGAGCCCGTGGACCATGTCCAAAATCCGTTTCTAAAAATTTCCAATCAAATCGACAAAAAAAAATTGGTCTCAAGACCCTTATATATATGGTTTCGGAACCTCGGACCATGTCAAAAAATACGTTTCTAAACATTTCCAATCGAATACAACCATAAAAAAGACTTGAAAAATGTTTACCTTTTTTTTCGGTGTATGGGAGCCACGCCCAGTTTTTATCCGATTTGGCTGATTCTCGAACTTGATCTCAGTAGTCACGAGAAAATATATACTTTTCCACACCGGACACGCTCCCTTATGGGCGTTACAAACGTTGTGTCAAAGTTAGTATACCCTGCCACAGTGAGTGTGGGGGTATAAAAAAAAACATATATTACAAACCCATTTTCAGTCAATAACGACGTTATGTAGCGCTTTAGGGTCAAGCTTGAACAACGCACCAAGCCCAATTCCGAATGTCCAGTGTGCCATCTCGGACACTTAATGCGGTTTTGTACCCTGTTTCGCAGCATGACCGTGGAGTTTCGCTTGCGTGAGGTGTTGGTGCATAAATATTGCTCTAACTGTTTGTCGAGGACCCATGTACTCGTTGGATGCAATAGTGAGGTGCGGTGTAGGTACTGCAAGGAGAAGCACTATAGCATGCTGCATGAAGACGTTAACACACCTGTCACAGAAGCTGATCAACAAGGACCTCGTCAGTTTCGTGATACGCTGTCGCAAGAAGAGTCGTCCGAGGAGGAAAGCGAAGACGACATGAGCTCGTCTGCAGATACTGTCATCGAAGTGCCGCGGTAATCGGACGCTAATGCTGTTGAGGACAGTGAAATGGGCAACGATTCAAAGGGAATCGCCCCACCGAGGGAATGGACTCGTACATTACGACCCGCACTGCAAAGTGACGGCAAACCACAAATGGATGCGCGGAGGTTATCGAGTCATTGCGGGCTCGGTATAACAATTGCGGCAATCGCCCACGTCAAAATTCACGCAACAGCTCGGGAGTCCGACCTAGAAAGTCTGACCTCGGGAGAAACCAGCAGCGTTCGGGAGTGCGACCTAGACCGTCTGACCCCGAAAGACATCGCAACAACTCGAGAGTACGACCTAGAACGTCTGACCTCGGGGGTCCGACCTAGAGCGTCTGACTTCGAAAGACGTCGCCAAAACTCGGGAGTCCGACCTAGAACGTCTGACCTCGAGAGAAGGCGGATAAAACCTTTGGCGATTCGGAGTCGTCGTGTCTATGTCTGGGAGCGGATGTGTTCCCGATAGTAATAAAACGGGGTTTGGGGCTGGGGACTTTTGGACAGTTAGTTGCACAGCCCACCATATTTGGGTGTGTAATTTCGGGCTCATGCCCATTGTAAGGACTGGATTTGGGAATGGAATAGGATTAGCTACGGAATATATTTGGAATTGACGCCTTAAAAATACATATTTTTTGAATTTTATGAATTTTATGAATTTTATTTATATGCACTAGTACCAATTATGAATTATGAATGCAACATACTCATTATTTACTATTTTATATTTACATAGGATTAAGCAAATTTTGCAGTGATGCTGCAAGGCGGGCGGCAATGTTTAGGCCAAACGTCATTGTGAACTAATTTCGAATCATATTTTACTTACATTTTTAAAGACAGAGGGCGGTTGACTTACTAGGAGTTAGCCCGAAGGAGCGACTTCGGCTTAACCGAAAAGCGCCAAAACCTATGAATCCAATCGCTTTTTTTTAACTGCAATAGGTAAGATCAACGACAAATTCGTAAGAGCTATTTCATCACCACAATAAATATTATAACGTTTTGGAAATCCTCATCTTTTCTTTTCATTTCAACACTTTGAGCATTCCGGAGTTAATCATATTTCCACCATTATCATTCAATAGCAAAGGGTTATAGAATATTTAATTAGATTATTAACATAATTAAAATATATATAAATAAATAAATAGTGCATAAATTAGTGAGCAAATTAAGGGAGACAATATTCACAAGCACAAATCATAAACGAAAATGAAAAAAAAAAAATTTCCCAAGCACAAAACAAACAAACAAGTGCACTCCAATAACAACAACAAGTGAGTGTCTTTCTTGAGAATTCAATTGTCTCTGCATTTTAATAATTTTTAAACTTAAATAATTTCTTAAAGTTTTAAATCGAAAGTGATATTTCCTTAATATTTGAACTTATCGTTTTGTGATCAGCTTATACATACAAGCCAAATTCTGTGCATACTAGTATTTTGTATTCAAAATTGTGCACTTTTGGTTTATTTGTGCTCCCTTTCAATGCGCTCCTTTTGAATTACTTTGCCACCATAGTTTGGCCAATAATTTTTAAACCCTACACCTCATGAGGTATTTGTATATTCACCTCCTGAGTTGATTTAGCCCTATCCGTCTGTCCGTCTGTCTGTCCTCTTTCCTTGTAAACACGATTGCAGGAGCTAGAAGAAAGCTAGGGATCCCAAATTTTGGATTTGTCCTTTTTAGGCCCTAGAAGGAGTTGGTATTGAAAATGGGCGGAATCGGTCGACTGCCACGCCTACCTCCCTGTCTGTCCGTCTGTCCGTCCTCTTTTCTTGTAAACATGATTGCAGGAGCTAGAAGAAAGCTAGGGATCCCAAATTTTGGATTTATCCTTTTCAGGCCCTAGAAGGTGTTGGTATTGCAAATGGGCGAACTCGGTCGACTGCCACGCCTACCTCCCATATAAGTGAAAATCGTGTTTTTACCGAAATTTTAAGATTGGGGTTTTCAGGGTCGCTAATTTCGAACTTGATGTCGGAATTTAAAAATTCAAGATGGCGGAACCAATATGGCGGCCGAAATTTTAAGATTTAATCAAAACAGTATGAAATTTTGTACAAGGGGGGTTTTTGGGGTCGCTGATTTCAAATTTGATGTCGCATTTTCAAAATTCAAGATGTCGGATCCAATATGGCCCAGTGGTGTAGGGTATATATAAGTCGGCTTGCCCGACTGAAACTTACTCACTTGTTATACCCATACACTCACTGTGGCAGGGTATACTAACTTTGACACAACGTTTGTAACGTTTGCTCCCATACACCGAAAAAAAAGGTCAACATTTTTCAAGTCTTTTTTATTGCTGCGTTCGATTGGAATGTTTAGAAAGAATTTTTGACATGGTCCGAGGTTCCGAAACAACATATATAAGGGTCAAAATGGGGTCTTGAGACCAATTTTTTTTTGGTCGATTTGATTGGAAATTTTTAGAAACGGATTTTGGACATGGTCCGGGTTCCATAACTATTTATAGGTTTATCAAAATGGGGTCTTGAGACCACATCATTTTATGTTCGAGGTACTTCTTCCTACTGTGTAGGGGTATTTCAGCTTCGGCATAGCCGAATATAGTCCACACTCTAGTTTTTGTTTAATTTAAATTTTTGTTCAAGCGATTTTTTGATCTTACATCCATTGAGGGGTTTCTGCTACCTCGACTCGTTTCGGGTATTAATTTTTGGTGCTGTCGCCACCCGTTTTCGGACATTTAAAGTTATGTCCTCTCATTTCAAGCAATTATAGCTTTTTATATAAAATGTTTTGGTGTTTCTTTTTAAAACCATGATAGCTCTTGAGATTTTTATTCTCGCTGCGGACCAAATTGGTCAAATTTGATGCAGCTTTTGCGGACCTACCGCCAGCAACACTTACCCAAGTCAATTTGAGCACTCAAAGTGAAGAAATAAAATCACTTTGGGCTGCAGTTGAGGCTTCATATCAGCCATGTTTAGCCTTCCTTGTTCAATGTGAGGGCCCTGATGTCAACGCGGACATCGCTTTCGTCAAGTCCAAATACAAGCGTACTTATTAGAGCTTTGTAAAGACTTTGGCTAAAATTAATTAACTACTGCACGATATTGGCAGTGCAGATTTACCGCCGACTTTTCAGTCTTTTAACAATGATTGCCAACCAAGAAATGCTTCTAACACAAATGTGTCCTTGAACCATTGTGGGCTTTGTCCCCGAAGACAACATTCGTTGCGCACCTATCAGTGTTTTCTGACCATGAGTGTCGCCGATCGTTTTTCCAATTTAAAACGACTTAAGTTCTGCATAAATTGTTTAAGCCAAAATCATCAGGTTGAAGGTTGTAAGAGCACCTCTGTTTGCTCCAGCTGTCAGAAGCGTCACCATACGCTTCTACATAGAGATGTGCCTGCTCCGCAGCCATCCACCAGTGAACATTTTCCTTTAGGGCCCCGTCCTATAGCAATTAATGTTTCACATTTTCAGCCTTCAACCAAGGAAAGTTTTCCTTTAGGACCCCACCCTCTTGAATATATTGTTTCACCTTTTGCCCCAACTTCAATCATTGGTACTTCTCACTCAGGGTTACGCCCTAGTGAAATTAATGTTTCCCAACTAGCTCAATCACCAACTAGTGTAGATTTCCCTGCAGGGTCCCGCCCTTCTGGAAACTGTCATCGACACACATTTCACCAATCAATACAGTCCACTTCTCTCCAAGCTGAGCCAATTCTTGGTATTCAGAAATGATTCACTTTTAGCGCTACTTATGTGCTCTTCGGTACAGCCGATGTGAACATTTGCCACTTGGGCACCGTCTACTCAGCAAGTGCGCTGATAGACTCTGCGCCAGAAACTACGTTTATTTCTGATCGCACGAGGAAGTTATTGAAACTTCCATCTATACCGACTGAGTCAAGATTTTAAGAGATTATTCAATCTGATTCTGCTACTCCTAGCAATCGGTGTTGCGTTACTCTCGATTCTCCTATCGATTCGCAGATAAAAAGCGAGGCAGCGTCCCTCTTACTACCCTTCCAAATAACAAATTTTCCAAAATTTACAATGACATCACTTCGTGATCATCAAATGCCACACAATGCATTGGCATATGCCACTTACTGGCAAAGCTCGCCGATGTATATCCCTATCGGCGTCGCTTTTCATCGAAACCATTCATTAGATAAAATTCAATGTGATATTTTTAGTAAAATTTCCCGTAAATTACATAAGAAAAAGTATATGACTGATGCGGCTAAGTTTTTAGACAACCACTTTGTCAATTCTACCCAGCATGACCAATTCAAATTTGACGTCATAGCTCTTGTCATTAAATCGAAATTTCAAGTAGATATTCGACATAACTCTTTACGCAATTTAGCACCTAGACTTTTTCTCCAACATAACTTCAATACATATCTGGAATTAAAAATACTTGATCTGTATTCGAAGACTGTGCTGGTTGGATTTATTTGAAATCCTGGGGTTCCTTTTTACCCAAGCACAGCCTTCGGCAGGGTCCTTTCTGGCTCAGATCTCGTATGAGAGATCCGGGGTCCTTTATGACCCAAGTCGTGTGAAACATCCGTTGCGGCCCCTAGCTACCTTTTTAGCGATGATTCTACGAATAAATTACTTTTTCTAAATAAAAAAACTTTTAAAATGAATTAATTAAAATATTTTTTTTATATACTAAATGCTTCTATACCACTATGCTTTTATACCATACAAACTACATGTACTAATCTACAATTTTTTGAAGCGTTAGTTACTGCAAGGTGGGCGGAATGTTTACGCCAAAACACCCTGTTTGCCACCCTGTATGTGGAATTGTACGGCAATTTAACATTCTGTTAAGCTGTGTCCCAAAACTGGTTCAATTAAATATGAAGGCCTTTTGCCATTTCCGTAACGTTAACTTCCTTTTCTTCTTGTATCAGCATCGAACGAGTCAACAACGTATGTTTTTACGCTCCTGCAACATCCCGTGCTGCAGAGCTTTTTATTTACATAAGCTACCTTTCGTATATTACGACATCCGTCGTAAGTAAGCAACCTTTGTGCTCCTTTTCTAATAAAACATACTTAAAACACATAAAACTACACGCCTTTAATTATATTCTTACTAATTCTCGAATTCCACCACTTTTTTCTTTTTTATATCGTTTGGCCACTTTACGAGTGAGCCAAACAATGAGTAAAAATTTAAAGGAAATTTATTTTCTGCTTTTCAGTCGGTTAAATGGTTATATTTATACCCTACACCTCATGAGGTATGGGTATATTCACTTTGGTCTGATGTTTGTACTTAACACCAAGAACGAGACGTGACCGGTAAGGAAAATTATATGTATTCTTGATCAGCGTTACCTCCTGAGTTGATCTAGCCCTATCCGTCTGTCCGTTGTGGTGTATATGCATATACATACTACAGTATATCGCACCAACCCACAAGAGTATACAAACGAAAAAGTACCGCTAGCAACGAACACTTGAAACTGCATTACTAGCATACGCTGAATAGGAGCGCAGCATAATAGTATGTAAACCAACGTTTGTTTGATCAGAATGTAGAAATGGTTTTTGTATTATAGAATTGTAGCATATTTTTTAGAAATTGAATGTAATTTAAAGAAAATTGAAAAGAAATTGAAAGGGTCGCCAGGGTATAAAAGCCATGGCGATTCAGAAATAAAGCAGAGATTGTTTTTGGCTTTCAAACTGAAAACACTCTTTCCCTCATTGCGGTGACTTCGCTCAAGTTTAAACTACAGCGGAGGATCGCTGTAAACATCCAAAAATTAGAGTAGGGCCTATGAGATTACAAAATATATACTGAAAAATATTATATGGCGATCCTGCGAGTTTCCAACCTTGGAATTGTTCTTTTGACAAACCGAAATTCAAATTGCGCTATGAGAATAAATACAGGCAGAATTTAATGTAACCAAATACATTTCCTCCAAGGAACTGATTTCGACAATGATCGCATACAACTTGAGTCTGCTAAGAACTTTAAATTGGCTCCATCACGCTCCCCTTTGCCCCCACACCCCCCTTACCAAATCTCATCATTGTAGCTTGAAGGAATCAGAAGTTATGCCATGTTTAAAAAAAAGGGGTTTGAGTCCCCCCACGGCCCCCTGATGGAGTTCTATCAGTGTTCCAAATTTCAGCTCTCTAGCTCATGTGGAAGTGTATGAAAAAGCTCGCCGCAGATTTGAGGATATATATATATATATAGTCCACCCAAAGCAAGTTAATATAAGGGTTATAAAAATAGACTCAGATTTGTTAAGAACAATGATTCCGAAAACGGAAGATAAGTCCGCGAAGAAAACATTAGTAATGACAAGGGGAATGACTGCAAAGGACATTGCAGAGAAGAACGTAGATAAGGAGATATGCGAGTCTCAATCGAAGTCTGATCAACTTCATTGTTGGGACTGCACGTCCATTTCTGACGTTAGAAATATGAAAAATATGAAATTTATTATAGAGAGCGATTTGAATATTAGGGGTCCCCAAAGAATTGAGATATTAAATAATTTAATACTGGTACGATTTAGTGATAATCTGAACAAATTCGATTTGTCTTTAGAGAAGCTATCATCGAGGATGAATACAGTAAATATTAATGAGCTAGCGCTAGACGAAAATGACATGATATTTCGGTATATGTCAAAGGAAAAGTTTAAGAATTTATATAATGTGTTGCAACACGATAGATTAAAGAATAAATGCTCAGGAGTCAAGATATTAATATATATATATGTCCAGGTCTGTCTGTCTGTCTTTCTGTCTGTCTGTCTGTCTGTCCCTAACACTAACCGATTTACAACTTCACTTAAAAAATATTTTAAGTTGTTAACCTTCATTTTTTTTTTTAAATGTTAGCCATTCTGGTGGTTTGCCCACACGACGTTGCGATCGTGTAAAGTAACCAGAGTCACTTACAATATATTCACACATATATTTTTTCTTATAAATGTTAGCCGCCCTGGTGAGGTATCGAACCCACAACGCTGCGATTGTAAGTAAGATGAAGTAGCGAACTAAGCGCCTTCTCACCAGAGCCACTAATGCTCATACAATACCTTTACCTAATATCGATTAACTTCGGCAAGCTGTATGCAAAACGCTTTCATGTATATACACACACAAAAAATCATGTTTCACATATATAAGCAAAAATAGCTTAGACCTAAAGCTGCCACCTTTAAGAAAATAACACTGCCACAAGACTACCGTTGCCACTTAACACTATTTTCACCTATTACGGTGGTGTATTAGATTTTCATATTACACTTTCATATTACAATTTCCTATACACTGCATATATTCCCAGTACAACATTAAGGTCCGCACACATCAACGCGAAGTACCGCAGCCGCAGCGAATCTTACTCAAAAATGTTTCTTGCAAATGCTAAAATATATTTGTTTAAGGTGAGAAATTTCATAAAAACAAATAAAAATGTGAATCATTTATAAATTTAAATTCCCGAAAAAAATACTACAAAATGAACACCTTTCTTAGAAGTCACTCAAGAAATTGTAAAAGGGGAAATCAAAACTTAAAAAAATTTATTTCTCGGAAAGCAGATTCTTGCTACAATAAAAGATTCAGATTCGGTTTTAGTACGTCAAAATACGAAAATAAAAATTGAAAAAATTCAATGAATAAAACGCTTTGCAATAAAAATAATTGACAATCTGAAATAATAAGGGTATTCATTTATAGTTGGAAACCCATCGAAAACGCGCAGCTGTCTAAAAGAACTGTCAAATTTCATATATTTTGACTGCTCATCTGCACAACAGAATCGTTTCCGAGGGGTTTCCCACTTTAAATTAATCGCCCTAATGTTTAACCGTAACAGGTGAAAACATTGTTAGGTGGCAACGCTAACCTTTTGGTAGTATTATTTCCATAAAGGTGGCAATGGTAAATCAAAGCTATATTTTTGTGTGTATATACACATTCTCCATACAGCTTGACAGACTTGTAAAGTAATGAAATTTTCATTACGCATTACCATTACCATTACCATTACAGGTAATGAAATTTTATTTCATTACCATTACCATTACTGCAATGGAAATTGTAATGGTAATGGTAATGAAGTAATGAAAATTTCATTGCAATGGTAATGAAATTACCATTATTTCATTGCGATAGTAATGATAATGAAGTAATGAAATTTCCATTACTTCATTACTTCAATACCTATCTGCCCCAATTGCGTTTTTGCCCTTTTTTGGGCGAATCATGCCAAGTTTAATTGTAGCTTGTATGATTCATGTCAGTTGGGATTAGGACAGTTTCTGAGTGCGTCCTTGGACATTTTATGGAAGAATCATGTCAGGTGGGATTAGGACAGCTTCTGAGTGCGTCCTTGGACTTGGTGGGATTAGGATAACAACATATACATTTGGTATAACTTTTATTTGATATATTGCTGTTAAAAGTATTGCCTGACATGATGTATCCAAAAAATGTCCAAGGACGCACTCAGAAGCTGTTATAATCCCAACTGACATGATTCACTCAAAAAATGTCCAAGGACGCACTCAGAAACTGTCCTAATCCCACCTGACATGATTCATCCATAAAATGTCCAAGGACGCACTCAAAAGCTGCTATAATCCCAACTGACATGATTCACCCAAAAAATTTCCAAGGACGCACTCAGAAGCTGTCCTAATCCCACCTGACATGATTCATCCATAAAATGTCCAAGGACGCACTCAGAAACTGTCCAAATCCCACCTGACATGATTCACCCAAAAAATGTCCAAGGACGCACTCAGGAGCTGTCCTAATCCCACCTGACATGATTCATCCATAAAATGTCCAAGGACGCACTCAAAAGCTGTTATAATCCCAACTGACATGATTCACCCAAAAAATGTCCAAGGACGCACTCAGAAGCTGTCCTAATCGCAACTGACATTAATCATCCATAAAATGACCATGGACACACTTGATGGTAGCTACAATTAAACTTGGCATGATTTGCCCAAAAAGTGTCTAAAACGCAATTGGGGCAGATAGGTAATGAAGTAATGTAGTAATGGAAATTTCATTACTTCATTATCATTACTATCGCAATGAAAAATTGGTAATTTCATTACCATTGCAATGAAATTTTCATTACTTCATTACCATTACCATTACAATTACCATTGCAGTAATGGTAATGGTAAGGAAATAAAATGTCATTACCTGTAATGATAATGGTAATGGTAATGGTCGCTCAATTTCCCAAGTCTGCAGCTTGATGAACTATATCGCCATTAGCTCAATTTATTTTGTAGATGGCTGTGGTCTGCTGGTTAGAGCTTCGGCCTATGACTGCGGCAGTCATAGGTTCAAGCCCGCCACCGGTCGTATTTTTTATTTTGAATCCATTGCTTTTTTTTTTTCCTTTTTTTAATCTTTTTTTTTTAATGTAACAGTTCAACTTTACACAATTACATCATCAAACAAAATTTCTTTCTATTCCTTACAAAATTTAATAAAAGTTCACATATTTCATAAATGATTTTCATATGTATATATAAATTATGGAGTTCACCATACGGCTTGGTTTACCTAACCGCCATTAGCTGAAATTATTTTATAGTGGTCAGTTGGGTAGAGCTTCCGCTTTGTCTGCAGCTGTCTTGGGTTCAAGCCCGTCACCGGTCGTATTTTTTTTTTAAATCCATTGCTTGATATTCTTTTTTCTTTTTTTAATCTTTCTTTTTTAATTATTTTTTAATGTAACAGTTCAACTTTACACAATTACATCATTAAACAAAATTTCTATCTATTCTTTACAAAATTTAATAAAAAATTACATATTTCACAAATTTCTATAAAAAAAAATTACATTTAAAAACATAGAAAATATTTTTGCATCTAAAATATATTTAGTAAACATTTAATTTTTTCAAATTAGTGTGTTTTTTTCCCGTGCATGGCACTGGCAAATTTACTTGTTGATATATAAAAGTCCCCAAAGAATAGAATGATGAAGTAACAAAAAATAAATTGATAGAAGAATATCAGAATTCGCCTTGCGGAGGGCATTTCGGAAAAACCATTTTAAAACTAAAACAAAGATTTGTTTGGAAGAATATGTGCAGAATGGTAAAAATTTTTGTGTCAAGTTGCACAAATTGTGCGTTAAATAAACAAAAAAGACATACAAAGGAACAGTTGATAGTCACAAAGACGCCAAGCACAAGTTTTGAAATCGTTCAAATTGATACTGTGGGACCATTGAGAATTTCTAATGGTTATTGCTATATTTTGACAGCCCAATGTGAATTGACAAAATTCGTTCTGGTATTTCCCATGGAAACCAAAGATGCAGACACTGTAGCACACACGCTCGTAAATCAATTTATTCTCAAGTACGGTTGTTTTAAAATGCTAAAGTCCGACAAAGGAACCGAATTTGTAAATGAGCTCATGGGCAACATTTGTAAACATTTAAAAATGCAACAAGTATTTTCGGTACCATATCATCATGAAACTATCGGTGGTGTAGAAAGAAACCACAGGGTACTTAACGAATATATGCTTGCATTTGCCGATGACCAAGAATGGGACAAGTGGGTTTCATTTTACACTTTTGCGTATAACACTACTCCAAATGTTGATACGGAGTACATGCCGTTTGAATTAGTTTTTGGTAAATTACCGTATTTGCCGAGTGATGACATTATGAAAAGTGAGCCTGTGTATAACATGGAAAATTACGCGAATGAAGTTAGTTTCAGGCTGAAAGCATCTATAGAAAAGGCAAAAGAAATTATTAATAGAGTTAAATTGAAAAGAAGAAATGACAGCGAGAAAAAATAAGTCCATTAGTCGTAGATGTAGGAGATAGTAAAGTTAGGTGGTAGAAGGAAAAAACAGAGTCCTTACCATGTACCTTATAAAGTAGTAGAAGTAGATGGGGTAAATTGCCTTGTAGAGATTAAGGGACATATTAAGAAAATTCATAAAAATAACTTGAAAAAATATATCGTAGAAACATAGATTTATATATCCATGTATTAATTATTAAAATTTATTTAATTTGAAAGACTATATTTAACAGTATTCAATTTTTAACATTATATACAATTTTTAAACCAAATATTATGTATCATTATTTTTATACCCCCACACTCACTGTGGCAGGGTATACTAACTTTGTCACAACGTTTGTAACGCCCATAAGGAGGCGTGTCCGGTATGGAAAAGTATATATATTCTTGATCAGTATCACCTCCTGAGTCGATTTAGCGATGTCCGTCTGTCTGTCCGTCCGTCTCTCCGTCTGTCCGTCTGTCCGTCCGCACGATAGCGGTCGCAGTTTTGGAGATATCGACTTGAAACTTTTTTTACATGTTTTTCTCGTGAATACTGAGATCAAGTTCGAGAATCAGCCAAATCGGACAAAAGCTGGGCGTATCTCCCATACACCGAAAAAAAAGGTAAAAATTTTTCAAGTCTTTTTTATTGTTGTATTCGATTGGAAATGTTTAGAAACGTATTTTTGACATGGTCCGAGGTTCCGAAGCCACATATATAAGGTCTAAATGGGGTCTTGAGACCAATTTTTTTTTTTTGGTGGATTTAATTGGAAATTTTTAGAAATGGATTTTGGACATGGTCCGAGGTTCCGAAGCCACATATATAAGGGTCTAAATGGGGTCTTGAGACCAATTTTTTTTTTTGTTGGATTTAATTGGAAATTTTTAGAAATGGATTTTGGACATGGTCAGGGCTCCAAAACCACCTATAATTGGCTCAAAATAGGGTCTTGAAACCACATTTTATGATCGAGGTACTTCTTCCTACTGTGTGGGGGTATTTCAACTTCGGTATAGCCGAAGATAGTCCACTCTCTAGTTACAATACAATTAATTATTCCTAGATGTTCATTTTAACTAAATTAGTGTTAATTGTTGCTTTTTATCGGCCTTATTGAATTTGAGCAGCGAAGACGCGGAAAAAATTCTCTCCCGCGACACAACAATAACTGCGTTAGAAACTCAAGAAATAACAGCGATAAACAATAGAAAGTTCGATAAGCTGAGACAAGAACAAATACAACAACTCAACATCAATAACATGACCAACGATTGGTTTGTAAACAAAACAGACAAAATCATACCGAACGACGTGCAGTGGCTACTCGCGCATGGGCCGAAGTTTGCCTTACCACTGACCAAGCTACAATTCCCGATGTTTAATTTAATCGCCGAAGGAGAGTAAGGTTAACGACTCTAATAGAAAAACATTTGAGAGTAACCCAACCAACAGTAAGAGACAAATACTTAATAAATCTAACCAAAAAAACAAAAGAGTATTTGAAAGAAAATAATGACATTATTATTGTCGAAGCTGATAAAGGGAAGAAGACGGTAGCGATGAACAATACGGACTACGAACAAGGAATGCGTGCAATACTACGGGATGGATGGACATACAAAACATTAAGAAGAGATCCAACAACAACACTACAACAAAAAAAACAACAATTTAGTAGAGAGACTATTCAAGAACGATTTGATAACGATACAAGAAAAATACAAACTAACAATACACAATGCGGCGGCCCCACGGATATATGGACTACCAAAAATTCACAATCAAGAGATGCCATTAAGACCGATCTGCTCATCAACAAATTCACCATCATATAATCTGTGCAAATACGTTTCTGAAATATTGAAACATTTGACGATGGATTCCAACTACAATATTAAAGACGCATTAGCATTCAAAAACAAAATAAACAACAGCAACATATACGACGATGAAGTAATGGTTTCCTTTGACGTGGTATCGCTTTTCCCAAGCATACCAGTGGATTTCGCCATTAAAACAATAGACAAAAAATGGGACTCAATAGAACATCACACAAATATACCAAAACAACTATTTATGGACATGCTTAGATTCTGCTTACAAGAAAATAATTATTTTAAGTATGAGAATAAAATTTATAACCAACTTAAAGGAATGCCTATGGGATCGCCGATATCCCCTATCATTGCAGACATCGTGATGGAGGAAATTCTGGACAAATTTATGGACAACATTGAACTAAAACCTAGACTCTTAACAAAATACGACATTTTTTGCATCGTAAAAGCAGATGCGGTTGAAATAACATTGAACAGATTAAACTCTTGCCACAGACACATAAAGTTCACGAAAGAAGAAGAAAATGATGGACAATTACCATATTTAGACGCAAAAATAATAAGGAACGATAATATACTAAAAACAGATTGGTACCAAAAACCGACAGCATCAGGACGCCTTATAAACTTCCACTCGAAACACCCAAAAAATACGATTATCAACACGAAAAACTTCTTGAACAAAAACTTCTTCCTCAACATCAGCGATGAAATGTTCCATACAAACAATAAAATTAAAATCAAACACATACTAAGTGAGAATGACTTCCCAAAATCAACAATAGCCCGAGTACTAAACGAATCCAACACTCACGGAAAAATTCAAAAAGACGGACCTATACAATAAAAACAATTTTCAATTATCACCTAAATCGTATAACACCTTGATAAATATCTACACAAATCAAATCTAATCTACAAAATAACATGCAAAGGGGACGAACACAACATATGCGGAATAGTATATGTTGGTACGACAAAATCCTTAAAGAACAAGACTATGCTACACATAATCAATACACCTGCACAAAAGAGACTGAACTAAAAAACAGACACCGATAACTGCGCTCATATTTACAAACACTTGATTAGACAAAAAATCAGTTGACGAAAGTAACTCTGACTTACCAGAAAAGCTCAGTTTTATTGGTAATTATCTTAAATATTTTAATTGTGATTGTTGTTTATTCATTTGTTTAAATAATGTTATTGATGTGTAAAATACTGTGTTCCTATATTTTTGTTAGGTCCTGATGATGACCAAAAATTTTGGTCGAAATATCGACAAATAAATAATTTAAAAATTGAAATTAGTTTTTCAATTTTTACACTGCCAACGCCTATAAACTAAATTAGTGTTATTAAAATAAAGATTTCAAATATGTAATATTTTTAAGGAATTCATTTATTTTTAAAATCAATTTTGTTAATTTTAACTAAATTAGTGTAAACATTTACATTATAAATTTTAAATTTCTTGTATATTAATTAATTCAATCATACTAATAATTTATTTGATAATTTTTCCTATTTATTTTTGAAAATTATTTCTACACAACTAAAATTTCATTTTTCGTTTTTCCAAATAATTTTCATCTTAAGGGTAAGGGTGTAGTGTGAGATTATAAAATATATACTGAAAAATATTATACCGTCCTCTTTTCTTGTAAACACGATTGCAGGAGCTAGGGATCCCAAGTTTTGGATTTATCCTTTTTAGGCCCTAGAAGGGGTTGGTATTGAAAATGGGCGAAATCTGTCGACTGCCACGCCTACCTCCCTGTCTGTCCATCTGTCCGTCCTCTTTTCTTGTAAACACGATTGCAGGAGCTAGAAGAAAGCTAGGGATCCCAAATTTTGGATTTATCCTTTTTAGGCCCTAGAAGGAGTTGGTATTTCAAATGGGCGGAATCGGCAGACTGCCACGCCTACTTCCCATATAAGTGAAAATCGTGTTTTTACCGTAATTTTAAGATTTCATCAAAACAGTATGAAATTTTGTTTAGGGGGGTTTTTGGTGTCGTTGATTTTGAATTTGATGTGGGAATTTGAAAATTCAAGATGGTGGAACCAATATGGCGGCCGAAATTTTAAGATTTCATCAAAACAGTATGAAATTTTGTATAGTGGGGTTTTCGGGGTCGCTGATTTCGAATTTGATGTCGGAATTTAAAAATTCAAGATGGCGGAACCAATATGGCGGCCGAAATTTTAAGATTTCATCAAAACAGTATGAAATTTTGTATAGGGGGTTTTTGGGGTCGCTGATTTCGCATACAATGCAAAATATGCATTTGTAAACGTGGGGTGCCAGCAAAGCCGGAGGTGCGGTCCGACACATCTGGGAGGGCACGTCAGGCAGGAGGGTTGGGGCTAGTACCCACAGAAGGGAGAGCTGCCACGGTCAAAGATGCCGGAGGTGCCGGGTCGAGAGGCTATCCGTGAGGCTGGGCAACCTGACACGGCCGGTATGGCATGACAGGTAGGGCGGGTGGGGCCTGGAAGTTGACGGTTCAGCATCGGGCTCAGCCTGGTAATGCTCCCGCAGCAAATGGGCCCCACAAAAGGGGCAACACTCCTCCTCAGACGAGTACTGCGCCGAAGAAGAGTAATGCAGTCTCGTCGAGTGAGGTAAGTGAAGCACGGGCGGTTGTCGACCCGGTCACGGCAGGACCCACCGCGGCGCCGGGTATCTCCTCGGGGTTGGCTCCAAAAGAGCTGATTGCGCTTGAGGATGCCGTAGTCGCCGAGATGGCCCTGGGATACGAGTTCAAACTCAAGTTCCAGGGCATCTACTTCAGACCCGGTATGATGCTGCTGGACTGTGAGACTCAGCAAACCGCGGAGTGGATCAGGAAGGTGCTGTCTAAGCTGGTGACGTGGAAGTGGTAGAACTGACGGTCCGGTCTGTGGGAGGAATCCCGAAAGAGCGGATCGTCACGCTGTTTCTACCAAGGAGTGCGGGACAGGCGCTGCAGGTGACGATGGCGCTCATCGATGCTCAAAATGAGTGCCTTCATACCAATGTATGGAAGACGCTCAGCTGTCGGGAGGATGGTGGTGGCCAGCTCCTGAGGAAGAGCATCGATGAGGCGTCATACGAGGGCATCCTGAAGAGTGGCGGGCAGATGAACTACCGCTTCGGGAAGGTCTCGCCTCATCTGCAGTGGAGACCTGTGGAGGAGGTGGGAGCGGAGGTGGCTCCAACGGATGATGTTCCTTCCGAAGTTCGTGAGGGGCAAGAGGTTATCGCGGCACCAACAGTGTCAGCAGAACCAGCGTCACCTGTGGTGGTTGACGCTGGAGCGACCCCTGCCCCTCCGATGGAGGAAGGGTCGGATTCTGATGAGGAGGGCAGTGAATGTAATATCACAGCGTCTTGGATCCGACAGAGGAAGAGGAGGAGAGGTTGCTGCTATCGTAATGATGGACGACAGCAGCTGGGGGATCAGTGCCAGGTTCACCCAGGTGAACATCCACCACGCTAAGCCAGCTTCGGCTGTAATCGCGAGGATGTTTGCCAAACAACATCTTGTGGCGGCACTGATCCAGGAACCTTGGATCTATGGCGGACAGGTGAGAGGACTGACAGGTGTAGGGGCCCAGGTATTATGGGATACCAAGGTTAAAGACCCTAGAGCTTGCATGATACTGAGAGATAAATCTATCTACTTTTGTCTTTCAGAATTCCTGCCCAGGGACCTAGTGCCGATTCAGACTCTGCTTAATATAGGCGGAACTGATGGGACGGTGGTCATAGCGTCGGCGTACTTCCCGGGTGATGAGAAGGAAGTTCCACCACTTTAGGTTCAGCAGCATTGCACTAAGCTGCACATACCACTACTCCTAGGGTGCGATGCAAATGCCCATAACACGATATGGGGTAGCACGAATTGCAACGGCAGAGGTGAGTACCTTCTTGAGTATATCTATAACACTCCAACTCCGCTTCTACGACCATTCCTGACAGCAGGCTTACGCATGAATCACCTTGGAAAGGAAGCATGCATGCCTCTATCCTCCCTTTCTTTTAGCAGTCCACAAGCAGGCATACGTATAGAAGCGACAGCCGGATACCTGTTTTTATGTCCAGCTTCATATAAAAAAGAAGTAAAGGTTGGAAGCGGGGAGAGAAGGCATCCGAACTCCTAAAGAGGCATACTGGCATACCTGCAGACACCTTCTTTTGACCACTGGGTAACTATCTTCGAGAAGAAGTCCTGGTCAGGAGGCTCCTTCACCACTGTCAACATGCGTATAGAGCGGGCAGGTCTACTGAAACTGCTCTATTCCAGTTGTCTGGGTACATACAGAGGGCCTTGGACACAAAGGAAATAGTGGTGTGTGCATTCCTCGACATAGAAGGTGCGTTTGACAACACCTCCCATGAGGGCATGCCTTGCTAGGTGAAGGGGTGGACACAACTCTGTGTCCTTGGGTCGGGGAGATGTTATGCACCAGGTATGTCGAATATCAAACTGTCCTTAACATCACTGAGGCAGACACCACGAGGGGTTGTCCCCAGGGGGGCGTGCTTTCGCCTCTCCTGTGGAGTCTGGTGGACGAGCTCCTCAGCAAACTTTCTGATATGGGATTTACGTGTCAGGGGTATGCTGATGACATCGTCATAGTGGCTATGAGTAAGTACGAGGAGGCCCTATGTGATATAATACAGAGAGGTCTCGAAGTCACGCTGGAATGGTGCAAATCTGTGGGGCTGAACATTGATCCATTTGTTTGTCAAAGTACGGGTGTAGACAAAAATCATATCATGAAAACGTAACAACAAACACTAGATTAAATGTTTTCGTGCATTATTGCTCCGTTGCTTAATTAATGCTCCTCCGGCAGCAGGGGTCTCGTTGGCAAATATTTATTGCACATTTTTGCATCACAACAACAAAATGTACAGTTTTGAATTTCCTACGCTTGAGCAAATTGCAACACAGAAAATGTATAGCTTCTTCGTCAGATTTCAAGGTGTTATCTGACGAATAAGTCGACGCATAACGTGTTTGAGTTAATTTTTTTGGTTTACTTGACCTAGACGTTGTAGGGTTAAAGATGTCTGCTGTTACCAGAATAATGTTACACTAAGCCAAACCAACTTCGTATGGGAGATTTTCAAATTTAGTTTTTCCTTCGTCCCAACCACCTAAAATGAGGTGTTGGGCCAAAAAACGATATTCCCAAAGTTTCATCCAAATCGATTAACTCTAGACCACAGCAAAACTAGGTTCAATATTGGAAAAAAAATGAGGGGCACAGTAAAAAAATGTTATTAAAAATGCGTTTTTAATAAGAATTTTTGAATTAAATATATCATATTTTCAGTTGTTGTTTGCCCTATGTATATTATTTTTATGTTGTATAGTATACAATGTTATGTTATATAGTCAAAACTAACACTTAGGTAAAAAATATTAAATACAATTTTTTTGACTTCAAATACTGAATGCAGTCAATTGAAGTCAAATGATGGGTAATGGTACTTTTTTAAAGTCATGCTAAGACTTCACAAAATGAATCATAAATCAATGTCTTCAAAATGATTTCCGACTTTCACTTTAAAACCTTTAGTCCCAAAATGAATAAAATACTGCAATCAAAAATTTTATTCATTGACTGTGACTTCAACGAATGCAGATCCATATGATTGCAATCTTTTACAGCTCTGCTCCGAACCAATGGGCACACTGACCAGCATCTTCCAAGCAGAAGTTCATGCAATTGAAAGATGTGTGCAATTCAACCTCGATAGAAAATACTGTAGACGGGAAATTGTAATACTATCTGACAGTCAGGCGGCTCTTAAAGCTCTAGACTCTCACATCATTAGCTCCAGGCTAGTAGGGGACTGTCTTGCAAAATTAAACCGACTGGGTGGAACCAAAAAAGTTACGCTCTGCTGGGTGCCAGGACACGTCGGTGTGGAGGGGAACGAGGCGACAGACGAAGGAGCGGCTACGCCCCTTACAGGACCAGAGCCATTCTGTGGTATAGGTGCGCACACTATCCGGGAAATGCTCAGAGAAAGAGTACGTGTGGACAGATCGAATTATTGGTTCGATCTACCTGCGCTACGGCAGGCCAAATCACTCCTTGGTAAATATAACAAAAGGAGGTTTGAAGCTTGTATCGGGCTGAGTAAGAGCCGACTTCGAATTCTAACGGGTCTCTCACTGGTCACTGCAGACTGAGGGGGCATCTCACGAAGTTGGACATTCTAAACGACGACTCTTGCAGATTATGCAATGAGGAAGAACAAAGTCCGGGTCATTTACTGGAGTCCTGTGGAGCAATCATCCACACAAGGAGGCGCGTAATGGGGAAGTACCTGGTGCCAGAGCATAATTGGCCGAATCTGGATCCTCTGCTGATCTTGAAATTCCTAACGGATTTAGGTGGAGGACCTCTAAAGGCTGGCAGAGGTATGGTTCGTGATACCTGGGGCATCGTCACCAAACACGGACTCGTAGTGGGGGCACAAAAGACCAACGGTCGCAGTAAAAATCCCCTTTATTATTATTATTATTATTATTATTATCTTTGACTTTTAACTGGAAAAATATTGGAAAAATTACTATCCAGCCGTTAAGAGACAGGGTAAACTGCTATTAGTCCAGTCATTCTGTGATTTGCTCCATACAAAAATCCAAAAATTAGCGTACTCAAAGAGCAATTACTAAACTACACAATGGCAAAATTTTCGCGCTGTAGAACAAAGTCCAAGCCAATTAGACTCATAGTTACAGGAACTATCACACCTTTCATCCGATTGAGATGAACCAGGGAATTGGTTGAACATTCAAGTTCCACTATCTTGCCTACTCCTACGTTTCTAAAAATTTTCAAACGAATCCACACAACAAAAAATTCAAGATCCCATTTTGACCAATTTTGAAACCTCAGGCCATTTTTTTTTCAACTTAAATTCTATTTATTTGATCTTTATATTTACATAGAACTAACAATAATTTTTAACATTGCAATTCAACAATTTAATTAACATTTGACAATACAAATGCTTGTTGTCCTAATCCAATGATTTGGACAATGTTATGCAGTTCTCGGTGGTTATCAAATTGGTGTTAACATCGTAGGATGTTGACATCGACTGCATGCCGGTATAGTCGGGAAGTCGGAAGCGACGAGGGTTCCGGGGCTATCTAATCAAATGCAATAGAATAGTTACGTTTTTGACGCAGGGGTCGGGTGGGTCTAACCAAATTTCTAGCTAGAATATTAGGATGCAATTTCAGCTTATCTGCATACTTTGTTGCACGTTTAGGGATATCTTCAGATATTTTCGGTGTTTGCAAGTCTCTGTGGATGAGTGCATTTTTATGTACCATGGTGCTCCCACGATTTGTCGCAGAATTTTCGACTGCGTTCGTTGCAGTTTCTCAACATTTGACGGAGATGCTGTTCCCCAGAGTTCAATCCCATACGCCCATATGGGTTTAATTACACTTTTGTATAAAAGGATTTTATATGTTGTGTTTAGTCTCGATTGCTTCGAGAGTAGCCAATTTAATTCGAGTTTTTCAGTTTGATTAGAGTAAGTTTGGCTTCGTTGTGTTTGTTCCAAGTGAGTCTACGATCGAGATGCATCCCAAGGTATTTGGTTTCACGACACTGTGGTATTATCTTTCCTTAGGGTGCAGGTTAGATGGGCGCTTTTAGACTCATTGACTTTTATTCTCCACTGAGTTTAAATGCTGTTCCACGTGTTGTGATGCCATTTTGGGGTCTGAGTGTGAGCACAATATTGCGGTGTCGTCGGCAAATGTTGAGATGAGGGTCTGATCATAAATGGGCATATCAGCTGTATAGAGTATATACAGGAGGGGTCCGAGGACGCTGCCTTGGGGCAAGAATATCAAATCTACTAGAAACGAAACTTTTATGTTTAACTACAAATTTTCTGTGGGTCAAGTAGTTGTCAAGCTAAATGTGCATGCTTGCGGGTAATAGTTTATGTAGTTTGGATATCAATCCTCTATGCCATACCTTATCAAAGGCTTGGGTGATGTCGAGGAATACTGCTGAGCAGTATTGCTTTTTTTCGAAGGTTGTTTTGATTGTGTCAACAATATGGTGAACCTGTTCAATTGTGCCGTGCTTTTCTCTAAATCCGAAATTGTGATTGGGTATTTCACCTTTAGCGAGTATTTTGGGTAACATCATTTTAATCAGAATTTTCTCAAAAAGTTTTGATAGGGTAGAGAGTAAGCTTATTGGGCGATATGAACTCACGCTTGTAGGGTCTTTTCCTGGTTTCGGAAT
The DNA here is from genome assembly GCA_951394025.1 of Heteromyza rotundicornis. Lineage (NCBI taxonomy): Eukaryota > Metazoa > Arthropoda > Insecta > Diptera > Heleomyzidae > Heteromyza > Heteromyza rotundicornis. The sequence goes on along the minus strand of OX596013.1, from coordinate 170,300 downwards.
CATCGTGATCTGCGACAGCTTCCATTCCATTGGGTGATGACTGGTTCTTAATATTTCATTATATACTAGCTTATACCCACAGCTTCGCTCGCAATAATTTTGTTATTTCGTGTTAAGCAACTGAAATAAAAATAGATTTTGCAAGTCGTCCCTCTGCCCATTCACCTCCCAGCACCAAATCCAAAATTTCAGCGAAATCCCTTGAATAGGACCCGAGTTAGGGCGTGGTCAGTGGGCGGATCTTAAATTTCAATAGTCATCCCTCTGCCCATTCACCTCCCAGCACCAAATCCAAAATTTCAGCGAAATCCCTTGAATAGGACCCGAGTTACAGAGCTTTAAAAGTTTTAGGGCGTGGCAGTGGACGGATCTTAAATTTCAATAGTCATCCCTCTGCCCATTCACCTCCCAGCACCAAATCCAAAATTTCACCGAAATCCCTTGAATTGGACCCGAGTTACAGAGCTTTAAAAATTTTAGGGCGTGGCAGTGGGCGGATCTTAAATTTCAATAGTCATCCCTCTGCCCATTCACCTCCCAGCACGAAATCCAAAATTTCAGCGATCTCCCTTGAATAGGACCCGAGTTACAGAGCTTTAGAAATTTTAAGGCGTGGCAGTGGGCGGACTGCAAATTTTCAGAATCAACATATTACCAGTTCATTACCCAAAACCACATATAAAATTTCAGCGAAATTGGTTAACACTGCAGAAATTATAGCATTTTAGAATAATATTTGCCACGCCCACCTCGAACGCCCAAATTTGATGAAATGGCATATAGCCTATGATGAGATCGTTTACGTTTGTGCTTGTGCTTGATTAACTATTTGCTTCTGTTTCGGTTCGGTATTTTTATTTTTTTTTTTTTAATTTGTATTTGTTTTTGTTTGATTGCCGGCTGCTTTGTGAGGCACTTTGAGTGCCCGTGCATCCGAGCAATACGTGCGCACAATTACTGCAAAGTGTTTGGCTGCAATTACCGTACATTGCTCGAACTTAATTGATTTCAACGCAGCAGCAGCAGCATTGAATGTCTGCAATGTTTTGTTGGATTCTTTTTTGTTTTCTGTGCGTTTTGAAGTGTCAGGATACGAGCGACGACTCCGCTGTAGGTCTTTATTTGCAATTGATCTTTATGTTGCTTCGGGCTGCCGTTTGTTGTTTGCTGATGTTTTTAATGTTTGTTTGGTCTTAATGACTTCAAAGCTGCTGGCGATTTCATTGCACATTAAAATCTCGCCTCGTAAATGCGAAATATCGAATTTCAACGGGAGCCGTTTCACGGTATGGTAATGGTACGTGTTTCATTAAAATCGGTCAAGTTTTTCTTGAGTTATAAGGGAACAAACATACATACATACATACAAACCTACAAACTGTGAGGAGTAAAGTCTTGCCATCGTTTTCCACCCACATCCGACGGCAGCACCAGCTATTTTTCTTTTCTTTTCTTATCTTTATAATTGATACTTTTCTTTTTACTTTTGAATTTTTGTTATTATACTTTTATTTTTTTATTATTATTCCGAACTCTCCATTTATTCTGGCTCCTGAATTCCCGGCCAACAGAATAAATTAAACTTACGATCTCAAAACGATAGTATTAAGTAAAATGTCCGTGTGGCATCTGCACGTTAGGTTTAGATTTAACGAGTACTGGCAACACCACCCGCACTAAGTGTGGTGAGTGGTAAAATCACAAGTGAAGAACATGCGCAGGAGTCTGCGCTGAGGTTAGTTAGAAATTCAGAAATCAGAAAAAGAGTTCTTGATCAGCGGTCAAACGGATAAGTCGCACCTCGACTAGACCAAGAAAACGTCACACCGAGATTCGGTGATAATTCGACAGCGGCATTGGGTGAGTGTTCCGATATTGAGTAGGCAAGCCTGAGTAGAGATAGCGTAGAATTGTTCCCCCTCTCACCAGCGCGTTCATCGCTCGTGATGCATAGCTACCGCATAGTAGACCTAGTTTAGTATTCTCTTGTCAGCGCACTTATTGCTCGTGGCACATAGCTTTCCGTAAAGACGTAGCATAGGATTTTTTTTACTCTCACCAGCGCGTTCATCGCTCGTGAGGTATAGCCCCGCATAGTAGATCTAGTTTAGTTTTCTCTTGTCAGCGTACTTATTGCTCGTGGCACATAGCTTTCCGTAAAAGACATAGCATAGGATTTTTTACTCTCACAATCGCGTTCATCGCTCGTGATGCATAGCTCCCGCATAGTAGACCTAGTTTAGTTTTCTCTTGTCAGCGCACTTATTGCTCGTGGCACATAGCTTTCCGTAGAGGACATAGCATAGGATTTTCCCCTCTCACCAGCGCATTTATCGCTCGTGATGTATAACTCCCGCATAGTAGACCTAACTTAGTTTTCTCTTGCCAGCGCACTTATTGCCCGTGGCGCATAGCCTTCTGCACAGTGGACATAACTTAGAATTTTCTCTGGCCAGCGCACTGATTGCTCGTGCCGTACAGCTTTCTTGCAGTGGGAACGCAATACCAACGATCCGTCCCATTTATAGACCCTCTCCCCTCATAATCCCTTTCCCTGTAAAACTTCTGTTAGCTCTTCTCCTGCGCACGGACGCATGGTTGCAACCCCCCTCTCGTTTGATTCTCCTCTGACTGGTGAAAACGGACACCCCAACAGTCGCACCGCGGCCAGTACTCTGGGTAGGCAGGCGATTTTGAACGTGAAGGGAGCAGAAGAATTATAATAGATAATAAACCCAAGAAAATATAATTAAGAGTGTACATTAATTAAGAAATGAATTAAAAATTAAATTAAATAAAGTGAATATCCAAGTTAAATCCTGTTTACAATCAATCTGACGGAATTTTGGCCATCGCGCGGTCCCAAACCTTACAAATTTTTGCAACGAACCTTGGACGCCGACGGCTTCACCCCGGCTCCAAAATTACCTCGTTACAAAACCTACAAACTCACAAACAATTTTATATAAGTAAGAGATGTGCAATAAGTGGGTAACAGCATTTGATGGCAACTCTTTCAACATTTTAGCCGTTATTAAATCAGGACCTGGGGCTTTTTTTGGGTTCAGTTTGTCGCGGTATAAATTCGCGGCACAGTTGTTGTTGTTTTGTTGTATTGTTTGTTTTGTTATGTTTTTTGTTTCCCTTTTGTTCGGGGCGACGGGCGAACAAAATCGAAGGAACAAAATTTCACACGCACTAACCGAAAGAACGCACTGCACGATTTTATTGAATGTTGATTTTTTTTTTTTTAAATATATATTTGTTTTGCTTAATTTGCTAAGCAAAACAAATACGACACTCGCGGGCGAAATGCGGCCGGCGCGCGGAAGAAGAAAACTGAATATTTTGTTTGAGCTGTCAAAGTTCTCTTGCTTTCTTCTCCTTTCTTTCGCTTTTGCTTTCGTTAAGTTAGCTCAGTGAGCGGCGGCGATCCGATGAGGGTATTGCCAGCCTCGCCATTACAATAGTAAATTGTCAAAACCTGGACTAAAGCTTTTGTACTTTTTAAACCTGTTTGAGGGAGAGGAATTTGAGAACATTTATGCTTTCGCCTATACGTACATGAGTGCCGCCAAAATGTATATTTCATTTTGGTGGGTGCAGGGGGGTATATGTAAATTTGCCAAACACACCTAGAAAAATCTGAAGAGATTTTTCGCATATAGGTATGGGTAAAGCCCCGACTGCGGACACTGGTTTCTGCGTAAGCCGCACTCTATGTATGTGGGAAGATAAATGGAAAGTGAGCGTCATAGGCGCTCATATATTCTAATTCTTTTAGTTCTTTTTGAGCAGGGTAGAAGGAGAGTGGCAAAAGCTTTGGTTTTTTTCTAAAATTTAATTAAATTATTTGTTTCCAAAAGTTGGATAATTTTCTTTTCTTTTAAAAAAAAATTGTGTTTTTTGTTGAGTGGTGAAGTGGAGCTGTTGCCATCGTCGGACTGTGGCTGGAGGACAAGTGGTCCAAAGGGAGTATTTTTGCGCGCTGGTTTAGTTTTGCCAGCTAGTGTTTATTTTGCTTTATTTTATTTGTGGCAGTCGGCCATTTAGTGATTTGTTTTTGAGGAATTGAATAGAGTTGGACAGATTGTGTTCGGTCGTGATTTTTTTTTGGTGAAGTGTTTCCGTCCAAGTAGTTTGCTTGGGATTTGTTTGGCCGTTTTTCCCCCCTCTTCCTTATTCCTTTTTTTTGTTTGTGTTGTCCCGCATCAGAGCCAAGTTGTTGCTGGACATCGAATTTTATCGAAGTCCAGCTGGTGAATAGATTCTGCAAAGAATCGTGCGAGGGATTTCAGACAGGTTGGTCTGGTCCCGCAAATCAATTGCGTTTAAAAAGATTTAATTTTTGGTGTACGAATAATTTCTTTTGGGTGATTGTTGGCTTGTGTTGATTTTGAAAAAGGGTTTGTGTGCGGTATTATTTTCCTTGTGTCGGGAAAATTTCCGTTTCTTTTATATATAGTTATATATATACCTATATATATATCTATTGCGGCAGTTTCGGTGTAGTTTTTTTAAAAGAAGTTTATCTATCAGGTTTTCGTGTGTTCGTGTTGTTCGTTCGTCCGGGGATACCATACCGCGAGGGTCGTCTTAAATCCCACGCTTCGCGACTGTGCTATTCGGGCAAATAGGGAATTTAATTATCGCGTGGGGATTTTTGATTTTAGTTAGTTTAAATAAAGTTTAGTTAAAAATAGCGCGATAAGCTGGCGCCCAACGTGGGGCTATTTTTACTAAAGTTTTTAATAATTTTTTTTTAAATTTTTTTTTATATTATTTTTTAAAAAAAAATTTTTTTTTAAACAAATTTTTTTTTTAAAGTTTTTTTTGTAATTAAATTTTTTTTTTTTTGTTGTATAATTTTTTTTTAAAATTGATTTTTTTTTTGTTGTAATATTTTTTTTTCTATTTTTCGGGTTTTTTTTTTTAAAAATTTTTTTTTGTGTGTTGTATTTGTTTGTATTATTTCAGTTTTTTTTATAATTTACTAATTTGTCTTTTTATTTATTTAGCTTTTTTTAATTTCGCGGAGTTTTACCGGCGGCAGAACTAGCGGCAGAACTCGGGTCATCTCCTTCGGTGAGTTCGTTCCTTTTTATTTGCAAGAGCGGTTCGATTTTTATTAATTTTTTTAAATTTTCTTAAAATTTAATTTTTTTTAATTGTTTTTTTTGAAATTTTTGCGTTTATCAGTGCCAAAAGGCTTATAATCAATTTTAAATTTTTTTTTTTTTTAAAAAAAAATTAGTTTTTGAATTTTTTTTTGCTTTGTTTGGTGGCGGTGCTGCCCGCTTTTAAAGTTTTTTTTTAATTCGCGTTTGTTTTACGAAATATATTTTTATTCGACTAGGCATATTTTTTATATTTTTATTATAATATTTATTTTATATATTTATTATATTAGTATAATTTGAAAGTTTTCTTTTAAATTTCTTTACCTTTTTTTGGAAAATTCTGTGAGCGTATTGAACGCTGGTTTCATTTTCTTTGGGGTTTCTTTTTGAGTTTTTTTAAGTTTTTGGTTTTTTTTGTCCGTCTGATTCAATATGGAGATTAACCGTTTAAACCAAGAGGAACTGGCATACGAGATGGAGGCTCGTGGGTTGCCAGTGACTCCGGTGGAGTCCATGAGAAAGTCCTTGAGGGCATCAAGGCAAATAGAGCGTAGGGAATCCGTGGATGTCTTTGCGGGATATCCGTTTGTTTTTGAGGAAGATAGGTTGGGTGTGGAGGGGAAGATTTCCGAAGTTGAAAAACTTATGGAAACCCCTCCCAAGGACGCAAAGTCGCCCGAATATTTGAAGATTTTGGCGAAGTTGGAATGGGCTTTAGGTCGCCTTACTCGTTCGAGGCCAGCGAGTAAGGAAGAAGTAGTAGAGCAGATGGCGCTCAAAAATAGGGTCCTTTTGTTGTTGGGGGAACTCAACGAGGCGGTGGAGGATGTTGGTGGCGGAGATGATGCCTTCGATGACAATCCAAGGCCATCCCGACCATCCAAGGGACTCAGTAGGGAGTCGGCGGTTGAGGAAAAGCCTGAACCCGTTCCGAGACGTGAGCCATCCACCTCGTTGAGTAACGTAGGTTTTCAAAAAGTAGAAAATTTGTCCAAGTGGGGTATTCAATTTACCGGGGAAAAGGCAGACATGTCCCTACATGCCTTTCTACAGAGGGTAGACGAGCTATGCGAGGCTCGGGGCGTTGGTGAAGCCCAGTTGTTTAGGGGAGCAGTGGAGCTTTTTTCTGGAAAAGCCCTGCTCTGGTTTAGGGATGTCCGCAGGACAGTTTCAGGCTGGCGAGAGTTGGTCGCCGAGCTGAAACTGGAATTCCTGCCCCCCAACTATGACGACATTTTGATGTCTGAGATTAGGCGACGGACTCAGGGTGGGACTGAGTCCATAGGAATCTATGTAGCGGCGATGAGGGGGTTGTTCGGTCGTCTGTCCGACCCCTTGTCAGAGAGGCGTATGCTGGGTCTGGTGATCGCAAACCTGTCCCCGTTTTACCAGACTCAGCTGGGCTTGGCTGAGCCTAAGTCTTTATCGGAGTTGGTTTCCTTGGGTCGGAAGCTGGAGGCTGTGCGGGCGAATGTGGAAGCATTCGTGCCGCCGCCCAGCAGCCGATCCAAGAATTTGTTGGAGCCAGACTTGGCTTACGTCTCTGCTGAACCCGAGGTTTCAGTGGTTAGGGCCCCTTTGCGTGACGCTAGGTTGGAGAGGAGAATTCAGGCTCCTCCCCAAAATTCTTTTAGGTGCTTCAATTGTAAGCGGTTTGGGAATGTTTTGAGCAACTGCCCTAGGGAAATTTATTGTTTCGGTTGTAGGCGGCCTGGTTTTTTGAAGCGTGATTGCCCCCGATGCTCTCAGAGAGCAGGGCAATCGCAGGAGCGCTCGGACAGGGAGGCGGCCCCGAGAGCGGCTCCGAGGGCCCGCGAAGAGTCGGGAAATGGGGAGCGAGCTCTTGTGGAAGCAGGGCAAGAAGTTCGCGAGGTTTAGGTAGGTTGCCTGCGGGCAACCAGCTGGCTAGGGAAAATAGTGGTAGGCCTCAGAGGCAACGTCCGTCCGAAATTTGTTTGAGTTTTTCTCTTTCAGGTAGAGAATTGGATAATAGGCCATATTTAGGTGTTAAAATTTTTGGAGTGCGTATGTTAGGGCTTTTGGATTCGGGGGCCACCAGGACGATTCTTGGTAGGCCAGGCTGGGACACATTAAAGTCCTGGGGGATACGTTTATTGGCGTCTGCGGTCAGCAAGGTTGCGCTTGCTGATGGTGAAGAAGTTCCGGTTAGGGGGGTAGTTTCGGTCCCTTTCGAGGTAGAGGGCAAGTCGGTCCTCGTGGAATGCCTCGTAATACCGGATTTACCCCAATCATTGATTCTTGGAGTAGACTTTTGGTCTAAGGCCGGTGTAGTGCCAGATTTGGCCAAGAATCAGTGGAGGTTTTCCGACCAAGTCGAGGTCTCGTCAGTAGCGGCGATAGTTGATAGGTCTTCGTTGTCAACTAGGGAAAAATCGGTTCTTGAGGAGTTTGTTGCAGATGTTTTTAGGTCTATGCCTGAGGGACTTGGTTGTACACATTTGGTCGAACATCGGATTCGTACAAAGCCAAATGTGGAACCAGTCAAGCAGCGATACTATCCGGTATCGCCCGCTATTCAGAGGCGCATAGATGAGGAAATAGAGGATATGTTAGGAAAGGGTGTGATTGAGATTTCTCACAGCCCTTGGGCATCACCGGTTGTGATGATTAGGAAAAAGGATGGGAGTTATAGGTTTTGTGTCGACTATAGGACACTGAATAAAAATACGGATCGAGATAGTTACCCCCTCCCTTATATTTCGGCTACTTTAGATAAGCTAAAGGACGCCAAATATCTCTCTAGTTTGGATATAAAATCTGCTTATTGGCAGATCCCAGTAGAGAAGGAGTCTAGGGCCTGCACGGCATTTACAGTTCCGGGTAGGGGGCTCTACCAGTTCAAGCGCATGCCTTATGGCCTGCACAATGCGCCTGCAACTTGGCAGAGATTTATAGATGAGGTCCTTGGGGCTGACTTGGAACCCCATGTTTTCGTGTATTTGGACGATATTATTATTGTTACAAATACATTTGATAAGCATGTTGAGGTTCTGAAGGAGGTCCTGAGGAGGATTTGTTCGGCAGGGCTTAGATTGAATAGGGAAAAATGTAATTTTTGTCTTTCTTCGCTACGGTACTTAGGTTATGTTGTTGATCGACAGGGCTTGCACGTTGACCCCGAGAAAGTTGAGGCAATGCTGAAAATTCCAGCGCCCAAAAATGTAAGGGAAGTCAGGTCGTTTGTTGGCACCATTTCTTGGTATCGTAGGTTTGTTTCGAATTTCGCTGATTTGGTTAAGCCTCTAACTGATCTTCTAAAGAAGAAGAACAGGTTTAGATGGTCGCCGGAGTGCGAGGACAGCTTTTTGAAGGCCAAGGAGCGCCTAGTGACGGCGCCGGTCCTGAGCTGTCCTGATTTCGAACGACCCTTCGTTGTTCAGACTGATGCTTCCGATTTTGGAATAGGTGCCGTTTTGACACAGCAGTTTGATGAAGGGGAGAAGGTCATTTCGTATTTGAGTAGGTCGTTGAGTAGGTGCGAGAGGAATTATTCCACTACCGAGAAGGAGTGTTTGGCTGTTTTGTGGGCAGTTGAGAAGTTGAGGCCATACATCGAAGGGGTCAGGTTCACAGTGGTGACCGACCATTATTCGTTGGTATGGCTCAACAATTTGAAAGATCCTTGCGGTAGGTTGGCTAGGTGGGCTTTAAAGCTCCAGCAATACGATTATGAAATCATACATCGTAAGGGGAAAGATCATGTTGTGCCCGACATGCTTTCTAGAGGTGTCCCAGTCGTAGGGGAGGTAGATGGGCGTGTTAGAGACCCATGGGTGGATTCCATGGTTAGGAAAGTGGAGGATAAACCACTCGATTACCCAGCTTGGAGAATTGAAAATGGGGTGTTATATAAACACATAAAGGCAGGGACAAATAGTTTGTTTAGTGCTGGGTACGAGTGGAAGAGAGTTGTAGGCAAGAGTGATAGGAGTAAAATTTTATTCGAGTGTCACGATAATCCATTATCGGGGCACATGGGCGTTAGGAAAACATACGCTAGGGTAATTGAGAAATATTATTGGCCGAAAATGAAGGCAGAGATAGCTAGATATATTAAAGGTTGTCAGGTTTGCCAGAGGGTGAAACCAGACAACAATAAGCCAGCTGGTTGTATGGTAGAGAGGACAAAGAAGTTAGAACCTTGGGAAATGATCTGCGTAGATCTGGTGGGACCCTTGGTGAAGTCTAGTCGGGGATTTTGTTATATTTTAACGGTGGTTGACTACTTCACCAAATTCCCATTGTTGTTTCCGTTGCGAAATGCAACGGCAAAGAGTGTTTGCAAGGAGTTGGAAGACAATGTTTTCCTGCTCTTTGGAGTTCCGAGGTCCATTGTGTGCGACAATGGGCCACAGTTTCGCAGCAAGGAGCTGCAGAGTTTATGCGCGTCGTATGGTGTGCAGATGCGGTACACTGCACACTATCATCCGCAGGCCAATCCGGCCGAGCGGATCAACCAAATAATTAAGACCACTTTGAGAGCATATATTTCAGAAAACCATCGGACATGGGATTCTCATCTCTCAAAGGTGGCGTGCTGCATTCGAACATCGCAGCATGAGGTTTTGGGAGCGTCTCCATACTTCGTGAATTTTGGCCGAAATATGGCGGTCAGGGGTGATAGAGATTATAGACGAGTGGGAGACTCAGACCAACCGGACAGTAGTAGTGAGGACCGGGCCAAGTTAATGGCAGACTTGAGGGAAGACATACGGAAGAAGTTAGAAATGGCAAGTGCCAAGACAGCAAAGACTTACAATCTCCGACGTAGAGATGTACAGTATTTACCGCACGAGTAAGTATGGAGACGTAATTTTGTTTTGTCCGATGCTGCAAACTATTTTGCAGCGAAGTTAGCTCCGAAATTTGTTGGACCGTTTAGGGTTAAAAAGAGGGTGTCTCCGTGGACATATGTTTTGGAAGACGAAGACGGACGAGAAAAGGGGACATGGCATGTGCAGGACCTTAGGCCGCACATCGACTCAGGGTGATTTTTCTCCGGTTAGATTCGAAAGTTGGCTGGTCTCAGGAGACCAAGCAACTTTCGCGGAGGTGGAGGTGGGGTTGTCGCGGTATAAATTCGCGGCACAGTTGTTGTTGTTTTGTTGTATTGTTTGTTTTGTTATGTTTTTTTGTTTCCCTTTTGTTCGGGGCGACGGGCGAACAAAATCGAAGGAACAAAATTTCACACGCACTAACCGAAAGAACGCACTGCACGATTTTATTGAATGTTGATTTTTTTTTTTTAAATATATATTTGTTTTGCTTAATTTGCTAAGCAAAACAAATACGACACTCGCGGGCGAAATGCGGCCGGCGCGCGGAAGAAGAAAACTGAATATTTTGTTTGAGCTGTCAAAGTTCTCTTGCTTTCTTCTCCTTTCTTTCGCTTTTGCTTTCGTTAAGTTAGCTCAGTGAGCGGCGGCGATCCGATGAGGGTATTGCCAGCCTCGCCATTACAATAGTAAATTGTCAAAACCTGGACTAAAGCTTTTGTACTTTTTAAACCTGTTTGAGGGAGAGGAATTTGAGAACATTTATGCTTTCGCCTATACGTACATGAGTGCCGCCAAAATGTATATTTCATTTTGGTGGGTGCAGGGGGGTATATGTAAATTTGCCAAACACACCTAGAAAAATCTGAAGAGATTTTTCGCATATAGGTATGGGTAAAGCCCCGACTGCGGACACTGGTTTCTGCGTAAGCCGCACTCTATGTATGTGGGAAGATAAATGGAAAGTGAGCGTCATAGGCGCTCATATATTCTAATTCTTTTAGTTCTTTTTGAGCAGGGTAGAAGGAGAGTGGCAAAAGCTTTGGTTTTTTTCTAAAATTTAATTAAATTATTTGTTTCCAAAAGTTGGATAATTTTCTTTTCTTTTAAAAAAAAATTGTGTTTTTTGTTGAGTGGTGAAGTGGAGCTGTTGCCATCGTCGGACTGTGGCTGGAGAACAAGTGGTCCAAAGGGAGTATTTTTGCGCGCTGGTTTAGTTTTGCCAGCTAGTGTTTATTTTGCTTTATTTTATTTGTGGCAGTCGGCCATTTAGTGATTTGTTTTTGAGGAATTGAATAGAGTTGGACAGATTGTGTTCGGTCGTGATTTTTTTTTGGTGAAGTGTTTCCGTCCAAGTAGTTTGCTTGGGATTTGTTTGGCCGTTTTTCCCCCCTCTTCCTTATTCCTTTTTTTTGTTTGTGTTGTCCCGCATCAGAGCCAAGTTGTTGCTGGACATCGAATTTTATCGAAGTCCAGCTGGTGAATAGATTCTGCAAAGAATCGTGCGAGGGATTTCAGACAGGTTGGTCTGGTCCCGCAAATCAATTGCGTTTAAAAAGATTTAATTTTTGGTGTACGAATAATTTCTTTTGGGTGATTGTCGGCTTGTGTTGATTTTGAAAAAGGGTTTGTGTGCGGTATTATTTTCCTTGTGTCGGGAAAATTTCCGTTTCTTTTATATATAGTTATATATATACCTATATATATATCTATTGCGGCAGTTTCGGTGTAGTTTTTTTAAAAGAAGTTTATCTATCAGGTTTTCGTGTGTTCGTGTTGTTCGTTCGTCCGGGGATACCATACCGCGAGGGTCGTCTTAAATCCCACGCTTCGCGACTGTGCTATTCGGGCAAATAGGGAATTTAATTATCGCGTGGGGATTTTTGATTTTAGTTAGTTTAAATAAAGTTTAGTTAAAAATAGCGCGATAAGTTTAGCAATTGTATCTAAAAGTGCTCTTCTGCTAATGTTTAGAGGGTAAGAGTTGGCCTGGTTTCGAAATGTGCTAACGAGCAAATTTGCGGCTGGAGAGTTTGGAGTGAATACATTCTTTAGATGATTTGCAAAACCCATACCTTTTTCGCCATCACTTCTTGCCCAGTCACCGTTGGCTAAACGAATTGGAGATTCTGCCATAATGGGTAGATTTAAATTTTTTGTGGCATCCCAAAGAGAGTAATTTGTTGAGCTCGTCGGTGTAAGGTTATCCATGTATTGATGCAGATCATTTTCGTTTTTCGATTTTAATTCGTTTTGCAGTTTTCGGGTAATAAGGGTCAGCTTTTCTTTGAGATAAGGTGATCTGAAATGTTGCCAATCACGTCTTACTGATCTCTTTTCGGTTATGAGCGCAGCTATATGTTGGGGCACAAATTCCTTTTTTTGGGTAGTGTTATTGATTTTTGAGGTCGCTGACAGTGCGGCGTTTGTAAGAAGGGTAAAGTTACGCACTGACATATTCATTTGTTCCTCAGATTTCAGTGACACATTTAGGGTAATATGCGCACTTATATATTTCCTGAATTTAAGCCAGTTCGTATGTATGCTGGTGAGCATGTCGGCTGGGTTGACTTCTGAAATTGGCGCATATTTCACAGTTATAATTGTAGGTGTATGGTCAGACGAGAGTTCCACTGAAGACTCAATGGTCAGTTAAGTTCGTTTAAGGGTCTTTATTACTGCAAAATCAATAACATCAGGAATTTTGCGTCTATCTGTTGGCCAATATGTTGGTGTGCCTGACGAAACCACATCAAGGCCGAGTCTGCTGGTGGTATTCCAGAGTAACCTTCCTTTTGGTGAAACCAGTCGAGAGCCCCAGTAAGTGTGTTTGGCATTAAAATCTCCGGCAAGAAACTTTTGGCCAAGGGTCGCAAAAAATGTCTGAAACTCAAAGCTGGGCATAGTTAATCGAGAATTTAACTTCGTTAACCCGGTAATAGTTAATCAAAAATTTAACTTCGTTAAATTAAAAAGTTAATTTCGTTCAAAAGTTAAATTAAATAGTTAAACTTCCTATAGAAAACAAAAAAAAAAATTTTTTTACAAAAAACACATAAAAAATACTTTTTAACTATATTCAATTTAATGCCTGCACTCACAGACCCTTTTTCCAATCGGTTTCAGCTTTTCCAATCGGTTTGCTTTAAAATAAATGTGTGAGGAGGAAAGTCATCACTCGTTTTCGCCCCACTCAAGCATAATCACTATTTCTCAACTTTCGGCCATCGAATTGCAGGCCACTCTTTTCATGACTTTGAGGTAGGCATAGCTTAGGATTAACTATCGCCAACACTCTCTCTGGTTGTAGCGCGCAGCTCACGCTCGCAGTAGGCATAGCATAGGATTTTCCATCGCCAACGCGCTCTGGATCTTGGCGCATGACTTTGAGGTAGGCATAGCTTAGGATTAACTATCGCCAGCGCTCTCTCTGGTTGTGGCGCGCAGCTCACGCTCACAGTAGACGTAGAATAGGATTTTCGATTGTCAACGCCCTAATTGTCGGGCGCATTGCTCTTGGTGTAGACCCGAATAGTAGCTTCAGGCTGTATCTCTCTGGCCAGCGCGGTCATTTGCTCATGGTGCATCGCTCGCACCGAAAGTAGACGTCACATAGGATTTGGTCCCATACCAGCACGCGGTCGCATGGTTTCCAGCGGTACCCATCTCGTTTTAATTCCCTAAAACTCCCCGATAGACGAACAGCGGCCAGTACTCCGGGTAGACAGGAAATTACACGCCAAAAGGGGCGCGAGATAAATTTGAATACAAAATAATTTTAATAAAATAAGAAAATACTGGTAAATAGTTAAGGAGTAAACTATATCGAAAATAAATAAACTGAATATCAAATTTAAATCCTGTTTGCTATCAATCCAACGGAATTTTGGCCATCGCGCTGTCCCCAAACTTATACATTTTTGCAACGAACACCCCGGCTCCAAAATTACCTCGTTACAATGGAAACGGAATTTTGGTTGGAAAAAAACAGGATTTAATTTGGGTAAAATCGTAAAATCACTTTGAAAAAAAAAAAATAAATAAATAAATTAAACCCGTTTAAATTCTACGAACAGAGTGCGGCGCTCACAAAGAGACAACAAATAAAGCAAAAGAGGGAAAAAAAACCCACCCGTTAATTTCTACGAACAAAGTGCGGGAATTTAAAAAATTACATGAAGTGAAACAGTTAATGCGATGTAAAACACGCAAACGCGCCGGTACATAGTGCAAATCCGTTAACGCAGAACGGGAAATACGGGACTGTACCGCGAAGCAATTGAAATCGAACGAAGTGACGCGCGAGAAATCCGTTGAACAACGCAAACGGTAAATCGGCCAAGCAATACCGCGTGGCAACAAACAGGCACCGAAAACTAACGGACCAAGGGCCGCGACCAGCATCGAGGAAAAGAGAACAGCGAACAAAGTGAAAATAGTTAAGAAATTTATTGCCTAAATACTCTTAAAAAGAAGAGAAAGAATTCAGTGATTTAAAAGGGAAAAAAACGGAAATAAATTTAGAAAATCTGAACCATAAAACGCTACTAAAAGAGATAATAAATTATTAATTATAAATAATTAGTGAATATCGTGGGCAACAAGCATATCGTAGTGAGACCATTCGCAACGAAACTTAGTGATAAAAGAGCTAAAAAAAAAGAAAGGCCACGTTAGGAAACCCTCGACACGAGTCCAAGTATTGTGTAGTGACGCGGCCATGGAAGGCAAAGTGTTCACCAGTTGGGTGTATAGCCTCAACCAGGCCGATCTGGTGGCTTACGCGAACGAATTCGATCATGGACAAGGTACGTAAATGGTTTTGTTACTATGATGGGGGGCCCGACCCACTCGCGTTTATCGAGCGGGCGGAAGAGCTGTGCGCTATGGACGGGCTAAAAGTGAACCTATTGCCACGATTCTTGCCCGAAGTGCTAAGGGGCAAAGCGCTCGTCTGGTTCCGGATCTGTAACCGGCAGTGGGAAACTTGGGCGTTATTTACGAAAGATTTCCTCACCTTTTTCTTGCAGGCTCGCTACTACGAGCGTGTTGACGACACTATTCGAGGCCGCTTACAACAGGGCCACGAATCTTTCAGCGACTACGCGCTTTCCCTCCTCTACTTAATGCGTCAAGGGACGTACAATGAAGAGCAACGCCTCGAGCGAGTGTTTCGAAACGCCCGCCCCGAGTACCACTGGTACATTCGGCGCAAAGATTTCGACACTCTCGCCGAGCTTTTTGCCCTGGCTTAAGATATGGAATGTATCCAGGAGCGGGAGACGGGCAGAACTACTTCGCCGCCCGGGGTGACCGAACTGCTCCCATCATCTGGGGGTGGTGACCAACATCGATTATTCTCTCTGACACGGCAAGCCATAACCGACGCCCGGCCTCAGTTCAGGAGGATCGCATCGATCCCCGGGGTTGCCGTCGCTGTGGGAAGAGCGGACACTTTATACGTAATTGTACAAACCGCCAAGTAGATTTTTGTTGGCAGTGTGGCCAACGGGGCCGCAAGACCATCGAGTGCTGCCGCCAGCCGGGAAACGCCAGCGGAGACCACCCCGATCGAGGGGGGTGGTGGCTCCGGCGCTCCACCCTCAACACCAGTAATATTTGAACACGACGCCAGGCACATCCTCGCCCACGCAATCGTGGGGGGACAGCAGGTGCAGGCTATCGTCGACACGGGGGCGACGCGAAGTTTTATCAGCGGGGCGTTTGCTCACAAAATTCGACAAAAGAGTAGAACAGAAACTTTTAATGGGGATGTTAAACTGGCAGATGGGTCCAGTCGTAGCTTAGATCAGGTCGTCGAAGCGCGAGTCAAGCTGGGAAATAGCAATGTTTTGCTCAAATTTATCGTCATGCCCGACGCATACGAGGATGTCGTTCTGGGGCTAGATTTCCTTATTTTCACAGAGGCGAGTTTCACCTGCGCTGGTGCAACCTTACAATTGAAACCTGCCACGACCACGACGCAGTGTTTGCTGGCCGCGGAGACAACAACAAGTCAGCAGGAGAAAATCGATAAATTTCTGCGGGCAGAGTTGCCCCTCTTCACCGACTTAAAAGGGCCCACGAACATCACTGAACATCGCATCGTCATGGCGGATGATCGCCCCATCAAGCAACGCTACTTTCCACGTAACCCAGCTATGCAGGCCATCATCGACGACGAGATAAACAAACTTCTGGAAAAGGGATGTATAGAACCGTCACCCAGCCCGTACAGCGCGCCCATCGTGCTGGTGCGGAAAAAGACGGGGGCCTGGCGACTCTGTATCGGCTATCGACAGCTAAACAGTCGCTCTGTTCCAGACGCGTATCCCCTGCCGCGCATCCACCACATTCTCGATCGACTGCGAAACGGCAAGTTTATCAGCAGCCTCGATTTGAAAGATGGATACTGGCAGATTCCGATGGCCCAGAGTAGTAAACAATTTACTGCATTCACAGTGCCGGGCCGTGGGCTTTACCAATGGCGCGTCATGCCGTTTGGATTGCACTCGGCACCCGCCACGTTCCAACGCGCCCTTGATCAAATCATAGGACCCGAACTAGAGCCTATTGCTTTCACGTATCTAGACGACATCATTATCACCGGCGCTACTCTAAAAGAACATTTACACAACTTACAGGAGGTTTTCCGACGGCTGAGGGCGGCGAACTTGCGCATCAACCCGGAAAAGTGTGAGTTTTCCAAACACATGTTAAATATTTAGGGCATGTCGTAAGCGACGAAGGTATACATACGGACCCGGACAAAGTGGCCGCCATACGCGAGTTATCGCCACCCGAAAATATTCGAGGAGTTATGTGCGCCAATGTGAACTATGTCAGCAATACAAGGTGAGTCAGCAGGCCCCAGCAGGAGAAACACGGAAATACCACATTACTTGTGTTCGTCGACCAATTTTCTAAATGGACCGAGCTGGTGCCCCTGCGCAGCGCTACTGCCGAGGGACTACGCAAGGCATTCAGGGAACGGATACTCGCCCGCTATGGTGTCCCCAAGATTTTCCTCTCAGATAATGGCACACAATTTAGCAGCCGACTAATAAAATCATATTTCGAAGATATCGGGGTGCGCCAACGATTCACGGCACCATACACCCCCCAAGAAAACCCGACAGAGAGAAGCAACAGGACGGTGAAGACAATGATAGCCCAGTTTGCGGGGAAAAATCAAAAGACATGGGATGAGTTTCTTCCCGAACTGTCATTGGCCATTAACACCTGCGCATCCGAGAGCACGGGGTACAGTCCAGCCTTCCTCACGCAAGGGAGGGAACCACGATGCACTGTACGACAGGGTCACAGCAGGCACGGGAACCGTGCCCACAACCCCCACCGAACGAGCTACACAACTGCAGGAGATTTTTGACATCGTCCGGCACAACCTGGCAAAAGCTGCGGAGGACGTATACAATTCTCAGTTTTCCCTCACCAGTCATCGTTCGTTTGAAATGAAAGGGGGAAACCAGGGTTCGCACTGCGCATCTGAGCGAACTCAAACCCTTCCATGGCTCTAACCATGGGCCTGAGCCAGGCCAACACCATCCAAAACACAATAATAACTGTTTGCTTTCCTCTCCCACAGATCAACGTGTACCAGCGATCACACAACGACACGACGCCACCAAAATGAGCGACAACGAACAAAAGCGGTTTGACGCCGCCAAACAACGCTACCGACTGCGATTCGCCACGGAAGCCAACCGTGGACGCCGCACAGCACGACTAAACGATGGAGCAGAAGAGGTACCTTACGGGCCGCGGGGACGACACGGACAGCGTCTGAGGGTGATTGACCACTCGCCGAGTACGACTCCAGAACCCCTGTTCGAGGGCGCTTCCACATACACAACCCCGGCAGCGGAATACTGCAGCGCATGGCGCGCAGTATGCACCAGTAATCCCGACGACGTTACGGCCCGTAGCACCAGTATTGGACATGTCCATCGGCCCCAGCGATTGGGTAGGCGCACAAGTTGAAATAGGAACACAGCCACAGGCGCAGCCTGCTGCGAATGAAGACGCAAATCACGCAGGACCGGCGGCTACCTCACCCCTCAGCACCACTAGCTCGTTGGGTTTCGAGAACCATCCTGACAGTGCCATCTCAAATGGCGGCGACAGCGGTGTGTGCGGGCGCACACCGCCATTTGAACCGACGAAGTACAATCCAGGTCCGGTCCCGGCACAACCAGGATCAGACTCAGCCGCAAGCAGCTACACATCTAGTGCCTCGACCGCGAGCGGGTTTGAAACCGGCAGCTCCGATGCAAGTACAAGCGACTCCGAGAGCTCTAGCACGTCCGAGAACGACAACGAGGAAGTGACACCACACGTGACCTCCCCGACAGGCGAGCCAACGCCACAGGCCGCCGAAGACCAAAGGGAGGGGACTCCACCCGACGAAGATACGCTCGAAAGAATCGACTTGAGCTCACCGACTACGGCACCCCTACGCCCAGCCAGGTCTCCTCTACGAGCGGGAACAATAATTATACTCTCTGATGACGACAGCACCACCGCAAACTCGCAACCGAGTACGCCACTACGTGGATGCCGAACCGAAATTCAAGTCCTAGATCAGACACATCGCGAACGTCAGCCGTACCCCCGACACCGCGACCACCAGCAATGACACCCCCGCCTTGCGCGACGCCATCACCATCGGGCCGGCGACAACAATTCAAAACATTTGACATAAAGTTCGAAGAAACGACGCCAGCACCAGGGGTACGTACCATAGAGTGTACGATCAAATTATCCTTGATCATCCACGAGCCGCCAAGGTCACCGCGGGTATTTGAGGACATCACGAGCAGCCCGAAGACTACCTCTCTTCCACAATTACTTTACGCTGCAAAAGAGCAGGGCCCGAGAAGGATCGAATGGGCACACTCTCTGACCCCCGAGGCAGCCATCCTCCAGCTGTCCACCAGCCCCAACCGCTGACGTTAGTACGCTAGATGACAATCGCACACAAATAGTCGACGGCTCTACAGTTATGGGCACCGGGGTACCGCTCCCCAAGGCCTCATCGATAGCAGCGCCCTCTGCCCAACCGCTGATACGCCTAGGCCATTTCTGAGTAGCCATCACGACCAGTGAAAAGGACCTAGAGTAACCACCACGAAACCGCCCGACTCTCCCCGTCTGGGCAGGCGACAGTCCGACTGTGATCAGCGATGACGAAGAGGACTATATACCCCCCATGTCGCGGCAACCGCGCCCGAATCCCCGGCTCAACTGCGAGCGGCCGTGGACACCGCCTATCGCTGCCAAGCACACCGAGCTGCTGTGGACTCGGCGAACTACGACACGCATGCCAAGCGCACCTACGATTTCCACGGCTCACCGAAACGAAGTCACGAACACTTCCGCTGCGGCCGCGACTTACTCTCAGCAGCACCAGAGCCGGCAACGACAACCTGGCCCTCGGCAACAGCCGGAGGCATCTTCATCATACAATCTGTCGGACAACGCCCGACGTCAGCGAGGCGAACATGTCGACAGACCAGCCATCACCGCCGCCAACCTAATCCTTCCACCCGGAAGGCTGTATCACCACAGCACCAGAGCGTTTTTAGCAGCACAAGTCACGGAATCAGCCGCCACATACCGGGCCGGCGAATAGCATTCATATGCACCTTCAGCGGCCAATACTTCCGCATCCGCATCGGACCGACCAAGCGCTACACGGTCACACGAACTGGACCCCCCCCCCCGGGGGTAAGAGGGGAATGTGAGGAGGAAAGTCATCACTCGTTTTCCGCCCACTCAAGCATAATCACTATTTCTCAACTTTCGGCCATCGAATTGCAGGCCACTCTATTTTCCCATTTTTATACCCCCACACTCACTGTGGCAGGGTATACTAACTTTGTCACAACGTTTGTAACGCCCATAAGGAGGCTTGTCCGGTATGGAAAAGTATATATATTCTTGATCAGCATCACCGCCGGAGTCAATTTAGCGATGTCCGTCTGTCTGTCCGTCTGTCCGTCCGCACGATAGCGGTCGCAGTTTTGGAGATATCGACTTGAAACTTTGGGTACATGTTTTTCTCGTGAATACTGAGATCAAAGTCGAGAATCAGCCAAATCGGACAAAAACTGGGCGTGGCTCCCATACACCGAAAAAAAAGGTAAAAATTTTTCAAGTCTTTTTTATTGTTGTATTCGATTGGAAATGTTTAGAAACGTATTTTTGACATGGTCCGAGGTTCCGAAGCTACATATATAAGAGTCTAAATGGGGTCTTAGACCAATTTTTTTTTTGGTGAATTTGATTGGAAATTTTTAGAAATGGATTTTGGACATGGACCGGGCTCCAAAACCACCTATAATTGGCTCAAAATAGGGTCTTCAGACCACATTTTTTTATGTTCGATGTACTTCTTCCTGGTGAAATTACAAGTTTCGAACGGCGCAGGAGTCTGCGCTGAGGTTAGTTAGAAATTCTGAAATGAGGAAAGGTCCGTTCTTCGCCACCGGTAGACCCGACAAGTCGCACATCGACTTGAGGTAAATTCGCCAGAAATCCAATTCGGCAGTAATTCGACAGCGGCATTGGGTGAGTGTTTCAACATCGAGTAAGGTAATCGGAGTAGGAGTATTGTAGAATTTATTTCTCGCTCATTGCTCGCGGCGGAAAGCTCCCCGCTAATAGAAGTAGCTTAGGAGTATGTCCTCTCACCCGCAAGTAGTGCTCTTGGGGTATAGGTTTCCGGTAGTAGGCATAGCATAGGATTCTCTAGCATAGGATTCTCTATCGCCAACGTACAAAGAGTACGTTGGCGCTCTTTTCTGGTTGTGGCGCGCAGCTCACGCTCACATAGGATTTGGTCCCATACCAGCACGCGGTTACATGGTTTCCAGCGGTACCCCTCTCGTTTTAATTCTCTAAAACTCCCCGATAGACGAACAGCGGCCAGTACTCCGGGTAGACAGGAAATTACACGCCGAAAGGGGAGCGAGATAAATTTGAATACAAAATAATTTTAATAAAATAAGAAAATAGTGGTAAATAGTTAAGGAGTAAACTATATCGAAAATAAATAAACTGAATATGAAATTTAAAGCCTGTTTGCTGTCAATCCAACGGAATTTTGGCCATCGCGCTGTCCCCAAACTTATAAATTTTTGCAACAAACCTTGGACGCCGACGGCTTCACCCCTGTTCCAAAATTACCTCGTTACAAATGATAAAAATTTTTATCATCTTTATATCTTTGAAACAATTTATTTATATTCATATGAAGGCATACAAGTTTTATTAGAATATTAAAAAATAATAATGAAATTAATGAAAATTGGTTAAGAACAAATAGCACAGGCTATTCTAAACACAATGGCGTTCTCAGTTTTTCGCCATTTTGAGAAACTTGGGAAATGGAAAATACGATGTAAACATCCTGACGATGTAAACCTCACGTAATGGCTGAGAACGCCATTGCTTTTAGAATGTTCTATAGAATATAGAACACTTCGAAATATATCGACCTGTGTATTTAATTGTTTTGTGAAATAATTTTAAAATTAAGTGTCAATATCAGTATAAATAGTATGAATTCTTAATTATACCCCCACACTCACTGTGGCAGGGTATACTCACTTTGTCACAACGTTTGTAACGCCCATAAGGAGGCGTGTCCGGTATGGAAAAGTATATATATTCTCGATCAGTATCACCTCCTGAGTCGATTTAGCGATGTCCGTCTGTCTGTCCGTCTGTCCGTCTGTCCGTCTGTTCGTCTGTCCGTCTGTCCGTCTGTCCGTCTGTCCGTCTGTCCGTCTGTCCGTCTGTCCGTCTGTCCGTCTGTCCGTCCGCACGATAGCGGTCGCAGTTTTGGAGATATCGACTTGAAACTTTGGGTACATGTTTTTCTCGTGAATACTGAGATCAAGTTCGAGAATCAGCCAAATCGGACAAAAAGTGGGCGTGTCTCCCATACACCCAAAAAAAAGGTAAAAATTTTTTATTGTTGTATTCGATTGGAAATATTTAGAAACGTATTTTTGACATGGTCCGAGGTTCCGAAGCCACATATATAAGGGTCTAAATGGGGTCTTGAGACCAATTTTTTTTTTTGTGGATTTAATTGGAAATTTTTAGAAATGGATTTTGGACATGGTCCGGGCTCCAAAACCACCAATAATTGGCTCAAAATAGGGTCTTGAGACCACATTTTTATATGTTCGAGGTACTTCTTCCTACTGTGTGGGGGTATTTCAACTTCGGTATAGCCGAAGATAGTCCACTCTCTAGTTTTAACTTTTTTTATATTCAATAATAAAAAAAATTTTTGTTTTAAAGTTAACTAATGCTAGTTAATCGAAGAAATTTAACTTAACTAAATGAAAAAGTTAATGGTTTTCGAAATTAAATGAAACGTTAAAAGTTAACCAAAAATTTAACTTCGTTAATTAACTATTAACTAATTAACTAGCTAATGCCCAGCTTTGCTGAAACTACTGTTCAGTTATTTTAGAGCTGTGTGGCTTATTTTTAAGGGTTTTGTAGACTGAACACCCTCTGTAGTTGGAAGTGTGATTTCCATTTCCATTTCGCAGTTACTGCAATGTCTAACATTTACGTCTTGTCGCGGCACAAATTCGCCCCAGAATTTTTTTTGTTCTTGTTTTTGTGTTTTCCTTTTGTATGGGGCGACGGGTGAACAAAACCGAAGAGAAAATCACATTGGCACAGACCGAAAGAGCGCACGACACTTTTTATTATATTATTCATTTTTATACTTTACACCTCATTAGGTATAGGTATATTCACTTTGGGCTGATGTTTGTAACACCAAGAATGTTTGTAACACTTGATCAGCGTCACCTCCTGAGTTGATTTAGCCCTATCCGTCTGTTCATCTGTCGGTCCGTCTGTCCGTCCTCTTTTCTTGTAAACACGATTGTAGGAGCTAGAAGAAAGCTAGGGATCCCAAATTTTGGATTTATCCCTTTTAGGCCCTAGAAGGAGTTGGTATTTCAAATGGGCGGAATCGGTCGACTGCCACGCCTACCTCCCATATAAGTGATAATCGTGTTTTTACCCTAATTTTAAGATTTCATTAAAACAGTATGAAATTTTGTAAAGTGGGGTTTTCGGGGTCGCTGATTTCGAATTTGATGTCGGAATTTAAAATTCAAGATGGCAGATCCAATATGGCCCAGTAGGTGTAGGGTATATATAAGTCGGCTTGCCCGAATGAAACTTACTCACTTGTTAATAACTGTTTTCGATTGGAAATGTTTAGAAATGGATTTTCTAAATAGGGTCTTGAGACCAAATTTTTTTTTTGGTGGATTTCATTGAAAATTTTTAGAAACGAATCCAAAACCACCTATAAATGGCTCAAAATGGCGTCTTGAGATTAAATTTTTTATGTTGAGATATTTCTAAACTTCTACTGTGTGGGGGGTATTTCAGCTTCGGCATTGCCGAAGATAGTCCTCTCTCTAGTTTAATAATACACACCATTTTTTTGGAAATCTGGACCCAGGGACGAATGCAAATCATTCGTCTAAAAATGGTCGGTTTGGAATGTTTTTGGGCTCATTGCATAGAGGAGCCAGTCTTTGATAAATCGCAAAAAGAAGATTTAAAAATTTAGCCCCAGGGACGAAGAAATAACACCAAAAGAAAAATCTCAAAGTGGACTTAGTGATTTTTGACTGAGTAACAATTTTAAAAATTTGTAGATAGTGATTTTTAATTTTTTGTAACTTGGACAAGGGGTATGCAGGACTTAAGCTTTTATCACAGATTGTAGGATTACTATAGTCTAGAATGATGGCGTACTTATCTCGTTTTTGGAAACAATTAGTTAGGGATTTCTGTTAGAACGACGACGATATATAGATTTGGTGTAGAACACTATTTAAAACTCTCTAATGTTTCACAAAAAAAAATTTGGTTTTAACTACATAACATTATTTATTTAATCTTCTAAAATATAAATTCTAGTTGACCTTAATCCACTGATTTAGACAACGTTATGTATATATGGAGGCGATGTAGGCGTGGACTGGCATCGACATGAGACTTTCGTGGACTTTTGACGAAAAAACCGGATTCTATGAGACGTACACAGAGGGAATAAAAATCAGAACTGCATGGTCATGATTTGAAACGGCTATCGTTACGAAAAATTCAACACCGCACCGTTCTAAAACACAACCGAAACAGTTTCACTTTTTGAAGATGGTATGAGTTACTGGAGCGTGGGCTCGAATCTCAGTCAGACCAAATTTTTTTTTCAATTTCCGATTCTAATTTTGTTGCATTTTTGAGGAACTGAATGTCGATTTCAAGAAATCTAGAGTTAGCGCAGCAAAACCAACCCCGGATTCGTGACCTGCGACCCAGGAGGTGACGCTGATCAAGAATATATATACACTCAAAGAATTTTTTCGTTCGTAAGAAACGAAAAATTAGACAAACACACTTCGTTTGTTGTTTCGTTTGCAACCAACGTTTAAGTAACGAAAAAAAATGTTCAGCTCAGCCAGGATTCGTACGCGGGACGTAAGGTTTATAAGTTACGCACATACACGCTGTGCCACTGAACTACTTTCGTTCTGGTCGATAAAAACAAAGCTTATATCGAATTCGTTTAAACGTTTATTAGAAATTAGTTTTAATTTGCAGCAATTTAAAAACGTTTCCAATAAAAGTTAAATGCAATACTTTTATTGGAAACGTTTTTGAATTGTTGCAAATTTATTTATTATTTGCGGCAAAACGACTTAATTTGGAGCAAATGTTTTTTGTTTGTTTTTTCGTTTAAGTTTGTATTCAAAAGTAGTATATTTGAAGCAAACGTTCTCCAAACATAATAATTCTTTGAGTGTAGTTTTCCATACCGGACACGTCTCCTTCTTGATGTTACAAAGATCAGACCACAGTGAATATACTCATGAGGTGTAGGGTATAAAAATCACAAGGGATCCCTCCGTTACCCAGACGCATTGATATCCATTTTCAGGGTCCAATACCCCACTGTGCGTCGCCCCGAACAAAGGGAAAACACAAAAACAAGAACAAACAAACAATAATAACAACAAACAAATTTCTGTCGCGAATTTATGCCGCGACACAGTGGCGTAAATATACTCAACGGCATCTGGTAAAGTTATTAAAACCACAATCTATAGGGTCAAAATAAATTCAAAATCAAGCATTGTATTTCTTCCAGAGCATGATATGTAAGTCGCTAACGGCTTCGCCTTTGCACAACATCTATTTAAATTTGGTCTCTTCAACGTTTTTACTCTTTCGGAAGAATCAGTTTCAATAATTATTTGTAAAGCCAAGCATCGATTTGGTGTATTTACAACTACGGTCGAACCCGCTTTACTGAAACATGGATGTGTCAGACATTTTGTTTCATTTTGTATTGAAAATATACAAATTACAATGAACATTACATTTTTAGGGCGTGTTTCATGTATGCGAAGTTTAATTGATATTAATTTGTGTTTTGGAAATTATATTTTTTTCAGTCAACCGGGTTTCAGTAAAGGGAAATAATTTGTATGAAAAAGGCTAAAAAAATCCTAGGGATTAAATTTTCGTTTCATTTAAGCTGGTATACGTACAATTTGCTACCGCGGAAAAAAATGTATCTTATACAAAAAATTATACATTCTCATGCAAGCAAATTTGTTTTTTTATTCGAACTATTTAATTTAATTTTTTGGAAAAAAAAATAAACTAATTTGAAAATTTAGCGATAGGCGAAGGGGGGGATATATCCCCTTTACCCTATTTACGCCACAGCCGCAACATAATTGATTACAAAAGTAATTAATACCGCACACATCTGGTTAGAAGTTATAAAAGGCTTTAAAAAATATGCATCCAATCTACAGAGATCAAGTTCGAGAATCAGCCAAATCGGATAAAAACTGGGCGTGGCTCCCATACACCGAAAAAAAAGGTAAACATTTTTCAAGTCTTTTTTATGGTTGTATTCGATTGGAAATGTTTAGAAACGTATTTTTGACATGGTCCGAGGTTCCGAAGCCACATATATAAGGGTCTAAATGGGGTCTTGAGACCATTTTTTTTTGTGGATTTGATTGAAAATTTTTAGAAATGGATTTTGGACATGCTCCGGGCTCCAAAACTACCTATAATTGGCTCAAAATAGGGTCTTGAGGTACTTCTTCCTACTGTGTGGGGGTATTTCAGCTTCGGTATAGCCGAAGATAGTCCACTCTCTAGTTTTTTAATTGTTTGAAGTTTTTAAAGAAGTATATAACATAAAGAAAAACGATAACACAAATTTACTTTTTAAAACTTACACACAGAAAAAAAATATGATTGTAGCATGGTCGCAGAGAATATATCTTTTGTGCTATAATAATATTATTATTGTAGCGATCATTGATGGTTGGGGTGACAAAGCTAATGATTTCAGAGATCATAATATGATGCAGACAGATAATTTTTTGGCTGCTTCATGTACATTTTGCATATCTGTCAATTTTATCGTATCTCACCATTTTCATACAAAATTCATCGGATGGGATATTCAATAATGATAATGACAACCATATAATGATCGGCTTGAATGATAAAGTTTACGTATTTTGAAGATGGTCAAAATTTTAAGGCGTGGCAGTGGGCGGATATTAGATTTCAATAGTCATCCCTCTGCCCATTCACGTCCCAGTTCCAAATCCAAAATTTCAGCGAAATCCCTTGAATAGGACCCGAGGGTCAGAGCTTTAAAAATTTTAGGGCGTGACAGTGGGCGGATCTTAAATTTCAATAGTCATCCCTCTGCCCATTCACCTCCCAGCACCAAATCCAAAATTTCACCGAAATCCCTTGAATTGGACCCGAGTTACAGAGCTTTAAAAATTTTAGGGCGTGGCAGTGGGCGGATCTTAAATTTCAATAGTCATCCCTCTGCCCATTCATCTCCCAGCACCAAATTCAAAATTTCAGCGAAATCCCTTGAATAGGACCCGAGTTACAGAGCTTTAAAAATTTCAGGGCGTGGCAGTGGGCGGATCTTAAATTTCAATAGTCAACCCTCTGCCCATTCACCTCCCAGCACCAAATCCAAAGTTTCAACGAAATCCCTTGAATAGGACCCGAGTAACAGAGCTTAAAATTTTTTAGGGCGTGGCAGTGGGCGGACCGCACATTTCCAAAAGTCAACCCCCTGCACATTCACCACCCAGCACCAAATCCATAATTTCAGCGAAATCTCTTGAATAGTACGCGAGTTACAGAGCTTTAAAAATTTCAGGGCGTGGCAGTGGGCGGACCGCAAATTTTCATAGTCAACCCTCTGCCCATTCACCACCCAGCACGAAATCCAAAATTTACTCGAAATCCCTTGAATAGGATCCGAGTTACAGAGCATTACAAATTTTAGGGCGTGGCAGTGGGCGGCCGCAAATTTTCAGAATCAACATATTACCAATTCATTATCCAAAATCACATATAAAATTTCAGCGAAATCGGTTAAACACTGCATAAATTATAGCCTTTTAGAACAATATTTGCCACGCACACCTCGAACGCAAAAATCGGTCAAGTATTTCTTGAGTTATAAGGGAACAAACATACATACATACATA
The DNA here is from genome assembly GCA_951394025.1 of Heteromyza rotundicornis. NCBI lineage: Eukaryota > Metazoa > Arthropoda > Insecta > Diptera > Heleomyzidae > Heteromyza > Heteromyza rotundicornis. The sequence goes on along the minus strand of OX596013.1, from coordinate 142,763 downwards.
CAAACCTACAAACCTACAAAGAATTTTATATAAGTAAGAGATTGTTCTGATTATATAAAATTATTGTGTATTCTGATTTGGTTACTTCTTCGGGCTCTTGGTCATGCTTCCACTCAATTTGTACCACTCAAAAATGTACTCAAAAATTTACCTAACTATAGGTCAATGTACCTAAACCACATGCTTGCATTTTCATCTTTATACCCCCACACTCACTGTGGCAGGGTATACTAACTTTGTCACAACGTTTGTAACGCCCATAAGGAGGCGTGTCCGGTATGGAAAAATATATATATTCTTGATCAGCATCACCGCCGGAGTCAATTTAGCGATGTCCGTCTGTCTGTCCGTCTGTCCGTCCGCACGATAGCGGTCGCAGTTTTGGAGATATCGACTTGAAACTTTGGGTACATGTTTTTTTCGTGAATACTGAGATCAAGTTCGAGAATCAGCCAAATCGGATAAAAACTGGGCGTGGCTCCCATACACCGAAAAAAAAGGTAAACATTTTTCAAGTCTTTTTTATGGTTGTATTCGATTGGAAATGTTTAGAAACGTATTTTTGACATGGTCCGAGGTTCCGAAGCCACATATATAAGGGTCTAAATGGGGTCTTGAGACCATTTTTTTTGTGGATTTGATTGAAAATGTTTAGAAATGGATTTTGGACATGCTCCGGGCTCCAAAATATTAAATGTACATGAAACAGCCAAAAAATTATCTGTCAATTTTATCGTATCTCACCATTTTCATACAAATTTCATCGGATGGGATATTCAATAATGATAATGACAACCATATAATGATCGGCTTGTATGATAAAGTTTACGTATTTTGAAGATGGTCAGAATCATATTTCAATGGAATCATATTATGATTACATTGAAATATGATTCTGACAAACGTGTTTTTTCGTTGCTTGTATTCATCTATATAAACTGAGATCAGTTTTATTGAATTGATATAAAATAACACGCCAATACAAATTTTTTAAATCAATATACATATCGCTCATTCCCTACAACTCAAAAAATCATATTGTTGGGAAATCACGATTTGAAATTTAAAATTTCAGTATTTTATATAAATTTCAGCACTTGGAATGTTTTTGAAAAAAGGTTAAAATATATCATTAAAGAAATGAATTCTGTCTTTTGGCGGCATGTATACATAATATCTGAGGATCCTAGTGCATTCGTAACTCCAAAACCCCAAATTTTGAGATGTGTCTTTATTGCAGGGAATGAGCGATATGACTAGAACTACTTAAATATGATAAATTAATGGATAAAGGTTACATTACAAAATTTAATATATAAAATTTTTCTTTTACACTTTTTAAACTTTATTTAAAAAAATTTTTAATAACAATAAAGTGGAAAAAAAATTTTTTTTTTTGTCGAAATGTACCTAAAATCCATCAAATGTACCTAATGGGTGGTGTGAATAAACGAATAGCAATAGTTATTTGCATACAAAATTTTACAAAATTATATGCAAAAAGCATTTGCTATTTCTTTATTCACATCACCCTATTCGAAAAAGTCGGAATTTCCATACCTGCAGCTCACGGCGATTTGGCATAGGGAATCTGAGGATAGATAGCTGCGGCGGTAGCAGCAGCATAGGAAGTAGATGAAATTGTACCAGCAGAGTGCGGGTTAAGAGCGCGATATGGCGAGAGTTGGATATGCTTGTCGTTAGATGTGATAGCACTTTTGTCCACAAGATCACGGAAATCACTTCGTAGAGGTTTGACATCGTCAGTTAAAATGAGATTACTCTGCACTAAGGCATTCAATCCCGGGACCCCGAATCTCGAAATCCCGGAATCCCGGACGTTTTCTCAATCCCGGGATTTTGAGTCCAGAATCCCGGGATTCAAAAAATGCATTGCTTTTTTTATGCATTGCTTAAGATATTTTTGAAGTTTTTCCACAATAATACAGCCATGAATTTACATTCAATCTAATTGGTAAATTAAAAAACCCACTGTTGCAGATTTAGTGGTACACACACAAAAAAATTTACAAAATTTTTGTCAATAACGGTTAACAAACAATTTTTATCGATCTGAATAAAATTTTTTCAATTTAAACAATTTTTTTTTTACAAAAAAGATATAAGTTAAAATTATTTTGTTGACCGTATATTGAAAACTTTACGAATTGAATAAATGGTTTTGTGTGTGTTTTACTTTTGAATGGACACCAATTTCAATAGTTTTAAACAACAGTTCGTGTATCTGTTCCCGCTATAATACTAAAACTACTGAAAATAAGTTTTTCGTGTGTAGCATGAAATGGAGCTTTCAGAATTTTATGATTATAATCGGATTCAGGTGGCAAAAAAAAATGACTTGTTCGATCAATGTAATTTAAAAAGGATTACTTTTTGTTCCACTATATTTATTTTAAATATTATTTGTTTTGTTTAATGTAATATTTAATAATTATTTTTTCTTTGTCGAATTAAAATTAAATTAAACTTCAAATATTGTTGCAACAATTTCCTCTTTAATTTTATATTAATTATTGTATTTAATTGGAAAATCCCGAACAAATCCCGGGATCCCGGGATTGTAATTTCAAATTCCGAAATCCCGGGATTTTCAAAAACACTTCGGGATTGAATGCCTTACTCTGCACGGCATGTAGATCTGATAACAAGTCTTCAATTTTATTAATGAAGAGTTTGTTATCATTCTGCAAAGAACTGATTAAGGAGTGCGCACATGCATTTTCAGAGCAACAATTTCGTCGAACACAATTTGCAACGTGATCTCTTTGTTATCACTCGTTTGTTGATGGGATACCACTGGTTTTAGTTGTTGATGTTTTTGTTTTTGCAAAGTGCCGCTGGCACACTGCACTTGTTGCAGTGTTAAAACTGTAAAACACGAAATAAATTGTATAACAGTGAGTTTTGGTGATTGGGTATTTACCCAATACCAGATACGAAAGCGATTCATTTTATTTCTACGGTGATCTTGTAATAATAATTTATTCAAAATTATTTAGAGATTTACGCAGCGGAACCATTTTGGTGTGTTCTGAGTGTGGTGGCCCAAACGTCCGAGGTCTAGGTCCACTCACTAGCGTAGTGACACATGTGCAGTCGTAAAATTGCCGAAACATCCGAGGTCTAGGTCCCCGGTAACATTAGTGATATTATAGGTTTCAAGATTACTGGAGGAGTCGCGGAATCGCCGAGGCCCAAACGTCCGAGGTCTAGGTCCCCGACAACCTTCATTTGCTGGTGACGTAGCTGAACTCAATCTCGCCCGCTTAGCAGAATGAAGCAGAGTCCGTCTTAAATTACTTGTTTCATTTTTTTAAACCGTGTTCGTCCGTTATGCAAGCAAAGTGTGTCTGAAAAGTAGGCACAGCTTTGGGAATAGCACTTTCAGCTCGAGAGGTACAATGCGAGGTACTATTATTGTCTTGAGGGTGGTGTAAGTCTACAACTATGGGGTTTAATGCAACTATGGGGTTGGAAAATCCACGATGTAAATGAGAATTGTGTCTCCTATAACATGTTGCACAATTATACTGACTTTTACAATCCTTGATAAATGATTTTTTCGAACTATTGATTGTCTTTCATTCACTTTCATACTAATAAACTTTGGACAATTTCTTAGAGAATGTCGCTCATTTCGACAAAGTTGACAATTGAAACTATTGACAGTGGAATCTTGTACTGGGTGAAGGGGTAAAATTGTTGGGATTTTTCTCGGAAGGCAGATGGGAATTTTGTATAGCTTCGAGTGTACGAAACCTACTCGGCAAAAAATTATTCAAATCATCCCATTTTGGGATTTCCATTTTATTCGCAATACGTTGTTCCCATAAAGATAGGGAACTTTCAGACAACCGAGTGGAACAGAAATAAACAAAATGGGGTCCCAGCTTTCTACATCAATATCGTACAACTGCAACGTAGAGATACAGCTGTTTATGTCACGTTGCAATTTCTTAACTGCCTTTCCTTATTCGCTAGTGACTGGATGCAAATTGAATAAATCTTTTAACTAGCATGTTACCAACATACGTTTATTTTCCTAGCTATCTGTTAGATTTTTCCATGCCTGCTGGAAACCATTATTCGTTAGAGGGGACATCTTAACAATAATATCCAGCGCCTCACCTTAGATGTTCTGAATTAGGTAAAAAAGTTTCTCAGCAGTAGCTATTCTGGTGTTTGATATATATATGACAGTGAACAAGTCACGAAACGAAGGCCATCAAACATAATCACCATCAAAAATTTCAGTATCAGAAGGGGAGATTAATATTGAGCCCAGCGCTCGGAGAATCTGTAAACAATTGACTTTATGGAATCGTGGGAGAATGTCGAGATGAAGTGGTCATATTATGGGTATATTCGCCCATCAAAGCGGCACAGGCTACATACACTAAATAACACTTATTGTATTTATCTTCGATTACGCTTTTGCCTGGAGAAGTTGAGGGTTAAGTAGAAATTGACTTCAAACAAGACTTATATGTTTCTTTTACATCGAACCATAAAGAGTTCAGCTCCTCTCTTTCAATTTTTAAAGAGAAAACGGAATGATTACGTTGAGAAATTTTGTTAAAATTGGTTTCAAATGCCAAAATTGCAACATCTGAACTTACGAAAGTTTCAACAGCGGCCATGTATATTTAGTTAGTGTAAATTGGTGAGGGTGGAGGACTTTTCTTCTCCAAAAATTAGAAATGTATATAAAAATCGATAAATCTATATATATAAAAGAGACGTGTATGTTTGTCTCGAGTAGACGCGAAAACTACAGCACCGATTCTCACCAAAATTTATATATGTGTTCTAGGGGTCGTGAGTCGTGACATAGGATAGGTTTTGACACGCCCACTTTTACCGCCCACAAGTTAGAAAATACGAATTTCTCTCACATTTGTGAATCTTTAAAAGCAAATACCATATGATGAACAATCAACTTGGTTGCCACCTAGGACTTAATTTTTCCCCACCCAAGCAGTGTTACCATATCTGCTGATATTCCCAGTACAACATTAAGGTCCGCACACATCAACGCAAAGTACCGCAGCCGCTGCGAAACTTACTCAAAAATGTTTCTTGCAAATGCGAAAATATATTTGTTTGAGGTGAGCAATTTCATAAAAACAAATAAAAATGTGAATCTATCTATATCTATATATCTGTATATATAAAAGAGACGTGTATGTTTGTCTCGAGTAGACGCGAAAACTACAGCACCGATTCTCACCAAAATTTATATATGTGTTCTAGGGGTCGTGAGTCGGGACATAGGATAGGTTTTAACACGCCCACTTTTACCGCCCACAAGTTAGAAAATACGAATTTCTCTCACATTTGTGAATCTTTAAAAGCAAATACCATATGATCAACAATCAACTTGGTTGCCACCTAGGACTTAATTTTTCCCCACCCAAGCAGTGTTACCATATCTGCTGATATTCCCAGTACAACATTAAGGTCCGCACACATCAACGCGAAGTACCGCAGCCGCTGCGAAACTTACTCAAAAATGTTTCTTGCAAATGCGAAAATATATTTGTTTGAGGTGAGCAATTTCATAAAAACAAATAAAAATGTGAATCTATCTATATCTATATATATATATATAAAAGAGACGTGTGTGTTTGTCACCAGTAGACGCGAAAACTACAGCACCGATTCTCACCAAAATTTATATATGTGTTCTAGGGGTCGTGAGTCGGGACATAGGATTGGTTTTGACACACCCACTTTTACCGCCCACAAGTTAGAAAATACGTATTTCTCTCACATTTGTGAATCTTTTAAAGCAAATACCATATGATCAACAGTCAACTTGGTTGCCACCTAGGACTTAATTTTTCCCCACCCAAGCAGTGTTACCATATCTGCGGGGTTTTTTACCTTTCGGTTTCTTTCAAAGTATGAAATCGATTTGCTAAAGTATTTCACGTCGATGTACCGATCACAAATTTCAACAACTTCGTGTATTTTCAACATTAAATGCAGCAGGGAGTAATAATTAAGGTTATTTCCATTTGATTGCATGTAACTTTACAACAATGGAAAAAACCTAAGGCAATGCCAAAATAACACGGCTTCTCCTTGAGTATTACATATTCGCAATTCCATAATTTGCCCCAATCTCCCAGTGCACATTTTACGCCCACTTTCACAGTACTTCATTTCCACTTAAGTGCATTTGCCATTTACATTCCAAATAACTACGGAAAAATGTCTATTGTGAATGGAAATTAAATTATACCCAACTTAAAGCTCCCCACACAATGCCGCGAAATTTCCCCAAAAATTGCTCAAAAATTGCAAGGCGATATTCGGCTCGGACAAATTTTTTCGTGCTGAAAAATTTCACAAAAACAAAAACAAATGCATATCATTCTAGAGCGCACTATCGTATTTTCAAGAAAAAGTACCACGACACCAACGAAATTTTGCATTCATGTGTGGCGACCTTAAATGCGCACTGCGAAAGTCGCCCACTTTCACAGTAACCCTACACACAGTACTTCATTACAACTTAAAATACCCAAAATTCCGCCGCCGCGGTACTTTCTCGAAAATTCTTCCAGCAAAGATATTGGAATACAAAAATTTGTTTGCGGTGAAAAAATTCAAAGCTACAACTAAAAATGTGTATCATTTATAAATTTTCTTTAAAAAAACGCAGTATCGCATATTCAAGCAACATTTTTGTTCAAGTTCCGTACCGGCTGCGGAATTTCGCGTTGGCTTATGGGGACCTTAATGCAGGCAAACCGCCATTAATATTACGAGAAGACGTCCATTTCGAATGAAAATTAAATTAAACTTGACTTAAATGCACACACTGCAATTGGCCTTTTCGGCAAATAAGCACTGCAAAATTGTCCCAACAAGTTATAGAAATCACTTTCTTCCCACAAGAAAAATTTACAAAAACACAACAGAACGTCTCTCAATGTGGCAACACTCCTCACAGACGGGGCGCTCAACCAGTGCAGCCAACTTTAGGCAAATTTGAATATTCCCTCCCGCACCAGCATCGGAATCTACAGATTTGTTCGTTTTCAAGTGTTTACACTGCCGGGCCATTTTGTGCGAGCCGACCCGCTTTGCTGGGCCTAAAAAACTTTTATAATTCCATTGTTAAACTTATCCCATAAGCAAATTTTTTCCCTGAAACCGAAAGGTAAAAATTTCACCGAAGTTGAAACAGATATGGTAACATTGTTTGGGTAACACTTCGTAGATGAGCAACCGCAACCAAGTAAATTGTTGATCATATGGTATTTGCTATAAAAAGATAGTTACTGTGAAAATGTGAGAGAAATACTTATTTTCTAACTTGTGGGCGGTAAAAATGGGCGTTTAAAAACCTATCCCACCTCACGACCCTTAGCGGATACACCAATGTTAAAAGTTGTTAAAAAATTTTGAAATTGAATGGACATACCAGCCCATTCAAAAGTAAAACACACGCAAAACCATTATACCAATTGAACAATCGCCTTAAAACACTCAATTCGATTTTACTTTAATTTCTTTAATTTCTGTTGTAGAAGTTGAGAAGTTGAAAAACCAAACATTCCAATGTATGCATTAGGGTACAATAGGGTGGTACTAACTGAGATCTGGTAGGTAAGTACTAGAAGGGTGTACTTAAGGGCAATGACGTATAATGACGTTGTAGGTCTCCTCGAAAAAAATTTTGATATATTATACTTTAAAATCGGTTAATAAATGGTGACGATATGATGAAATATGTCAATGCGCGTAAAAGTATTAATTATATTTTTTTTAAATAGTTCTAATGGAATAATCGGTATACTTCCTTTGCAAGAGTTTAATGATTTTTCGAGAGGTTTTATTTTCTGCAATTGGAATGGTATATTAAGGTGGGTAAGTACTAGAAGGGTGTACTTAAGAGCAAGGACCTCTGAGACGTTATTATATATTATATATTTTGATATATTATACATTAAAATTGGATCTGGAATCTCCTTCCAAATATGCTTCAAATTAGATGGTGTGCGGACAACTTTATTTTTTCGAGACGGTCTAATGTACATTAGACATGACATAGTGTATGCTGGTAACGAGCAGCTCTTGGGGGTGCCTAGGTATCGTCAGGTAAAGGGAGAGGCAAACACATCGCGGAGTCTGTATACGAGCTGTTGATGGAGTGGAAAATCGTTGACCGGGTTCAAGCTATTTCAATCGACACAACATCTACGAATACTGGTCAATTTAAAGGTGCAGCGCCAATTCTAGAGCAGGTATTACAACGAGATATCTTATATCTACCATGCAGACATCACATATATGAACTGCTATTAAAGGAAGTGTTCGAAGCCAAATTTGGTGCAGCGTCTTCGCCAGGAGTGACAATTTTTGCTCGATTTAAAAAAGAATGGGGCAATATAAATGATAAGCACTACAGGTCTGGCATTGAGGACGATGAAATCGCTGCCAAATTACAAGTTCATGTGCAAATCGAAATCAAGTCATTTTGTTTGGCTCAACTGAACGAAAAACACCCCAGAGCAGACTACAAAGAATTCCTGGAAGTCGTTCTTTTGTTCCTCGGCGAAGACATACCGAATTACCATTCACAACTGCTATTGAGGCAGAGAGACACCTTTGGTATCTCTCTGGTGAACCTGCAGCTTTAGCATTATTCGACGGAAACGTCCCTCATGACATCAAGCGGAAAATTACGAAAGCGATTCGCTCATTCGAGAAAGAGTACGAGACGAGCGAGTGTGAAGAGGACGAGCATGAAGAGAACGAGGAGAAGGAAGGCGAAGAGAGCGAGGACGACAGCGAAGAGGGTGACGAGGAACCACCAAAATCAGTACGAGCTATTGGTTTCAAAGACTCAAAATGGATTGAATTGAGGTCGAAACAAGAAATAATTTGGAAAGATTTGAGCCATTTCGTCACATATGAGACAGCACATTTTTTCGAACGCTTCGCCTTGCAGACAGATTTCATTTCTACCGAACCTGAAACTTGGACAGAACGCGAAGACTACCAGCAAGCGCAAGAGCTCCTGCACAAATTGCATGTTGTCACCGACGCAGCCGAAAGAGGCGTAAAATTAATGGAAGACTACAACAACGTGTTGTGGCGAAACGTGAAGGAGAAAGCGCCAATCGCAAGGAATATCCAGCATTCACTAAAAACCAATTAATTTGATTAATATTTTATAACAAAATAAAAATCATTACTTTATTAGCGTTCAATAAAAAATTAAATTGTATTACAATTAAAAAAAATGTTTTTAGGTCTTTTTATGTCTATTTTGTATGGGAGCTCCTCTAAGGGGTAGAGATAAAGGTTAAGTACATTCCGCAAAAATGTTGGGGGAGAAAAAATAATGGGGGTCAGTCATACATTATACCCCTCTAGGGTAGGGTTACCAGACGTACTCTTTTAAAGAGTACAGTACTCTTTTTTAGGCCCTCCTCTTTTTTACTCTCACTTCTTTCCCGGAAGTACTATTAAGTACTCTTTTTCTTATTTCTGGGACTTTATCATATAACAGCATCGGCTCAGAAGGGTAATCAATTTTTATTATTCGTCAGAATTAAAATAAAAAAGCTTAAAATTTTAGGTTGTGAAAGTTGAACTGTATCATTAAAAAAAAAAAATTAAAAACTAGAGAGTGGACTATATTCGGCTATGCCGAAGCTGAAATACCCCACAGTAGGAAGAAGTACCTCCAAAGCTGGGCATTAACTAGTTAATTCGTTAATAGTTAATAACGAAGTTAAATTTTTGGTTAACTTTTAACGTTTCAGTTAATTTCGAAAACCATTAACTTGTTCATTTAGTTAAGTTAAATTTCTTCGATTAACTAGCATTAGTTAACTTTGAAACAAAAAAAATGTTTGTATTATTGAAAGTAAAAAAAAAAATTAAAAATTAAGAATTCATACTATTTTTAATAATCTACCTAGCCACACTGTTGAAAAATTGTAAACACCGAACTCTTTCGAGTTGTTGACAAAAATTTAAAGTTCCAAGTCGAGACGGCCCGTCGTCAAATGTATCGACTTGGTCGGCGGCGAAATATTGAGTCGATTGTGTCGGCTCAATCGATAATGACATCGATTTGTTCTAAGGCATTCAATCCCGAAGTGTTTTTAAAAATCCCGGGATTTCGGGATTTGAAATCACAATCCCGAAATCACAATCCCGAAACAATTTAAGGAGTACAGTACTCTTTTTTAGGCCCTCCTCTTTTTTACTCTCACTTCTTTCCCGGAAGTACTATTAAGTACTCTTTTTCTTATTTCTGGGACTTTATCATATAACAGCATCGGCTCAGAAGGGTAATCAATTTTTATTATTCGTCAGAATTAAAATAAAAAAGCTTAAAATTTTAGGTTTGTTAGCAAAGCTGGGCATTAACTAGTTAATTTGTTAGTAGTCAATTAACGAAGTTTAATTTTTGGTTAACTTTTAACGTTTTAGTTAATTTCGAAAACCATTAACTTTTTCTTTAGTTAAATTTCTTCGATTAACTAGCATTAGTTAACTATGACACAAAAAATTTTTTTTATTATTAAATGTAAAAAAAAAAGTAATAATTAAGAATTTATACTATTTTTATAACCCTTATATTAACTTGATTTGGGTGGACTATATATATATATATATATATATATATATATATATATCCTCAAATCTGCGGCGAGCTTTTTCATACACTTCCACATGAGCTAGAGACCTGAAATTTGGAACACTGACAGAACTCCGGTGACAATGCATTCTACGTCGACTTCAAAATCTGCAATGATATTCAGAGAAAATACCCAAAAACCCTTAATTTTAAATCGAAATTGCTGAAATTAATTTAGAGTCGGTTAAAGGGTTATATTTTAAAAAACTTGTTTTTTACTCTTTTTTTTATTTATTTTCTATAGAAACTTTAACTATTTAATTTAACTTTTAACGAAGTTAACTTTTCAACGAAATTAACTTTTTAATTTAACCAAGTTACATTTTTGATTAACTATTACCGGGTTAACGAAGTTAAATTCTCGATTAACTATGCCCAGCTTTGTTTGTTAGTTTGAAGCATCTTTCGTCACATTGCATTCAAAAAGTTACCAAAATTCTTAAATGCTAGGAATAAAAGAAAAATTAGTATGAGACCTACCATCTTTTTAACCGAAATATTAAAAACAATTTTGTATGTCTTTATCGAAAACCATCCATATACAACATTAGCACCCAGGGTCTAAAATTTTGTGTTCAACTTATTATCCGCTTAATTTTAAAACTTTTTTGAAGACATATTTTTCTAATATTTTTGTCTTTTAAAAAATATGTGGTCTAAAACCGAGGAGTTTGGAACCCCCTGCAACTCTGTACTCTTTTTTACTCAAGAGAATCTGGTAACCCTACTCTAGGGTAACCCCTAAGAATCTGTGGGGTCGATTTTTCTCAGATTTCGACGATTTTTATGACCATTTTGTACGGGAGCCCCTGTAAGAGGTGGATATAGCGGTTTAGTATGATCCGAAAAAATGTTAAGAGATGAAAAAAAATGTGGTTCGGTCATCAATTTTAGCTGTCTAGGGTTACCCTGAGTGAAGTTAGAGCCAATTTTAGATAAACGTACATTTTGTATGGTGGCCCCTCTAAGGGGTGGAGATAGGGGGAGAAAAATATGCAGGGTCAGTCATATAACCCAACCCTCTAGAAGCAACACCTCGGCAGCTATGGGGCTAGGAGTCGATCCATCACCCATTTTTTTGAACTTTGACCTCGATGAGGGTCGGTTTACCAACATACCCACCCCCTAAATATTTTGCCTCACTCATAAATCTAAAAAAATACTTTACATAAACAAAAAAAAATAAAAAATAATTCATGGCCGAAAATGGGTTAATATTGAATTGTGTATTAAACAGTTGCGCCTGCTCAATACACTATCGAGAACGAATTGGAAGAAGTAGAATGTGTAACCTTACTTATTGTGGAAATGTTTTCTGGAACTCACCGAAGTTAGAAAAATTACAGAATTTCACTGGAGAATATAACTGAAATTTAATGTTAGGAAAAGCTGAAAATGTAATAAAACCTCTGCACCTGTGCTATGCTCTGTTGTTCAGTCACAGAAAACAAATGAAAAGCAAAAAAAGGAACGGAAGTAGCGCAATGGAGAAGCTGTGATCTTTTCACCACGGCGTTGCCAGAAACATCTCACCACGGCGTCACGTATAATCTATGGATCTGATCTATGCTAACTGAAAAATAAATTATAGTAAACCCAGGAAGTATGCAATGGTGTGCGGCAGTACTTGCATTAATAACGATGATCCTGAAAGCACGCAAGCCTTTCGCTTACAAATATATGAAGGCGACCCAGAACTATGCAGTGAATTGGCTATTTTCACGATTTTCACACTTTTCCGGGTGAATTTTCCGGGTTTTCTTGACGAAGGCAACACAAAAGAAATTATCCAAATCGGTTGCTCCGTTGATTTCTGATGCGATGAGTAACACATTTCGCGACTTTGTTTTATATATATAGATTATCTTACAACTATGACAACAAGTTTGGAGATAAATATAGATATAGGAGAATTTCTTACCGGCGGTTGCTTAGTGGTTGCTGTTTTGATGGGAGAGAGAGAATTCTAAACATTCTCTAATTATCGCTAGTGGAAGACATCCCATATTTGTAAGCTATTCAGCCACATAGCAAGCCGTCATTACAAATTAAATGTACTACAATAAAATTGCAATATAAACTTTTACAATGCATTCAAAACTATGCGTTTGGCTTAAACATAGTTAATCATAAAAGTTTCTTCTCTAGTAGATTTGATATTCTTGCCGGTGTAAATACCCTATCACCAAAACTCACTGTTATACAATTTATTAAGGTTTTGCCCAGAAAAATAAATTTTCCCCATAGTGGATTGAGATGAAACTTTGGTTATATCATGTTTCGGTTCAATACCACATTTTGGAGGGGGGGTTGGTTTCGATAGCAGCTGGGCTTACCGTAGCACATTTCGTTATTAACTGATTGGTTCGAAATTTCAATATTTTCTAGTTTCAACTCACCAACTATTTTTTAGACCGCTGAAAGAGAAATTACTCCTGTGATTTTCCACACCATCCTTCTTACTAATTTTCCAAAATCTTAAGCGCTTGTGTTGATCATCTTCGTAGAAAGGATTTAGGTGCTCAGGATAGTTATAAACTGAAACTTGACTCGTGGATCGACGATTGCTCATAACCACCATCTCTTCATTTAAACTCATTGTGGGCAAATTGCGCTAAAAAAAAAATCAAAATTTTCATATAGGGTATAACAAGAAAGACGTAGATTGTTTATCTTTGAGTACAATAATAGTGCTTGTTAAAATAACCCACAAAACAAAAAATATGATAAAAATTTAAATTAGTAATCATCGAATATTGAGTGAATCTCGCCTCAAATTGCGTGGCACGGGGTTACAGCTGCCACAAAGTACATCCTTGGACATTTTCTGGGTGGATTACTGAATTTTAAATATAGATTTAGAAGCTTACTACTTGCCCTGATGTCTATGTTAAAAGGAGTCCTGGTAAACTGTATGAAATTTCAAATATAGGGGTAGGAGGCTCACAGAAGGATTCTACCTTTTAGAAATGTAGCCCAAATTGCTGCGCCAACATATATGAAAAGTAGTTCTGGTGATGACATTTAAAGTTCAAAGCTTCACAGGTGGTTTTAACCATCAACTAGAACATCCTTTGCCCATCACATGACGGATTTGGGGAGTCCTTAAAAAATAGCTACTTAGATGGATTTATTCTTTAAAGAATTCTCTACCATTTCTTCTAAATTCCCATTATTTTAAACTTTACTCCAAAATTTTTAAAAGTGATTTTTAAAAAATCCTATTGTTCTTACACGGGATATATGGGATAGTTTGAGGCTCCTGTTAGTTTTGACCTAGGAGGCCCAAATTTGTTTGTGAATTCTTTTGGTTACTTTTATTATTTGTTTAAATAAACTTTTAGTTCCTTAAAAAACTAAATGTGTATTTATATACTCGAATTTGAATGAAAATACACGAAAAAACAAGTTTTTAAATGGTTTTATTTAAGTATCGGCTTCGGCTTCGGTATAGGCCTTAGGCGTCGGCCGAAGTAATAGGCTGCCAATTGACCTACGGCATCGGCTTCGGCCTGAAATTGCTTATCGGTCGGGCTCTAAAAATAACATGCATTACTATTTGTACAGCTAAGCCACAAGTTTACTTTGGAATATAGAATAATTCAGCAGGCGACACAAATTATTGTGTCGAAACGACACAATAATTTTTGGAATAATCCCAAAAAAATATTCTACAAAATTAATGGAGACACTTTTCTTAAAAGTCACTCAATAAATTGTATAAGAGGAAATCAAAACTTGAAAAATTTTATATCTCGGAATCCAGATTTTTGCAGCAAAAAAAGATTTCAGATTCGGTTTTAGGACGTCAAAATACAAAATACAAAAAAACTAGTAAGAGAATTATCTTCGGTCTGATCGAAGCTATAATATCGAAAATTTTTTATCGATTTCGTATTGCTCCAGGAGACGTTTCCAACGGTACCCAAGTTATTATTCTTCAAATTGGAGGTCATTCCAAATGACTATGATAAGCTGCCCTAATTATCTGGCTGCCCCTGTATATAGTTTCCTTTTTATTACTTACTAGTAAATTTGCCTGTGCCATGCACGGGAAAAAACACTCTAATTTGAAAAAAAAAAATGTTTACTAAATATATTTTGTATATTTAGATACAAAAATATTTTCTATGTAATTTTTTTTTATAGAAATTTGTTAAATATGTGAACTTTTACTAAATTTGGCAAAGAATAGGAAGACAATTTTTTGATGATGTAATTGCGGTCTACTGTGAAAGTTGAACTGTATCATTAAAAAATAAAAATTAAAAACTAGAGAGTGGACTATATTCGGCTATGCCGAAGCTGAAATACCCCACAGTAGGAAGAAGTACCTCCAAAGCTGGGCATTAACTAGTTAATTCGTTAATAGTTAATAACGAAGTTAAATTTTTGGTTAACTTTTAACGTTTCAGTTAATTTCGAAAACCATTAACTTGTTCATTTAGTTAAGTTAAATTTCTTCGATTAACTAGCATTAGTTAACTTTGAAACAAAAAAAATGTTTGTATTATTGAAAGTAAAAAAAAAAATTAAAAATTAAGAATTCATAATATTTTTAATAATCTACCTAGCCACACTGTTGAAAAATTGTAAACACCTAACTCTTTCGAGTTGTTGACAAAAATTTAAAGTTCCAAGTCGAGACGGCCCGTCGTCAAATGTATCGGCTTGGTCGGCGGCGAAATATTGAGTCGATTGTATCGGCTCAATCGATAATGACATCGATTTGTTCTAAGGCAATCAATCCCGAAGTGTTTTTAAATATCCCGGGATTTCGGGATTTGAAATCACAATCCCGGGATCCCGGGATTTGTTCGGGATTTTTCCAATTAAATACAATAGTTAATATAAAATTAAAGAAAAAAATGTTGCAACAATATTTTAAGTTTAATTCGACAAAGAAAACATATTTAATAAATATTACATTAAACAAAACAAATAATATTTAAATAAATATAGTCAAACAAAAAGCAATTCTTTTTAAATTAGATTGATCGAACAAATTATTTTTTTTTGCCACCTGAATCCGAATATAATCATAAAATTCTGCCAGCTCCATTTCATGCTAAACACGAAAAACTTACTTTCAGTAGTTTTAGTATTATAGCGGGAACGGATACACCAATTGTTGTTTAAAACTATTAAAATTGGTGTCCATTCAAAAGTAAAACACACACAAAACCATTTATCCAATTCGTAAAGTTTTCAATATACGGTCAAAAAAATAATTTAAACAAACATCTTTTTTGAAAAAAAAAATGGTTTAAATTGAAAAAATTTTATTCAGATCGATAAAAATTGTTTGTTATTGACAAAAATCTTGTCAATTTTTGTGTGTTTGTAGCACTAAATCTACAAAAGTGGGGTTTTTAATTTTACCAATTAGATTGAAAGTAAATGCACGAAAGTATTTTTGTGGAAAAACGTCAAAAATATCTTTAACAATGAATAAAAAATTCATTTTTGAATCCCGGGATTCCGGACTCAAAATCCCGGGTTTCCGGGATTGAGAAAACTTTCGGGATCCCGGGATTTCGGGATCCCGGGATTGAATGCCTTAATTTGTTCGCACGCCGATTGAAGCCGACTATGGTTGGCGCGATACTGTTTAGCCGCCGCCGACATTTTCCAATCAACTTGGAACTCTGGGTGCATGGTGACAATAAAAAAAAAAGCGGCAAGTTCGTTTTGTAAAATTTTTACAAAGTTTTCATTTTTTAAGTTAAATTTGCATATAGAGTGCTGAAATCGACCGAAAAAAGGGTCTGTGAGTGCAGGCATTCAATTGTATATAGTTAAAATGTTTTTTATGCGTTTTTTGGAAAAAAAAACTTTTAACGAAGTTAACTTTTCAACGCAATTAATTTTTTAATTTAACGAAGTTAAATTTTTGATTAACTATTTCCGGATTAACGAAGTTAAATTCTCGTATAACTATGCCCAGCTTTGAGTACCTCGAACATAAAATTATGTGGTCTCAAGACCCCATTTTGATCCACCTATTTTGGAGCCCGGACCATGTCCAAAATCCGTTTCTAAAAATTTCCAATCAAATCGACCAAAAAAATAAATTGGTCTCAAGACCCCATTTTGACCCTTATATATGTGGCTTCAGAGCCTCGGACCATGTCAAAAATAAGTTTCTAATCATTTCCAATCGAATGCAAAATGTTGACCTTTTTTTTCGGTGTATGGGAGCCACGCCCAGTTTTTGTCCGATTTGGCTAATTCTCGAACTTGATCTCAGTATTCACGAGAAGAACATGTACCCAAAGTTTCAAGTCGAGGGTGAGCATCGATGAGGCGTCATACGAGGCCATCCTGAGGAGTGGTGGGCAGATGAACTACCGCTTCGGGAAGGTCTCGGCTCATCTGCAGAGGAGACCTGTGGAGGAGGTGGGAGCGGAGGCTTCAATGGAGGATGTTCCTTCCGAAGTTCGTGAGGGGCAGGAGGTTAGCGCGGCACCTACAGTGTCAGCAGAACCAGCGTCACCTGTGGTGGTTGACGCTGGAGCGACCCCTGCCCCTCCGATGGAGGAAGGGTCGGATTCTGATGAGGAGGGCAGTGATGGTAATATCACTGTCCTCAGCGTCTTGGATCCGACAGAGGAAGAGGAGGAGAGATTGCTGCTATCCGGGGCGTCGGCTCCGGAGTCGTCATGATGGACGACAGCAGCGGGGGGGGTCAGTGCCAGGTTCGCCCAGGTGAACATCCACCACGCCAAAGCAGCTTCGGCTGTAATTGCGAGGATGTTTGCGAAACAACACCTTGTGGCGGTACTGATCCAGGAACCTTGGACCTATGGCGGACAGGTGAGAGGATTGACAGGTGTACATTTCCAATCGAATGCAGCAATAAAAAAGACTTGAAAAATGTTGACCTTTTTTTTCGGTGTATGGGAGCCACGCCCAGTTTTTGTCCGATTTGGCTAATTCTCGAACTTGATCTCAGTATTCACGAGAAAAACATGTACCCAAAGTTTCAAGTCGAGGGTGAGCATCGATGAGGCGTCTTACGAGGCCATCCTGAGGAGTGGTGGGCAGATGAACTACCGCTTCGGGAAGGTCTCGGCTCATCTGCAGAGGAGACCTGTGGAGGAGGTGGGAGCGGAGGCTTCAATGGAGGATGTTCCTTCCGAAGTTGGAGAACCAAATGAGCATTCTTTGTCAGGGACGAATGTCTATTTCAGAATTTTATGACGAAATTGAGAAAGTCCTTACGTCCATAATGAATAAAATTACTATGGAATATTCTGGGAACAATGATTTAATCAGTTCCATGTCAACAAAGTATCACTCAGATGCTTTGCGCATATTCATTTCTGGGTTAAATAAACCTCTCTGCCACATCCTTTTTTCGGCAGGTTGTCAGGATTTAACATCAGCACTTGCCAAAGCACAAGAGCTAGAAGCCAATCAGCATCGATATGCTTTTGCAAGAGCTTTCGAAAACAGATATGATAAACCTCCACGAAATAATCCCCATTTTAAAAGAGTAGAAAATGAATATGAAAAAGGCAACGATAAAAAGTTACAAAAGCCAATACCTATGGAAGTAGATCCTTCATCTTCTAAATATCGCCATAATGCTAGACAACAAGCTTACGCGCCGTTCAATCGGCAACCAAATATAAATAATCTGGTTCAAAACCAAAATAACTTCAAAAGAGCACATGAGTCCGACAAGGCAAACTTAAATAAACAACAGCGAGTCAATCACATTGATCTAGCGCTGCAGCAGGATCCCGACCCAGCTGAAGACGTTGATGAAGAGTATAATTATGATAGTGAAAGTAACTTAACCGATTATGTAGATGAGATTAATTTTTTAGAGTAAGGTCGGCACTACCGTATGTGGAAAAGAGACTTAACGACAATGTTACGTTAAAAATCTTAATTGACACCGGTACTGCCAAGAACTACATAAAAAATTTGCCACACTTGAGAAATATCACAATGAGTGATAAACCTTTCATAGCTAAAACTCTGAACGGGGAAAATAAAATTTCAAAGAAATGTAAAATACATCTATTTGGTATTACAACTAATTTTTTTTTACTCCCTCAACTCAAAACTTTCGACGCAATAGTAGGTTACGATTTTTTGAAAACAATGAAAGCTAAAATTGATACTAACAAAGCGGTACTTATTCATAAATCGGGTATTGAACCTTTAAAATTCATCACATGCAAAGATGTAAATAACATTCAAATCAATGACGAATCAGTTCCAAAAAAATTTCAAAGTGAATTCCAAGAATTAATCAACAAACATATAGAGGTATTTGCGAACGAAAAGCAAAAACTGCCATACGCCACACAAATAAAAGCATATATTAAAACAGATAACTCAGAACCCATTTATAGCAAACCAAGACCTTACAATATGGCAGCAATGCCATTTGTTAATAAAGAAATAAAGAGAATGTTAGATGAGGGAATAATTAGACCTTCGCGGTCGCCTTACAACACTCCCATACTCGTCGTTGGAAAAAAAGTTTCAAACGATGACGGCACCTTGAAATATCGCTTAGTTTTTGATTACAGAAAGTTGAATGAAAAAACAATTGCGGATTGCTCTGCAATTCCGGAAATTTCAATGATTTTATCAAATTTAGGTCAGGGAAAATTTTACACCACTATAGACTTGAAGGCAGGCTTCCATCAGATCCTACTGGAAGAAAAAGACAGAGAAAAAACAGCTTTCTCAGTAAACAATGGAAAATACGAGTTTTGCAGACTGCCATTCGGTCTGAAAAACGCGCCAAGCATATTTCAGCGAGCCATAGATGATGTGCTGCGACCAGAAATTGGTAAATGTTGCCATGTCTACATGGACGATGTTATAATTTTCTCTAAGAACGAACAACAACATTTACGAGACATCGCCAAGATATTATCCAAGCTCTACGAAGCCAATATGTGGGTTGCTTCAGAAAAATGTAAATTTTTCAAACAAGACGTAGAATTTTTAGGTTTTAGGGTATCCTGTGACGGTATTAAAACATGTCCTGGAAAAGTAAGAGATATTGTAAACTTCGAAACTCCAAAATCACTACGAGGTCTAAGGTCATTCCTGGGACTATCTGGGTATTATCGAAGGTTTATTAAAGATTATGCATTAATAACGAAACCCCTAACCAAATTTCTGAGAGAAAATGGCGATATCAGCTCTAAACAATCAAAAAATGTACCGATTCATTTTGACCAAGAGGCAGTTCAAGCTTTTAATAAAATTAAAAATATTTTAGCTTCGGAAGACGTTTTGCTTCTGTATCCGGACTATCTAAAACCTTTTGAATTGACAACAGACGCTTCTTCTAAAGCAATTGGTGCTGTACTAGCACAGCAAGGCCGTCCCATCACAATGGTTTCCCGAACTCTTAGTAAAGCAGTGGAAGAGTATGCCACAAATGAAAGGGAAATGTTAGCGATAGTATGGGCATTGCAAACTTTGAAAAATTACTTGTATGGTGTACCCAAAATTCACATTTATACCGACCACCAACCTTTAACTTTCGCAATGTCGGACAAAAATCCAAACATGAAATTAAAAAGATGGGCAGCTTTCATCCAACTATACTCCCCGACTTTTCATTACAAACCTGGTAAGGAGAACAAGGTTGCAGATGCGTTATCCCGGCAGTTTATAAATGCTGTGACAAATTCAGAAGGAACTATTCATAGTGAAGAGTCATTAACAAACGTTATCCCCTCAGTTATAAACCCAATTAATAGTTTTAGAAATCAAACTCTTATTGAGTCAGCCTCTGAAAATAGTAAAAAAATTAAAACTCTTTTCCAAAACAAAATGAGACATACAGTTAAGTTTTCCACCGTACCTGACCTTATCAAAATTATGAAAGAAGTAATCAAACCAGACATTAATAACGGAATTCATTGCAATATAGAAACATTAGGCAAGATACAAAATGATTTAATTACCGCTTTTCCGAACATTAAATTTAAGTACACAAGCAAATTTGTACAAGATGAGTAAACAAAGACGATCAAGCAGACATTATAGCTAATGAACATAATAGGGCGCATATGGAAATCAACGAAAATTTCAAGCAGATAATTTCCGAGTACTATTTCCCTGACATGAAAAAAATGTTAAAACACTTCATCAGTAACTGTAAAATTTGTAGAGAAAACAAATACATGCGTAGACCAACCAGGCACCCGGTAGGAAAAACACCAATACCAAAAGCTACAGGGGAAATATTGCATATTGACATATATTTTACCGCAGGAAAGTATTTTCTAACATGCGTCGACAAAATTTCTAAATTTGCTGTGGTGAAAAATATTTTGTCAAGAAACACAGCTGATGTTAAATACGCACTAATAGAAACCATATCTCAATTCAACAATATCAAACAAATCGTTACTGACAATGAAGGTGCATTTACATCCAATGTAATTCAGTCATTGTTAAGAGACCAATTCAACATTTCATTATTTACTGTTCCAGCCCTTCATAGTCAAAGTAATGGGCAAGTGGAACGATTCCATTCAACACTAGCGGAAATAGCAAGATGTACCAAGGGTAGCACCACTGACATAGTTGAACTAATTTTATTATCGACATATAAATACAATAATGCTATTCATTCTGTAACCGGTTACAAACCAATAGAACTGCTGCACAACGGAACTGAAAAAATTAAAATAGAAGTCGAACAGAGATTAAAAGATAAACAGGAACGAGACCTAAACTACCACAATAAAGGGACGCAACCAAAAGAATTGCAACGGGGCGATAAAGTATATGTGAAAACAAATAAGCGATTGGGAAATAAATTGGGAAAACTTTATAACGAAAAAACTGTTCAGGCAGATCTGGGAACAGCTGTAGTGATTGATGGAAAACAGGTTCACAAAAATAATTTAAAATAATTCTGCAATTACAGGTTGCTACTTGGCACACTAGGGTCGGCAAAGATAATGGACTACTCTTCAGCCCTTTACATTCCGCTCCCCGTAGGAGAAACTGCGATTTTCGAAAACTTTATATATTTAAAACACGTAACTAATTTTTCAATGGTAGAAAAGGTCATTATTGATAATATAAATTTGATGACGTTACTAGAAAATGAGAAGGAAGTACAACTATTACAGCAGGACGTAGATGAAATAGAACGACTAGTACGCATGTTGAAAGTGCCAGTTAGATCGCGAAGAGCAATTGAATTTATTGGATCAGCAATAAGATTTATTGCAGGTGTGCCTGATCACCAAGATTTTGAAATTTTACAAGCAATGGAAAATGAGCTCATTAGAGCAAACAATAGGCAAATTGAAATTAATAAAGAAATTGAATTCAAAATGAACGAACTTACTGACCAAATTAATAATATGGACAAGAAAAACACAATAAATTCGGAAATACTAACAATGTTAATAGCACGTAGGAATAAAATTGTTATTGATAATCTAAAAAATAATTTATATAGCATAATGCTCGCTCATCTAATATATTGTAAATCCACTGGTACTTGATCCTGAGGAAATAAGATTAGTTGAAAATACCGAAAACGTTGTAACGTATATGAGCGATTTACTTAGTATTGCTGATGTTAAAATATATTATCAAAAATATTCACTTATTTATCTTATAAAAATACCGCTGGTAAAGCAAATTTGTAAACTTAATGAAATAATTCCAATCATTCAAAACAATAGAATATTAAATTTAAAAAACAACAAAACCGCAAATTGTAATGAAATTTATTTTGCATTGAAAAATTGTAAAAAAGCTCAAATTCAATCATCGTTAACGGAAAAAAATACGAAATAAATCAACTAACCGATATCATCCAGCTGCCAGCACCAAAGAAAACAAGCCTAATAGAAACTGAGTTTTTCAATGAAATATCGTTGCCACACTTACACAAGCTACACATCAGCAACATGGAAAAAATAGAAGAGGTCAAAGTAATATTGGAAACTAGTAGATGGATCTGGTACAGTGTCATAGCAATACTTTCGCTGACTATAATTATAATTCTATACATTAAACTCAAGCCTAAGGTGGTGCAAATCAAAACAGAGGAAATACCGATGAAAATGACAGAAACTCGTAAAGAGGCTATTCGAACTCGAATTTCCCACTCTATTCCAACTGGAATAAAGCAGTTTCAGTAGACCAGTAGACCCCTTCACCACTGTCAACATGCCCGCTCTATACGCATGTTGACAGTGGTGAAGGGGTCTACTGGTCTACTGAAACTGCTCTATTCCAGTTGGCTGGGTACATACAGATGGCCTTGGACACAAAGGAAATAGTAGTGTGTGCATTCCTCGACATAGACGGTGCGTTTGACAACACCTCCCATGAGGGCGTTAGACATGCCTTGCTGTGTAAAGGGGTGGACACTACTCTGTGCCATTGGGTTGGGGAGATGTTAGGCACGCGGTCTGTCGAATATCAAACTGGCCTTAACACCACTGAGGCAGTCACCACGAGGGGTTGTCCCCAGGGGGCCGTGCTTTCGCCTCTTCTGTGGAGTCTGGTGGTGGACGAGCTCCTCAGCAAACTTACTGATATGGGATTTACGTGTCAGGGGTATGCTGATGACATCGTCATAATGGCTAGGGGTAAGTACGAGGAGGCTTTATGTGATATAATACAGAGAGGTCTCGAGGTCACGCTTGAATGGTGCAAATCTGTGGGGCTGAACATTAATCCAGCAAAAACCACGATTGCACCGTTTACATTGAAGAGGAAACTACAGTACTGGAGGCCAATTCGGCTGTCCGGGCAAGTTATAGAGAAACAAACGGAAGTGAAATATCTGGGATTAACACTAGATAGTAAGCTCACGTGGAAGATACACACGGAGTTAGTAACAAAGAAGGCCATTAGAGCTCTCATGATGTGTAGGAGCATAGCTGGTAAATCTTGGGGTTGTAGTCCACGCATAATGCGGTGGATGTACATAGGAATGCTGAGACCAATCATCACCTATGGGGCCGTTGCGTGGGCCAAAAGAACTAGTCTGGGCACCACTAGGAAGCCACTAGAACGTGTTCAAAGGCTAGCATGTGTCTGCATAACCGGGGCAATGAAAACCTGTCCAACTGCGGCACTGGAGGTAATATTAGAACTAACTCCCCTACACATTGTTATTGGGGAGGTAGCTGACAGTACACTTGCGAGATTTTCTAAGGAGGGCATAGGGTACAGAAGGTGTATTGAGCGCGCGGATCACTTCACTCTTTCCAATAAGTATCCGCTTCTATTAGCTCCAAGGGACGAAAACATGAGAAAATTTAGCTTCACAAAAAACTTTGATGTGAAGCTCAGTAGTAAGAAAGAATGGTCCAATATACACTCACAGTATGGTATCCGCGACCATGCTATAATGTGGTTTACAGATGGATCCAGAACAGAATAGGGCACTGGTGCTGGGGTATTCGGGCCACGTACCAAATACTCTGAACCAATGGGCACACTGACCATCATCTTCCAAGCAGAAGTTCATGCAATTGAAAGATGTGTGCAATTCAACCTCGATAGAAAATACTGTAGACGGGAAATCGTAATACTATCTGACAGTCAGGCGGCTCTTAAAGCTCTAGACTCTCACATCATTAGCTTAAGGCTAGTGGGGGACTGTCTTGCAAAATTAAACCGGCTGGGCGGAACCAATAAAGTTACGCTCTGCTGGGTGCCAGGACACGTCGGTGTGGAGGGGAACGAGGCGGCAGACGAGCTTGCGAGAAAAGGAGCGGCTACTCCCCTTACAGGGCCAGAGCCATTCTGTGGTATAGGTGCACACACTATCCGGGAAATGCTCAGAGAAAGAGTACGGGTGGACAGATCGAACTATTGGTTCGATCTACCTGGGCTACGGCAGGCCAAATCACTCCTTGGTAACTATAACAAGAGGAGGTTTGAAGCTTGTATCGGGCTGAGTAAGAACCGGCTTCGAATTCTAACGGGGTTTCTCACTGGTCACTGCAGACTGAGGAGCATCTCACGAAGCTGGGCATTCTAAACGACGACTCTTCCAGATTCTGCAATGAGGAAGAAGAAAGTCCGTGTCATTTACTGGAGTCCTGTGGGGCAATCATCCACACAAGGAGGCGCGTACTGGGAAAGTACCTGGTGCCAGAGCATGATTGGCCGAATCTGGATCCTCTTCTAATCTTGAAATTCCTAACGGAATTGGGGTTGGTGGAGGTCCTCTAAAGGTTGGCAGAGGTATGATTCGTGATACTTGGGGCATCGTCACCCAACACGGACTCGTAGTGGGGGCACAAAAGACCAAAGGTCGCAGTGCAAATCCCCCCTTTATTATTATTATTATTATTCAAGTCGATATCTCCAAAGCTGCGACCGCTATCGTGCGGACGGACGGACAGACATACGGACATCACTAAATTGACTCCGGCAGTAATGCTGATTAAGAATATATATACTTTTCCATACCGGATACTCCCCCTTATGGGCGTTACAAACGTTGTGTCAAAGTTAGTATACCCTGCCACAGTGAGTGTGGGGTAGGGCTTTTGATCCCGAGATCCCGTATCCCGGGATCCCGGTCCATTTTTAGTCCCCAAAATCCCGGGATATTTTTCCTAAATCCCGGGATTTTCGGGACTACATTTTAAATAAATTAGTCTATAAAAAATGTTTAATACAAGCAAAATACAACTTTTCATCACTCATAAAATATAAAAAATATAAAAAATCGTGTAAGCAGAAAAATAGGTTTTGACAACATTTGGACAACCCCAAAATGAAAAAAAAGTTAGTTAGAAAACTCAAAACTTAAACATTTTTAATTAGAAAAAAAAGACGAATAAAATGGTTTGTGCTTGAAATTTTTTCTTTAAGAAAAAATAAATTTATATTTATTTCTGAAGAAAAATGGTATTTTCAGTCTTAAAAATAATTAAGTTAAACTGAAAACTGATACAAAAGTTATTTCAGAAACCTTACTTAAGCATATTTTGAATTGAATTGTGTCGTTCCTAAAGAAACGGAAACTCAAATACTGAAAATAAAAAAATTCATTATTTGAAATAATAAATTAATAAATTGAAATTAATGTTTATGTTTATTTATTTAAGCTAAAACTATCAGTTTTCCAATAAAACATATAAAAATTTTTTTTTTATTTTTTTAAAATGCATTTTGCTTATAAAAGTAACAAATCCCGAAAAATCCCGGGATCTCGGAATTGCAATTTTCAGTCCCGAAAATCCCGGGACTGCGAAAAGCCTTCGGGATCGAAAGCCCTAGTGTGGGGGTATAAAAAGGAAAAAAATATGAAGCAATGGATTTAAAAAAAAACTGTCACTGGCGGTCTTTTACCTATGACTGCCGCAGAGAAAGTGGAAGCTCAAACCAACTGAACCACGGCAGCTCTAAATGACTTCAGCTAATGGCGATTAAGTTGAGCAAGATATATGCTGACCCTTTAGTGTACATACACACACACGAAAAAAATCATGTTTGAGAGAAACCATTCCCACCTTTAAGGAAATAACACTGCCACGTACTAGGGGTTGCAAGTCCGGGATCCCGGACTTTTTCTTGTCCCGAAAGTCCCGGGGTTGTAAGGACTGAAATCCCGGGATTTTCGGGATCCCGGGATTGCCTGAAAATTACAGAAATTGGTTAAATTTTCCGAATTTTCCATTAAATTTTCCATATATTTTGAACAAAAACATGGATTTAATTTTATTTTTGTTTAAGTTTCTGTATATTTGGTTATGGGACCAAATATACAGGAAACTTAAACTCGTAAATTTGTAATATGTGTGATTTTTGAAATTTTACATTCGCATATTCTATGTATGTGGAAGAGATTGTTTTGTGATAGATTTTCGATAAAAGTACCACATGCAATAAATTGGCGATTAGGGATTGCATTGTTTTTATAATCCTTATATTAACTTGCTTTGTGTGGACTATATATATATCCTCAAATCTGCGGCGAGGTTTTTCATACACTTCATCAGGAGCTAGAGAGCTGTTTTTTTGGGGTCCATCAGAGGCGTAGGGGGGCGTGGGGGGACTCAAACCCCTTTTTTTAAACATGGCATAACTTCCAATTCCTTCAAGCTACAATGATGAAATTTGGTAGGTGAGTTCTTATTGACAAAATGAAATTTTGTACCCTTTGGAAAGGGGGGTGTGGGGGCAAAGGGGAGCGGGATGGAGCCAATTTAAATTTAAGAAATCTCGGTCAGATATTCCAACCTTGATGACTTTCAATGGAAACACTTCGAATTCTGCTGTTGGTTTTTCTAATCTTTTTTCTAAATTTTTCATGTCAAACTTTGAAACTGATTCCGATTCATTCGACAGTTCTTCTTTTAGTAATAGTAGTTCTTCGATTGATTTTGGCTCCTTGAGCATTAGTGAAAGTGATGTAATTAGAGGCATTCAAAATTTTAAAATGTCTGCTAAAGCTGATTGCGATGGTTTCTAAAAAACTGTTTTTTTAAAAACTGTGCATCTACAATTTGTAGCCCATTGTGCCATGTTTTTAATCTATCTTTGTCTGCTGATGTCTTCATTGATACACAGAGGGAAACAAAATCAGAACTGCATGGTTATGATTTGAAACGGCTATCGTTACGAAAAATTCAACACCGCACAGTTCTAAAACACAACCGAAACAGTTTCACTTTTCGAAGATGGTATGAGTTACTGGAGCGTGGGTTCGAATCTCAGTCGGACCAAATGTTTTTTCGCTTCTTTTTTTTTTGTTCTTTGTTTTCTTCTGCATTGCCGATTTTAATTTTGTTGCATTTTTTAGGTACTGAACGTCGATTTCAAGAAATCTAGAGTTAGCGCAGCAAAACAAACCCCAGATTCGTGACCAGCGACCCCTCAAAAAAAAAAAGAATACAAAAAGTAATGTGTTAAAAAGGAAACAAAAAATAAATTGTTCCGACTGAAATTCAAACCCACTATCCCAAAAAATAAAACTGTTTTCAGTTATAATTCAGAATTGAAACCGTTTCAAATCCTAACCAAGCAGTTTCATAGTATATGTATGCAGTTTAAACATTGCAAAATACACACGGCGGTAGGCAAGCGTGCTAAGGGGAGCTTTTATGAATCCGAATGGCCAGGGTTCAAATCTCGGTAAGTAAACAAAAATTTAAACCATTTCTTTATTTCGTAAATAAAATATAACAATGCAACATCAATAAAATTGTTTCAAAAATAATTTAGAGTAAAAAAAAAAATAAAGTGAAATTTAATTTGAAATTCAAATCTTTTTAGGTAATTCTAAAAATGGGCCTTTGCAATAACCTTTTTTTGTATTTTCAATTCATGAAATCACAAACATTTCAGTCGCAAAACAAAAATTTTCAGTCTTGAAACAACAACATTTGCATCTCAGAGGTGGTCATAGCGTCGGCGTACTTCCACGTTGATGAGAAGGAAGTTCCACCACTGGAGGTTCAGCGGCTTGTGGAGCATTGCACTAAGCTGCACATACCACTACTCCTGGGGTGCAATGCAAATGCCCATAACACGATATGGGGTAGCACAAATTGCAACGGCAGGGGTGAGTACCTTCTTGATTATATCTATAACACTAACCTAGAAATTCTCAATGTTGGGGATAGCCCCACTTTTGTGACAAGGGTTAGGCAGGAAGTGTTAGACATAACACTGTGCAGTCAAAGCATCAGTGGACAGATTAGAAATTGGAGGGTATCGGACGAACCCTCAATGTCAGACCATCGGATAGTGGTATTTGACATTGTAGGCAGTAGACCAAATTTATTACCATCAAGGAACCCCAGGCGTACGAACTGGGACAAGTATAAAGACTTCATGAATTCTAGTTCTGGGGTATTCAGTACCGGCAGACCGCCGGGCAATCACCCTCAACTGGAGCAGGAGGTAGTAGAACTGACGAACGTTATTTTTTTTTTTAACGACGAAATCCCAACGGTCCCACTAACCCGCCCAACCGACCGAGGGGCACATCCGCATGACGCACGGATTTGGTGACCGAACAGCCGTAATCCGGATTA
Organism: Heteromyza rotundicornis; assembly: GCA_951394025.1. Classification (NCBI taxonomy): domain Eukaryota; kingdom Metazoa; phylum Arthropoda; class Insecta; order Diptera; family Heleomyzidae; genus Heteromyza; species Heteromyza rotundicornis. Next base: position 114,053 of record OX596013.1, on the reverse strand, counting down.
CGCTGTGTAACCGATCGCGGGTAAACATATTTGGAAATTCGTTTCAGCTACAGATTAAAATCATCAGCTGATAAAACGCATATTAATAAAACGCGAATTAGGTTATGAATGCAAGAGAGAATTCTTCCAAACCTAACATAATATAAGATTAACGTGGCAATAAACAATAGAATTAAAAGAAAATATTATGAAGCATCAGAATTCATGCGACGAATATGAATTTGATCAAATATAATTTTTGTCTACTTTGCGATATTAGACTTAACAAAAATACAAAGACAAAACAATCCAAACAGTTAATTTACGCGACAAAGATTACAAATATTAATTTTAGTATTTTATTTTTTTATACGAAATATAAAAAATCAAATACAAATAGAACAGTTAAGAAACAGTAACGGAACGAATGTGAATTCAGCTAAAAATTTTGTTTTATTTGTATACAATATACAGTAAAAAACAAAATTCTGTTGAAATATAAATATAAAATACAACAAAAATACAACACTTTCATAAAATCGACAATGCCGATCTTTGTGGAGTTTGGCAACCCTGTCATTTCGTTAGACCCTAAGCGGTCCAAAAACTCAAAGAGCCACAATTCTTAAGTGTGATCAAGTGCATTTAAAATAAAAGTTTTAGTTTTATTAAGTGAATCTGACAGGTCAAAGACAGAATACAGGCTACAAATACAACGAAAAGGTTCATTCTGCGCGTAATTAGAGCGGCACATACTTAATATCAAAGGAATGAAAGATCTGGAACGACGGGTTGGGATATTAAAATCAATTTCTTGAAGCAAAAATGTAGAATTCAGAGAGCCATTTATCAATTTAATCAAAAATGTTACATTAAGCATCGTTCTTCTATTTTTTAGAGTAGGAATGTCCAAGAGTTTTAAACGATTTTCGTATGGAGGTAGGTTCTGATTCGGATTCCAGCGAAGGTTTCTTAAAGCAAATAATAAAAATTGTTTTTGAACCGATTCAATTCTATCAGAGTGGCAGTTGTATTGTGGATTCCACAAGACTGATGCATATTCCAAAATTGGTCTTACAAGTGATATGTAAAGACTTTTGGTAACGAATGGGTCATTAAATTCTTTTGACCATCTTTTAATGAAACCTAGAACACCCCTCGCCTTATTCACACATAAGTCAATATGTAGATGAAAGCGAAGTTTTGGATCCATAGTAACACCCAGGTCCACAAAAGTAAAAACCTTTTCTAGATTACAGTTATTTATATGATACAGCGATGAAAGTTGGTGTCTTCTAGCAAATGTCATAAATTTACATTTTTTCAGGTTCAGTTCCATTAAGTTATTATCACACCAGATAGCTATACTGGTCAGATCTGATTGTAACAACTTATGTTGATCTAAGATGTCATAGGATAGAAACAATTTAACGTCATCAGCATACAACAGTACATTCGAATGTTTAATGACAGAAGGAAGGTCATTTATAAAAAGATTAAACAGAATAGGACCTAAGTGACTTCCTTGAGGAACTCCAGAGGTGACATCTATAGTTTTTGATGTTGATGATTCGAATAACACCTGTTGCTTCCGATTTGTCAGATACGATTCTACCTATTTTAAAAGAAGATATGGGAATCCGTATCTTTTAAGCTTTTCAATCAACAAATAATGATTAACTTTATCAAAAGCTTTACTAAAATCAGTATATATGACATCTGTTTGAAGATTCTTTGAAAATCCCTTTATTGTTAATGAAGAAAATTCCAATAAATTTGTAGATGTTGATCTACCTCTCAGAAAACCATGCTGTGAAGGAGATATTAAAGTTGTGACCGAGTGAACCAATTGCTTTGTGACAACTTGTTCAAATAACTTTGGTATTGTGCTAAGTTTAGCAATACCTCTATAGTTAGATACGAATGATTTGGTTCCACTTTTATAAAGAGGAATAATGTATGACTCTTTCCATGAATTCGGAAAATAACCTCTTTCAATAGAGGCATTAAATATATTTGAAAGTGGAATGTATAAATTTTCTGCACAAACTTTCAAAATACAGCTAGGAATATTATCTGGACCAGTACTATATGAATATTTCAACGATTTTAGGTGTTGTAGGACATCATCAGATTCTATAACAGGATAAGTATTATCAGAATATGTCGTTTTGAAGAAGTCAGCAAACATATTTGAAATCTCAGTAGGATTGTTGGACTCACGATCATTCCATTTCATTGTAGTTGGAAAACCAGTGTTTTTCCTTTTTGAATTTACAAAGTTATAAAAAGTTTTAGAATCGTATTTCATTTCGGATTTCAAATCGTACAAATATTCATCATAGCATTTTTTATTAAGTACTTGATATTTATGTCTCAGAAGCGAATATTTTGAATAATCTTGAAGGTTTAAAGTTCTTTTATATGTTTTAAATGCCCGAGTTTTCGAAGTTTCTAGTTTCCTCAATTCTTTTGTAAACCATACAGCACCAAGTTCATTCGAATTCTTTTTAATGTTCTTTGGAACACATATCTCGAAGATTTTGCTGAGCGTACAATTGAAAATTGATACACAGTCGTCAACATCTTCAAAGTTCATGTCCCAACTAGTTTCAGATAAGAGTTGGTTCATTTTAACAAAATTTGTATTCTTGAAGCAAAAAAATGACTTCAACGGTGTAGAAACTGGTTCTAAGTTGTTTTGAACAAATTCGAAAGATAATTCAAGTGTTGGGTGATGGTTATCTTCTGGACAAGCATCAAAGCATCACAGCGTTGCACTGAAAACTTCGAAGAGTTGTCAACATAAATTAAATCCAAAATTCTACTATTCTTATTTTCAATCCCGTTTACTTGTTGTAAACTCATATCTGAAAATGAATCCAGAAAGTCATTTAAACAGTCACGAGAAGAATTCCTGAAGAAACTGGTTTGAATCGCCACAAAAATTCCAAGATATATTCGGTAAATTAAAGTCTCCAAAAACAACAATGGAATCGGCAGGTTTAACATTTGAGTAAACCAATGATATAAGCGACACATGTCTTAGATAAACGGTAATATCGGAATTCGGTGGGATATACGAGCAAGTAACGAAAATATCGATACTAAAAACTCGAATTCGTACACAAATAAATTCCAAGTCAGAGACATCTGAAAGTATGATTTCCTCAGATGAAAAAAGGTTTTTTACTGCAATGAGGACTCCACCACCAGTCCTGCATTTACGATCCCCTCCGAAAAATTTAATACCCAGGACACAGAATTTCTGAATCAAAAATATTTGGTTTAAGCCAAGTTTCGGTAAATACCAAGACATTATGACTACAATCGAAACTTTTAATATAAATATCGTTCAACTTTGTATTTAGCTTTCGAACATTTTGGAACAGAAGACAAACAACATTATTCGGGATTTTATTTAGTTTTTTTGATTAGAATTTAATTTTCTTTGAGGAAGTTGAACTGGATTTACTAGATTTGATTTTTCTTTATAAACGAATTCACGAACTAAATTTTTATTAACAATCTCATCAAACAATTCTGCAGGCACAGATAATTTGAAAGATGAAATGTTTCTAGCGTATGAAAAGTTGAATTTAAAAGCATTTATATTATTACCGGTTTTATTGAGTTTAGAATCAATATAAAATATAATATCTTCAGTTAATGTGTCCGGTGCAAATCTGGACACGAAAATAGATTTTTTAGGTTGCACAACAACAAGCCTTTTTGTGGTTCTCGTTTCTTGTACTTCCCGCAAACAATCCTTTGGAGAAATAATATTTATGGAAGGACAAAAATTTTTATCAATATTTGAGATTCCATTCATATTTTTCTCAGGAGCGTCATCTACCCTCGTTTCCAAAACCGCAGGATCAGGAGAATAAAATGTAACTGGTGAAGCAAACATATCGGAAAAGGATTGAGTTGTCGGAGTTGAAATTGGCTTTGGGGCAGGTGGTAAAAGCCCAACAGAAGTATTTTGTTTCGGAGCTGTTTCATCCAAACATTTATACTTCTGAAAGTTTATTTCGTACTCCTTCAGTTTAGACTGGGCAGCTGCTAAGTCCTTTGATACATCATTAAATCCCTTTCGGGCTTGACGTACCAATTTACAGATGTCCAGCTCTGTATCGCGGCAATCTTCGCAGGACCAACCAAGACCTTTTTTACCCTCAATCAGATCGACTACTCTACCAGTAAGGGATGCACATTTGACGCGATAAAAGCTGATCGAGGGATAACCCCTCAGTTGTCCGAGTAAGACTGGTAGTACTAAGTATGCGCCGTGGTGGAACAACGAGTTGTCAAATCTTCGGACTTCGACGAGGCAGCTCTTTAACCGAGCTAAGAGAACCGGGGACTGGCAGAGTTACACCACGACCCTAACTATGTACAGTAAAGAAATTAGGAGCGCAAAAAGGAAAAGCTTTAGGGACTTCTGTGAGACCATAGTGGATACTCCTGTAGCGGCGAGGCTGTACAAGGCGGTAGCCAAAACAGGGAACGTAGCTACCTTGGCTCTCAAAAGGGCAGATGGCACCTTCACAGCAGGTGAGTCTCAACGAGCCGAATTGCTTCTTGAGACCCACTTCCCAGGCAGCGTACCTAAGGCGGACTCATTGAACCTGTCTATGGGTCGGAAAGCTAGTAAAGTAGATTGGGAAGTCGCCAAAAAAATTTGTGATAGAAGAAGGATTGAATGGGCAATTGGAACCTTTCACCTCTACAAATCTTCAGGTGTATATGGCATATTTCCGGCCCTTCTCCAGAAGGGAAGGCCTGAAATGATTCATCAGATTAGAAGGATTTCTACAAGCAGCCTGGCCTTAGGGTACATACCTAGCAGCTAGCGTAGGGCTAAAGTTATTTTTATCCCGAAGGTTGGGAAGAAGGATCCTACTCTACCAAAATCCTTTAGACCAATTTGCTTGACGTCGTTTCTTTTAAAAACGATGGAAAAAGTAATAGACAACTATCTTCGAGAAGAAGTCCTGGTCAGGAGGCCCCTTCACCACTGTCAACATGTGTATAGAGCGGGCAGGTCTACTGAAACTGCTCTATTCCAGTTGGCTGGGTACATACAGAGGGCCTTGGACACAAAGGAAATAGTAGTGTGTGCATTCCTCGACATAGACGGTGCGTTTGACAACACCTCCCATGAGGGCGTTAGACATGCCTTGCTGTGTAAAGGGGTGGACACTACTCTGTGCCATTGGGTTGGGGAGATGTTAGGCACGCGGTCTGTCGAATATCAAACTGGCCTTAACACCACTGAGGCAGTCACCACGAGGGGTTGTCCCCAGGGGGGCGTGCTTTCGCCTCTTCTGTGGAGTCTGGTGGTGGACGAGCTCCTCAGCAAACTTACTGATATGGGATTTACGTGTCAGGGGTATGCTGATGACATCGTCATAATGGCTAGGGGTAAGTACGAGGAGGCTTTATGTGATATAATACAGAGAGGTCTCGAGGTCACGCTTGAATGGTGCAAATCTGTGGGGCTGAACATTAATCCAGCAAAAACCACGATTGCACCGTTTACATTGAAGAGGAAACTACAGTACTGGAGGCCAATTCGGCTGTCCGGGCAAGTTATAGAGAAACAAACGGAAGTGAAATATCTGGGATTAACACTAGATAGTAAGCTCACGTGGAAGATACACACGGAGTTAGTAACAAAGAAGGCCATTAGAGCTCTCATGATGTGTAGGAGCATAGCTGGTAAATCTTGGGGTTGTAGTCCACGCATAATGCGGTGGATGTACATAGGAATGCTGAGACCAATCATCACCTATGGGGCCGTTGCGTGGGCCAAAAGAACTAGTCTGGGCACCACTAGGAAGCCACTAGAACGTGTTCAAAGGCTAGCATGTGTCTGCATAACCGGGGCAATGAAAACCTGTCCAACTGCGGCACTGGAGGTAATATTAGAACTAACTCCCCTACACATTGTTATTGGGGAGGTAGCTGACAGTACACTTGCGAGATTTTCTAAGGAGGGCATAGGGTACAGAAGGTGTATTGAGCGCGCGGATCACTTCACTCTTTCCAATAAGTATCCGCTTCTATTAGCTCCAAGGGACGAAAACATGAGAAAATTTAGCTTCACAAAAAACTTTGATGTGAAGCTCAGTAGTAAGAAAGAATGGTCCAATATACACTCACAGTATGGTATCCGCGACCATGCTATAATGTGGTTTACAGATGGATCCAGAACAGAATAGGGCACTGGTGCTGGGGTATTCGGGCCACGTACCAAATACTCCGAACCAATGGGCACACTGACCATCATCTTCCAAGCAGAAGTTCATGCAATTGAAAGATGTGTGCAATTCAACCTCGATAGAAAATACTGTAGACGGGAAATCGTAATACTATCTGACAGTCAGGCGGCTCTTAAAGCTCTAGACTCTCACATCATTAGCTCCAGGCTAGTGGGGGACTGTCTTGCAAAATTAAACCGGCTGGGCGGAACCAATAAAGTTACGCTCTGCTGGGTGCCAGGACACGTCGGTGTGGAGGGGAACGAGGCGGCAGACGAGCTTGCGAGAAAAGGAGCGGCTACTCCCCTTACAGGGCCAGAGCCATTCTGTGGTATAGGTGCACACACTATCCGGGAAATGCTCAGAGAAAGAGTACGGGTGGACAGATCGAACTATTGGTTCGATCTACCTGGGCTACGGCAGGCCAAATCACTCCTTGGTAACTATAACAAGAGGAGGTTTGAAGCTTGTATCGGGCTGAGTAAGAACCGGCTTCGAATTCTAACGGGGTTTCTCACTGGTCACTGCAGACTGAGGGGCATCTCACGAAGCTGGGCATTCTAAACGACGACTCTTGCAGATTCTGCAATGAGGAAGAAGAAAGTCCGGGTCATTTACTGGAGTCCTGTGGGGCAATCATCCACACAAGGAGGCGCGTACTGGGAAAGTACCTGGTGCCAGAGCATGATTGGCCGAATCTGGATCCTCTTCTAATCTTGAAATTCCTAACGGAATTGGGGTTGGTGGAGGTCCTCTAAAGGTTGGCAGAGGTATGATTCGTGATACTTGGGGCATCGTCACCCAACACGGACTCGTAGTGGGGGCACAAAAGACCAAAGGTCGCAGTGCAAATTCCCCCTTTATTATTATTATTATTATTCAAGTCGATATCTCCAAAGCTGCGACCGCTATCGTGCGGACGGACGGACAGACAGACGGACATCACTAAATTGACTCCGGCAGTAATGCTGATTAAGAATATATATACTTTTCCATACTGGACACTCCCTATGGGCGTTACAAACGTTGTGTCAAAGTTAGTATACCCTGCCACAGTGAGTGTGGGGTAGGGCTTTTGATCCCGAGATCCCGTATCCCGGGATCCCGGTCCATTTTTAGTCCCCAAAATCCCGGGATATTTTTCCTAAATCCCGGGATTTTCGGGACTACATTTTAAATAAATTAGTCTATAAAAAATGTTTAATACAAGCAAAATACAACTTTTCATCACTCATAAAATATAAAAAATATAAAAAATCGTGTAAGCAGAAAAATAGGTTTTGACAACATTTGGACAACCCCAAAATGAAAAAAAAGTTAGTTAGAAAACTCAAAACTTAAACATTTTTAATTAGAAAAAAAAGACGAATAAAATGGTTTGTGCTTGAAATTTTTTCTTTAAGAAAAAATAAATTTATATTTATTTCTGAAGAAAAATGGTATTTTCAGTCTTAAAAATAATTAAGTTAAACTGAAAACTGATACAAAAGTTATTTCAGAAACCTTACTTAAGCATATTTTGAATTGAATTGTGTCGTTCCTAAAGAAACGGAAACTCAAATACTGAAAATAAAAAAATTCATTATTTGAAATAATAAATTAATAAATTGAAATTAATGTTTATGTTTATTTATTTAAGCTAAAACTATCAGTTTTCCAATAAAACATATAAAAATTTTTTTTTTATTTTTTTAAAATGCATTTTGCTTATAAAAGTAACAAATCCCGAAAAACCCCGGGATCTCGGAATTGCAATTTTCAGTCCCGAAAATCCCGGGACTGCGAAAAGCCTTCGGGATCGAAAGCCCTAGTGTGGGGGTATAAAAAGGAAAAAAATATGAAGCAATGGATTTAAAAAAAAACTGTCACTGGCGGTCTTTTACCTATGACTGCCGCAGAGAAAGTGGAAGCTCAAACCAACTGAACCACGGCAGCTCTAAATGACTTCAGCTAATGGCGATTAAGTTGAGCAAGATATATGCTGACCCTTTAGTGTACATACACACACACGAAAAAAATCATGTTTGAGAGAAACCATTCCCACCTTTAAGGAAATAACACTGCCACGTACTAGGGGTTGCAAGTCCGGGATCCCGGACTTTTTCTTGTCCCGAAAGTCCCGGGGTTGTAAGGACTGAAATCCCGGGATTTTCGGGATCCCGGGATTGCCTGAAAATTACAGAAATTGGTTAAATTTTCCGAATTTTCCATTAAATTTTCCATATATTTTGAACAAAAACATGGATTTAATTTTATTTTTGTTTAAGTTTCTGTATATTTGGTTATGGGACCAAATATACAGGAAACTTAAACTCGTAAATTTGTAATATGTGTGATTTTTGAAATTTTACATTCGCATATTCTATGTATGTGGAAGAGATTGTTTTGTGATAGATTTTCGATAAAAGTACCACATGCAATAAATTGGCGATTAGGGATTGCATTGTTTTTATAATCCTTGCTTTGTGTGGACTATATATATATCCTCAAATCTGCGGCGAGGTTTTTCATACACTTCATCAGGAGCTAGAGAGCTGAAATGTTGGGGTCCATCAGAGGCGTAGGGGGGCGTGGGGGACTCAAACCCCTTTTTTTAAACATGGCATAACTTCCAATTCCTTCAAGCTACAATGATGAAATTTGGTGTGAGTTCTTATTGACAAAATGAAATTTTGTACCCTTTGGAAAGGGGGGTGTGGGGGAAAAGGGGAGCGGGATGGAGCCAATTTAAATTTAAGAAATCTCGGTCAGATATTCCAACCTTGATGACTTTCAATGGAAACGCTTCGAATTCTGCTGTTGGTTTTTCTAATCTTTTTTCTAAATTTTTCATGTCAAACTTTGAAACTGATTCCGATTCATTCGACAGTTCTTCTTTTAGTAATAGTAGTTCTTCGATTGATTTTGGCTCCTTGAGCATTAGTGAAAGTGATGTAATTAGAGGCATTCAAAATTTTAAAATGTCTGCTAAAGCTGATTGCGATGGTTTCTAAAAAACTGTTTTTTAAAAAACTGTGCATCTACAATTTGTAGCCCATTGTGCCATGTTTTTAATCTATCTTTGTCTGCTGATGTCTTCATTGATACACAGAGGGAAACAAAATCAGAACTGCATGGTTATGATTTGAAACGGCTATCGTTACGAAAACTTCAACACCGCACAGTTCTAAAACACAACCGAAACAGTTTCACTTTTCGAAGATGGTATGAGTTACTGGAGCGTGGGTTCGAATCTCAGTCGGACCAAATGTTTTTTCGCTTCTTTTTTTTTTTGTTGTTTGTTTTCTTCTGTATTGCCGATTTTAATTTTGTTGCATTTTTTAGGTACTGAACGTCGATTTCAAGAAATCTAGAGTTAGCGCAGCAAAACAAACCCCAGATTCGTGACCAGCGACCCCTCAAAAAAAAAAGAATACAAAAAGTAATGTGTTAAAAAGGAAACAAAAAATAAATTGTTCCGACTGAAATTCAAACCCACATTCCCAAAAAATAAAACTGTTTTCAGTTATAATTCAGAATTGAAACCGTTTCAAATCCTAACCAAGCAGTTTCATAGTATATGTATGCAGTTTAAACATTGCAAAATACACACGGCGGTAGGCAAGCGTGCTAAGGGGAGCTTTTATGAATCCGAATGGCCAGGGTTCAAATCTCGGTAAGTAAACAAAAATTTAAACCATTTCTTTATTTCGTAAATAAAATATAACAATGCAACATCAATAAAATTGTTTAAAAAAATAATTTAGAGTAAAAAAAAATAAATTTAAATTTAATTTGAAATTCAATGCTTTTTAGGTAATTCTAAAAATGGGCCTTTGCAATAACCTTTTTTTGTATTTTCAATTCATGAAATCACAAACATTTCAGTCGCAAAACAAAAATTTTCAGTCTAGAAACAACAACATTTGCATCTCAGTTCATCAATGTGCCGTTTCAATTCATTAATGGGCAGTTTCAAAAAAATTGAAACGTTTTGTTGTCAAAATTGTTACATATCTTGGTGCGTATATGAAAGAAGAGAACTGATCATGACCGATGCTTGATTGTGACTAACGTTTATTATAATATGTAATGAGCATGAAGTTAACACTAACTTAACATAACATTTATAAAAATACTACATACATAACACTCTTCCTCTTTTTACAATTTGAAATTTGCTAAGATCATCTTTTTTTATTCGGAATCTGATATTTCTATAGCTTGTTCTTGCAATAGTTTTGCTTTACATCTTGTCAACCTCTGTTCAAATCAAAGTCACCACATGGTGATCTTGGTCTTTTCCCACTATTTATATTTGTATTATTTTTATACGATACATTTGGACTAAACTTAACAATTTTTACATTATATTTTTTCAATTGGTCTATGTGTGCTTGTCTTTTTGTTCCATTTATATTTACCACATAACGTATATTACTTAATTTATCCACAATAATACCAGATAACCATTTAGAATAATTATTAAACACATTTCTATACACTATAGTATCTCCAATTTGAAATCTTGTTGTTTCATTAAACTTTTGATTTGAAAATTTAACTTTATTTGGTAACTGTTTTTCATAATTTTTATAATTTTTCTTTTCGAGCTGGTTATCATTTTGTTGTTCTTTATTACAATTATTTACTAAAGTGACTGCTTTTCAACTTTCTTTTGTAAATTTAAGACAATCTAGAATTGTTCGTGGCTTGAAACTAAACATAAGTTCTGATGGTGTTTTATTTGTACTTAGCCATGGAGACGTGCGATACCCAAGTAGAAAATTGTCAATAATATATTGCCACGATTGTCCCTGCATCTTTATACCCCCACACACACTGTGGCAGGGTATACTCACTTTGTCACAACGTTTGTAACGCCCATAAGGAGGCGTGTCCGGTATGGAAAAGTATATATATTCTTGGTCAGCATCACCTCCTGAGTCGATTTAGCGATGTCCGTCCGTCTGTCTGTCTGTCCGTCTGTCCGTCCGCACGATAGCGGTCGCAGTTTTGGAGATATCGACTTGAAACTTTGGGTACATGTTTTTTTCGTGAATTCTGAGATCAAGTTCGAGAATCAGCCAAATCGGACAAAAACTGGGCGTGGCTCCCATACACCGAAAAAAAGGTAAAAATTGTTCAAGTCTTTTTTATTGTTGTTTTCGATTGGAAATGTTTAGAAACGTATTTTTGACATGGTCCGAGGTTCCGAAGCCTCATATATAAGGGTCTAAATGGGGTCTTGAGACCAATTTTTTTTTTTTGGTGGATTTGATTGGAAATTTTTAGAAATGGATTTTGGACATGGACCGGGCTCCAAAACCACCAATAATTGGCTCAAAATAGGGTCTTGAGACCACATTTTTTTATGTTCTAGGTACTTCTTCCTACAGTGTGGGGGTATTTCAGCTTCGGTATAGTAGAAGATAGTCCACTCTCTAGTTTTATCTAAAATCATTTTCTTTAGTGTTGCTTTTACAGTTTGTACCGCACGTTCTGCGCTACCATTGGATTGGGGATGATAAGGTGGTGATTTAGTGCATTTTATTCCATTTTTATTGCAAAAGTTTGTGAACTCAAACGAAGTGAATGGAGGTCCATTGTCCGACACCAATTCGGTTGGCAATCCAAAAACAGCAAAGATTTGTCTTAACTTTTCTCAAACTATTTGTGCGGTCGTTGTTCGCATAACTATCGCTTCGATCCACTTCGTATGGCTATCAATTAATATCATAAACACGATGTTTTGCTCAAACGTCAGATCAATCGGTTGTGAGAATAAAAAAATCTGCTCTCATAAAATCAATTTTTTATATCGGAAGTTCTACTCTAAAAGTATTGAAAAAGCCCCGAGGCTTCGTGCGATAGTACAGTGACGCGTTTGCATAGGGCTCGCGATCACTTGCTTGGACACTTTTGTGAAATTTAAAAACAAAACGAAAATTTTTGCCAAATAAAATCACAATTCGAATTCGCTTCATCAACAAAAACTTTATCCCGCGCAACATATCTGCTAAAACATTACACATTCTTTATAAACAAAATATAATCAGCTGATCCACTGACAGCAAAGTCAACACAGCGTTGACGTTAAAATTTCCCTCGGAAAAAAATATCCCAAAAAACATCTGTTTGCAGCGATCAGCGAGTACACAAACCGCATCTATATCGCGCCCTCTATGCGTCGCTTTTCTAATTAGGGTGGCCAGAACCTTAAAAATGCGAAATTAGTACCAGTGTGACCGCTCGTCATGCAACGTACCCCTCCGTCATCAGTAGACAGTGGACGAAATGGTACAGCTCATCAGCAGCTGCAACTACAACAACAACTTTTGCAACCCCTGCAGCAAAAGCTTCCACAGCAAGACGGTGCGCAGCAGCAGCTTCCGCAACAACAACAACAACCTATTCAAATTCCCTCGCCAGATATACATAGCGATACTGCACACGCAAACACAGGTAACTCTTTATCGTCAATTTCTTTGGTTGATACCCCTAGCAAATATATTGAAATCCCCGTAGGCCTTACCCCCATTCCTGACTCAAGTGAGACGAATAGCGGATTTTCTGAAATCGCTAATCGCATAACAAAGGTCGCTACTCGCTCCATTATTACAGGTCAAAAGAGCAAACTGCCGACAGTTCAGACAGGAATCAACATTTACTTCGCAATGCGAGTACTATCGTCCCCCACTAATGGGAATAGGCATTCCACAAAAATTCAAAAGACGAATCCCGTTAAACCATCTCTCGAACTAGGGCAAAATCGATATGCGATTCTTGCTGAAGAAAATGATTCGGATCCCAAGCCGAAATCGCAAAAACCCCCACCTATCTACCTGCGTGAGCGAAACTCTAATTCGCTCATCAAAGATATAACTCAAAATATTGGTCCTAATAATTTCCACGTGATTTCTATTCTCAGGGGACAAGTACACGAAACAAAAATCCAAATTTACAGCGAATCCAATTATACAAAAATTGTCAATCTCTTTGATAAACTCAAAAAGAGCTACTACACCTACCAGCTCAAAAGTTCCAAAGGCCTCTCAGTCGTACTGAAAGGTATCGAGCCTTTCGTAGAATGCGACGAAATCAAAACTGCACTAAGCGATGAAGGCTTCCAAATAAAGTCCGTATTCAATATCCAGAATCAAAAAAAAATCCCACAACCCCTTTTTCGTGTGGAACTAGAGTTCGACTCAGAATTGCTCAAAAAAGGTGAACCCCACCCGATATACTCGCTCAGATATCTGCTACATCGCAAAATCACAATTGAAGTGCCTCACCTGCCAAGAATACGGCCACACAAAGTCTTACTGCACTCTTCCCTGCGTGTGAGTAATTTGTGGAGACCTGCACGAAACAGGTTCGAGCACAAAAACAAAAGAGGATTCCACTATTAAAAAAATGTAGTAATTGCGGTGGCAATCACACTGCTAACTATAGAGGCTGTGCAGTCTATCAAAGCTTCATAAAAAAGACGGAAAATGTGACGCAAAAACATGAAACATGGAAAACCCAAAAATTTAATCCGCTATCCGCTGCACAATCCTTCGCAAACCCACTTACAAAACAAAGCGTTTCCTACGCCAGTGCCTTAAAAAGCGGTCACTCTGCCACTGTGCACGCGCAACCTGCTCCTCCTATTAGTAGCCTTGAACAAACTCTACAAATATTCATGCAAAATATGTCTCAATTTATGTCTGGTATGCAAAATATGATGCAAGAAATGATAAAGAATCAAAGTCTTTTACTACATCATCTCATGTCTAAGCCATGAATGGTTTAAAAATATCATTCTGGAATGCAAATGGCCTGTGTCATCACAAACTAGAACTTCTCGAGTTCTTGAAAGAGTTCAGCATAGACGTTATGCTAATTTCTGAAACACACTTCACTGAAAAACACTTTTTCAATTTACCAGACTCTATGACACAAAGCATCCAAGCGGAAACGCTAGAGGTGGAACCGCCATTCTCATTAAAAGTCGTATAAAACATTACGCTCTCCAGAATTATTGCACAGAATATATTCAAGCGACAAGTATTTCTCTCAATGAATACTTAAAAGGCCTAACATTAACAGCTATATACTGCCCGCAAAGACACAAAATATCTGAGCAACAATTCCAGACTTTTTTCCATTCTCTTGGACAAAAGAATCTCGTTGCCGGCGATTTCAACGCCAAACATACATATTGGGGTCTCGCCTTATATCGCCAAAGGGCAGGCTCCTGTTGAACACTGTCAACAGACTCGGTCTTGACGTGATCTCTTCTGGCCCGCCAACTTACTGGCCAACTGACAGTCGCAAAAACCCCGATGTAATTGACTTTGCTGTCTTCAAAACTGTAAAAAGGAGCCAATTGTTTATTGAATCCTCTCTAGATCTCTCATCAGACCATACGCCTACTATTATCACAATAAAGTATGCGCCAAGTTCTGAGGCCAATCCACCAGATAAACTGACCAGCAAACTCACAAACTGGCTCAAATATCGAAAGTATATAAGCTCCCACATTATCCCTAATGTGTCACTAAAAACGAAAGTTGAAATACACACAGCTGTTAGTAATTTCACACTCTTGCTTTCCCAAGCAGCTGCAGCGGCCACTCCCGCCCAAATCCCAAAAAGCTCATCTCGCAGCTATGCAAAGTGTACTCCAAAGGACATAGAGCAGTTAATAAAAAATAAAAGGAAAATACGATTGGCAAAACAACAGATCCCCAAATCTGAAAAAACAGCTTAATGATGTCTCTCGAATTCTAAAAAAGCAGCTTGAGAGGAAATCCGAAAGAGAATTCCAGCTATTTGTTGAACATCTCGCACCCACAAAATCAACAAACTATTCGCTCTGGCGAGCTGTAAAAAATATGAAAAAACCAATACTGACAGAACCCCCTATAAGGCTGCCAAATGGAAACTGGGCCAGAAGCGATGCAGAAAAGGGTGCAGCTTTTGCCAACCACCTAAAAACCGTGTTCACCCCGAACACGAAAGCTGGTGATATCCCAATACCAACATTAATCCCATATAATACCTCTTGTACAATCGCGATTAAAAAAAACGAACTTATGGAGGCAATAAACAAAAGCTTGGACCCGAAAAAAGCACCAGGACCGGACTTGATAACGCTGTCGCGGTATAGATTCGCGGCACAGTTGTTGTTGTTTTGTTGTATTGTTTGTTTTGTTATGTTTTTTTGTTTCCCTTTTGTTCGTGGCGACGGGCGAACAAGATCGGAGGAAATCACACACGCACTGACCACACTGAACGCACTGAACAATTTTATTAATTGTTACTAATTTTTATTTATTATTTGTTTTGCTTAAATTGAAAGCAAAACAAATTCGCCACTCGCGGGTGAAATGCGAGTGGCGAAGTTCAAAGTTCTCTTGCTTTCTTCTCCTTTCTTTCGCTTTTGCTTTCGTTAAGTTAGCTCAGTGAGCGGCGGCGATCCGATGAAGGTATTGCCAGCCTCGCCATTACAATAGTAAAATGTCAAAGCCTGGACTAAAGCTTTTGTACTCTTTGAACCTGTTTGAGGGAATGGAATTTGAGAACATTTATGCTTTCGCCTATACGTACATGAGTGCCGCCAAAATGTATATTTCATTTTGGTGGGTGCAGGGGGGTATATGTAAATTTGCCAAACACACCTAGAAAAATTTGAAGAGATTTTTCGCATATAGTTATGGGTAAAGCCCCGACTGCGGACACTGGTTTCTGCGTAAGCCGCACTCTATGTATGTGGGAAGATAAATGGAAAGTGAGCGTCGTAGGCGCTCATATATTCTAATTCTTTTAGTTCTTTTTGAGCAGGGAAGAAGGAGAGTGTTAAAGTTTTAGATTTTTTTTAATTTAATTGAATCTTAAATTATTTGTTTCCAAAATTTGGATAATTTTCTTTCCTTTTTTTTAAATTGTATTTTTTTTTAGTGGTGAAGTGGAGCTGTTGCCATCGTCGGACTGTGGCTGGAGGACAAGTGATCCAAAGGGAGTATTTTTGCGCGCTGGTTTAGTTTTGCCAGCTAGTGTTTATTTTGCTTTATTTTATTTGTGGCAGTCGGCCATTTAGTGTTTTGAATTTGAGGAATTGAATAGAGTTGGACAGGTTGTGTTCGGTCGTGATTTGTTTTGGTGAAGTGTTTCCGTCCAAGTAGTTTGCTTGGAATTTGTTTGGCCGTTCCCCCCCCCCCCCCCCCCCCTCTTCCTTATTCCTTTTTTTGTTTGTGTTGTCCCGCGTCAGAGCCAAGTTGTTGCTGGACATCGAATTTTATCGAAGTCCAGCTGGTGAATAGATTCTGCAAGAATCGTGCGAGGGATTTCAGACAGGTTGGTCTGGTCCCGCAAATCAATTGCGTTTAAACAAATATAATTTTTGATATTTGGGTATTGGGTCGTTTTGTGTCAATTTTAAAAAGGGTTTGTGTTCGGTATTATTTTCTTTGTGTCGAAAAAAAATTTCCGTTTCTTTTATATATATATATATATATATATACTTATATATATATATTTATATTGCGGCAGTTTCGGTGTAGGGTTTTAAAAGTTTAGTTATCAGGTTTTCGCGGGTTCGCGTTGTTCGTTCGGACGGGGATACCATACCGCGAGGGTCGTCTGAAATCCCACGCTTCGCGACTGTGCTATTCGGGCAAATAGGGAATTTAATTATCGCGTGGGGATTTTCGATTATAGAGTTTTAAATAAAGTTTTAGTTCAAAATAGCGCGATAAGCTGGCGCCCAACGTGGGGCTATTTTGTTTAAAGTTTTTTTTTGTAAAAAAATATTTCCGTTTTAATTATTAATTATTTTAAAATTTTTTTTAAAATTTTTAATTTAAATTTAAATTTATAGCAAATTTTTTTTGTGCCGTTTTTTTGGTTGTATTATTTTAGTTTTTTTATAATTTACTAATTTGTCTTTTTATTTATCTAGCTTTTTTTTGGAATTTTTCCGGTGAGAGTGCTATTGACGGCGGAGTAGCGGCAGCGGGTTTTTTTGTTGTTCGGTGAGTTCGTTCCTTTTTTTTGGTGCAACATTTGTAACCTTTTTTTTATGCAAGTTTTTTTAATAATTCTTTTAAATTTTATTTTTGTTTGTTTTTGTGTTGCACCATTTTATTTATTTTAATTTTAGTAAAATTTTAATTTTTTTTTGTAATTTTATTTTACACTGTCGTCCGCCTTATTATTGTTTTTTATTTCTTTATTATTTTAGTTATTTTATAGTATTTTTTTTATCAATTTTTTTATATATATATATATATATTTTTTGAGTTTTAAAAGAAAAATTTTGGTTTATATTATTTTTTTTGCGGTGTTGCACCATTTTATTATACCCCCACACACACTGTGGCAGGGTATACTCACTTTGTCACAACGTTTGTAACGCCCATAAGGAGGCGTGTCCGGTATGGAAAAGTATATATATTCTTGATCAGCATCACCTCCTGAGTCGATTTAGCGATGTCCGTCTGTCCGTCTGACCGTCTGTCCGTCTGTCCGTCCGCACGATAGAGGTCGCAGTTTTGGAGATATCGACTTGAAACTTTGGGTACATCTTTTTCTCGTGAATACTGAGATCAAGTTCGAGAATCAGCCAAATCGGACAAAAACTGGGCGTGGCTCCCATAAAAGGTAAAAATTGTTCAAGTCTTTTTTATTGTTGTATTCGATTGGAAATGTTTAGAAACGTATTTTTGACATGGTCCGAGGTTCCGAAGCCACATATATAAGGGTCTGAATGGGGTCTTGAGACCAAAATTTTTTTTTGGTGGATTTGATTGGAAATTTTAAGAAATGGGTTTTGGACATGTTCCGGGCTCCAAAACCACCTATAATTGGGTCCATTTAGGGTTTTTTTATTTTTTTATATTCGAGGTGCTTCTTCCTACAGTGTGGGGGTATTTCAGCTTCGGTATAGCCGAAGATAGTCCACTCTCTAGTTTATTTTGATTTAAGTAAAATTTTAATTTTTATACCCCCACACTCACTGTGGCAGGGTATACTAACTTTGTCACAACGTTTGTAACGCCCGTAAGGAGGCGTGTCCGGTATGGAAAAGTATATATATTCTTGATCAGTATCACCTCCTGAGTCGATTTAGCGATGTCCGTCTGTCTGTCCGTCCGTCTGTCCGTCTGTCCGTCTGTCCGTCTGTCCGTCCGCACGATAGCGGTCGCAGTTTTGGAGATATCGACTTGAAACTTTGGGTACATGTTTTTCTCGTGAATACTGAGATCAAGTTCGAGAATCAGCCAAATCGGACAAAAACTGGGCGTGGCTCCCATACACCGAAAAAAAAGGTAAAAATTGTTCAAGTCCTTTTTAATGGTTGTATTCGATTGGAAATGTTTAGAAACGTATTTTTGACATGGTCCGAGGTTCCGAAGCCACAAATATAAGGGTCTAAATGGGGTCTTGAGACCAATTTTTTTTTTGGTGGATTTGATTGGAAATTTTTAGAAATGGATTTTGGACATGGTCCGGGCTCCAAAACCACCTATAATTGGCTCAAAATAGGGTCTTGAGACCACAATTTTTTATGTTCAAGGTACTTCTTCCTACTGTGTGGGGGTATTTCAGCTTCGGTATAGCCGAAGATAGTCCACTCTCTAGTTTTTATACCCCCACACTCACTGTGGCAGGGTATACTAACTTTGTCACAACGTTTGTAACGCCCATAAGGAGGCGTGTCCGGTATGGAAAAGTATATATATTCTTGATCAGTATCACCTCCTGAGTCGATTTAGCGATGTCCGTCTGTCTGTCCGTCCGTCTGTCCGTCTGTCCGTCTGTCCGTCTGTCCGTCTGTCCGTCTGTCCGTCTGTCCGTCTGTCCGTCCGCACGATAGCAGTCGCAGTTTTGGAGATATCGACTTCAAACTTTTTTTACATGTTTTTCTCGTGAATACTGAGATCAAGTTCGAGAATCAGCCAAATCGGACAAAAACTGGGCGTGGCTCCCATACACCGAAAAAAAAGGTAAAAATTTTTCAAGTCTTTTTTATTGTTGTATTCCATTGGAAATGTTTAGAAACGTATTTTTGACATGGTCCGAGGTTCCGAAGCCACATATATAAGGGTCTAAATGGGGTCCTCAGACCAATTTTTTTTTTTTCGGATTTGATTGGAAATTTTTAGAAATGGATTTTGGACATGGTTTGGGCTCCAAAACCACCTATAATTGGCTCAAAATAGGGTCTTGAGACCACATTTTTTTATGTTCGAGGTACTTCTTCCTACTGTGTGGGGGTATTTCAACTTCGGTATAGCCGAAGATAGTCCACTCTCTAGTTTGTAATTTTATTTTACACTGGTGGTGTCGTCCGCCTTATTATTATACCCCCACACTCACTGTGGCAGGGTATACTAACTTTGTCACAACGTTTGTAACGCCCATAAGGAGGCGTGTCCGGTATGGAAAAGTATATATATTCTTGATCAGTATCACCTCCTGAGTCGATTTAGCGATGTCCGTCTGTCTGTCCGTCCGTCTGTCCGTCTGTCCGTCTGTCCGTCCGCACGATAGCGGTCGCAGTTTTGGAGATATCGACTTGAAACTTTTTTTACATGTTTTTCTCGTGAATACTGAGATCAAGTTCGAGAATCAGCCAAATCGGACAAAAACTGGGCGTGGCTCCCATACACCGAAAAAAAGGTAACAATTTTTCAAGTCTTTTTTATTGTTGTATTCCATTGGAAATGTTTAGAAACGTATTTTTGACATGGTCCGAGGTTCCGAAGCCACATATATAAGGGTCTAAATGGGGTCCTGAGACCAATTTTTTTTTTCCGGATTTGATTGGAAATTTTTAGAAATGGATTTTGGACATAGTTTGGGCTCCAAAACAACCTATAATTGGCTCAAAATAGGGTCTTGAGAACACATTTTAATAAGAAAAATTCGGTGAGCGTAAATACGCTGTGTTGTTCTATTTTTTTTTTTTTAAATTTTTTTTTGATTTTATTTGGTTAGATAAATTAGTTTTGGTTTTTTTAAATTTATTTTTTTGTCTGTCCGAGTTAATTATGGAGATTAATAGACTAAACCAAGAGGAACTGGCATACGAGATGGAGGCTCGTGGGTTGCCAGTGACTCCGGTGGAGTCCATGAGGAAGTCCTTGAGGGCATCAAGGCAAATAGAGCGAAGGGAGTCCGTGGATGTCTTTGCGGGATATCCGTTTGTTTTTGAGGAAGATAGGTTGGGTGTGGAGGGGAAGATTTCCGAAGTTGAAAAACTTATGGAAACCCCTCCCAAGGATGCAAAGTCGCCCGAATATTTGAAGATTTTGGCGAAGTTGGAATGGGCTTTAGGTCGCCTTACTCGTTCGAGGCCAGCGAGTAAGGAAGAAGTAGTAGAGCAGATGGCGCTCAAAAATAGGGTCCTTTTGTTGTTGGGGGAACTCAACGAGGCGGTGGAGGATGTTGGTGGCGGAGATGATGCCTTCGATGACAATCCAAGGCCATCCCGACCATCCAAGGGACTCAGTAGGGAGTCTGCGGTTGAGGAAAAGCCTGAACCCGTTCCGAGACGTGAGCCATCCACCTCGTTGAGTTACGTAGGTTTTCAAAAAGTAGAAAATTTGTCCAAGTGGGGTATTCAATTTACCGGGGAAAAGACAGACATGTCCCTACATGCCTTTCTACAGAGGGTAGACGAGCTATGCGATGCTCGGGGCGTTAGTGAAGCCCAGTTGTTTAGTTGAGCAGTGGAGCTTTTTTCTGGAAAAGCCCTGCTCTGGTTTAGGGATGTCCGCAGGACAGTTTCAGGCTGGCGAGAGTTGGTCGCCGAGCTGAAACTGGAATTCCTGCCCCCCAACTATGACGAAATTTTGATGTCAGAGATTAGGCGACGGACTCATGGTGGGACTGAGTCCATAGGTATCTATGTAGCGGCGATGAGGGGGTTGTTCGGTCGTCTGTCCGACCCCTTTTCAGAGAGGCGTATGCTGGGTCTGGTGATCGCAAACCTGTCCCCGTTTTACCAGACTCAGCTGGGCTTGGCTGAGCCTAAGTCTTTATCGGAGTTGGTTTCCTTGGGTCGGAAACTGGAGGCTATGCGGGCGAATGTGGAAGCATTCGTGCCGCCGCCCAGCAGCCGATCCAAGAATTTGTTGGAGCCAGACTTGGCTTACGTCTCGGCTGAACCCGAAGTTCTTGAAGTCAGGGCCCCTTTGCGTGACGCTAGGTTGGAGAGGAGAATTCAGGCTCCTCCCCAAAATTCTTTTAGGGTGTTTTAATTGTAGGCGGTTTGGACATGTTATGTCCAACTGCCCTAGGGAAATATATTGTTATGGGTGTAGGCGGCCTGGTTTTTTAAAGCATGATTGCCCCCGATGCTCTCAGAGAGCAGGGCAATCGCAGGAGCGCTCGGACAGGGAGGCGGCCCCGAGAGCGGCTCCGAGGGCCCGCGAAGAGTCGGGAAATGGGGAGCGAGCTCTTGTGGAAGCAGGGCAAGAAGTTCGCGAGGTTTAGGTAGGTTGCCTGCGGGCAACCAGCTGGCTAGGGAAAATAGTGATAGGCCTCAGAGGCGTCCGTCCGGAGTATATTTGAGTTTCACTTTGTCGGGAAAAGATTTAGATAATAGGCCATATTTAGGCGTTAGGATTTTTGGAGTGCGTATGTTAGGGCTTTTAGATTCAGGGGCGACCAGGACGATTCTTGGTGGGCCGGGCTGGGTCACATTAAAGTCCTGGGGGATAAGTTTATTGGCGTCTGCGGTCAGCAAGGTTGCGCTTGCTTATGGTGAAGAAGTTCCGGTTAGGGGGGTAGTTTCGGTCCCTTTCGAGGTAGAGGGCAAGTCGGTCCTCGTTGAATGCCTCGTAATACCGGATTTACCCCAATCATTGATTCTTGGAGTAGACTTTTGGTCTAAGGCCGGTGTAGTGCCAGATTTGGCCAAGAATCAGTGGAGGTTTTCCGACCAAGTCGAGGTCTCGTCAGTAGCGGCGATAGTTGATAGGTCTTCGTTGTCAACTAGGGAAAAATCGGTTCTTGAGGAGTTTGTTGCAGATGTTTTTAGGTCTATGCCTGAGGGACTTGGTTGTAAAATGAAGTCATCCGCACACCATCTAATTTGAAGCATATTTAGAAGGAGATTCCGGAAAAAATTTTCTTTTTTTTTTTGGCCGATCGTTGAGGTAGCGCATCGACATATTTCTTCATATTGTCTCTATTTATGATCCGATTTTAATGTATAACATATCAAAATTTTTGTCTCGAGGAGACCTACAATAATGTCCTAGAGGTCCTTGCTCCTAAGTACACCCTTCTAGTACTTACCCACCAGATCTCAGTTAGTACCACCCTAATATACCATTCCAAGAGCAGAAAATTAAAGCTCTCGAAAAATCATTAAATTCTTGCAAAGGAAGTATACCGATTATACCATTAGAACTATTTATAAAAAATATAATTAATATTTTTACCGAACGTAGGGGTAGCGCATTGACATATTTCATCATAGCGTCACCATTTATGATCCGATTTTAAAGTATAATATATCAAAATTTTTGTCTCCAGGAGACCTACAATAATGCCTCATACGTCATTGCCTTAATTACACCCTTCTAGTACTTACCTATCAGTTAGTACCACCATAATGTACCATTCCAATTGCAGCTCTCGAAAAATCATTAATATATTTGCCGAACATAGGAGCAGTGATGCTACATACTTTTTAAAAAATCCCTACATTGGCTGAAAAAAAAACGTATTATTCCCTAAGATTACAAAATTGTTTCCCTTTTCCCCCCGTAATTTAATTTTATCAGAGAACTTGGACAAAAGTGAGTGCAGTTTAATTATTTTGCATATTCTTGCCCCCACTAAATTCATTCAAATGAAAATTTGTTCAAAAGGGAAAACAATGGTGAAGCTCATAATTCATTGCATTTTTAATTCAAGAGTTGCTTTTGTTCATTCCGATTAAAAAACCGTACAAAATTGTTTAAAAATGTCTTTTTTTATTAGTGAATTAAATTACACCCAATTGCCAACGGAGAGCGATGTGATTAATTTCTTATTATATCTGCAGCGTAACAGTGATCGAAGGAAGTTGGATGCATTTAAACAGGAAGCTTTGAAAAACTTTTTTGTGGAAACGCGCGGGTATTCCAATTTTATCGGAATCAGCTATTCGTAAACGTTTAGATAAGCTTGTGAATGTTACTATAGAATTGCTAAAAAAAAACCCTTAAGATGCAATATAAATAAGCATTGAAAGACCTAAATATTTACACAGCTTATCCATGCCATTCTCAAAACACCGAGCGCTTTGTTCATGTAGTGCATGAATCTGCCATGGCGGTCACCGATGAACAAAGCATGGGACACATTTTAACTAAACTCGAGAGCCGGCACAAATACAGCCAACTTGAATCACGTCGAGATTTGATCGATTAAAAGTAGGTTAATAAATAAATTAAAGTGGAGGTCCTTCGAGTTGCTGGACATCGACTTTAAACACTTAATTCGATTTTACTTTAATTTCTTTAATTCATGTTGTAGAAGTTGAGAAGTTGAAAAAGCAAACATTCCAATGTATACATTAGAGTACATTATGGTTGTCCTAACTGAGATCTGGTAGGTAAGTACTAGAAGGGTGTACTTGAGGGCAATGACGTATGAGGCATTATTGTAGGTCTCCTGGAGACAAAAATTTTGATATATTATACTTTAAAATCGGATCATAAATGGTGACGCTATGATGAAATATGTCAATGCGCTACCCCTACGTTCGGTAAAAATATTAATTATATTTTTTATAAATAGTTCTAATGGTATAATCGGTATACTTCCTTTGCAAGAATTTAATGATTTTTCGAGAGCTTTAATTTTCTGCTCTTGGAATGGTACAAGAAAATTTTTTCCGGAATCTCCTTCCAAATATGCTTCGAATTAGATGGTGTGCGGTTAACTTTTTTTTTTCCCCCCTATAAGGTGATACGGTCTATTGTACACATTTGGTCGAACATCGGATTCGTACAAAGCCAAATGTGGAACCAGTCAAGCAGCGATACTATCCGGTATCGCCCGCTATTCAGAGGCGCATAGATGAGGAAATAGAGGATATGTTAGAAAAGGCTGTGATTGAGATTTCTCACAGCCCTTGGGCATCACCGGTTGTGATGATTAGGAAAAAGGATGGGAGTTATAGGTTTTGTGTCGACTATAGGACACTGAATAAAAATACGGATCGAGATTGTTACCCCCTCCCTTATATTTCGGCTACTTTAGATAAGCTAAAGGACGCCAAATATCTCTCTAGTTTGGATATAAAATCCGCTTATTGGCAGATCCCAGTAGAGAAGGAGTCTAGGGCCTGCACGGCATTTACAGTTCCGGGTAGGGGGCTCTACCAGTTCAAGCGCATGCCTTATGGCCTGCACAATGCGCCTGCAACTTGGCAGAGATTTATAGATGAGGTCCTTGGGGCTGACTTGGAACCCCATGTTTTCGTGTATTTGGACGATATTATTATTGTTACAAATACATTTGATAAGCATGTTGAGGTTCTGAAGGAGGTCCTGAGGAGGATTTGTTCGGCAGGGCTTATATTGAATAGGGAAAAATGTAATTTTTGTCTTTCTTCGCTACGGTATCTAGGTTATGTTGTTGAGGCAATGCTGAAAATTCCAGCGCCCAAAAATGTAAGGGAAGTCAGGTCGTTTGTTGGCACCATTTCTTGGTATCGTAGGTTTGTTTCGAATTTCGCTGATTTGGTTAAGCCTCTAACTGATCTTCTAAAGAAGAAGAACAGGTTTAGATGGTCGCCGGAGTGCGAGGACAGCTTTTTGAAGGCCAAGGAGCGCCTAGTGACGGCGCCGGTCCTGAGCTGTCCTGATTTCGAACTACCCTTCGTAGTTCAGACTGATGCTTCCGATTTTGGAATAGGTGCCGTTTTGACAGCAGTTTGATGAAGGAGTGTTTGGCTGTTTTGTGGGCAGTTGAGAAGTTGAGGCCATACATCGAAGGGGTTAGGTTCACAGTGGTGACAGACCATTATTCGTTGGTATGGCTCAACAATTTGAAAGATCCTTGCGGTAGGTTGGCTAGGTGGGCTTTAAAGCTCCAGCAATACGATTATGAAATCATACATCGTAAGGGGAAAGATCATGTTGTGCCCGACATGCTTTCTAGAGGTGTCCCAGTCGTAGGAGAGGTAGATGGGCGTGTTAGAGATCCATGGGTGGATTCCATGGTTAGGAAAGTGAAGGATAAACCACTCGATTACCCAGCTTGGAGAATTGAAAATGGGGTGTTATATAAACACATAAATGCAGGGACAAACAGTTTGTTTAGTGCTGGGTACGAGTGGAAGAGAGTTGTGGGCAAGAGTGATAGGCGCAGTAGAACCTTGGGAAATGATCTGCGTAGATCTGGTGGGACCCTTGGTGAAGTCTAGTCGGGGATTTTGTTATATTTTAACGGTGGTTGACGACTTCACCAAATTCCCATTGTTGTTTCCGTTGCGAAATGCAACGGCAAAGAGTGTTTGCAAGGAGTTGGAAGATAATGTCTTCCTGCTCTTTGGAGTTCCGAGGTCCATTGTATGCGACAATAGGCCACAGTTTCGCAGCAAGGAGCTGCAGAGTTTATGCGCGTCGTATGGTGTGTAGATGCGGTACACTGCACACTATCATCCGCAGGCCAATCCGGCCGAGCGGATCAACCAAATAATTAAGACCACTTTGAGAGCATATTTCAGAAAACCATCGGACATGGGATTCTCATCTCTCAAAGGTGGCGTGCTGCATTCGAACATCGCAGCATGAGGTTTTGGGAGCGTCTCCATACTTCGTGAATTTTGGCCGAAATATGGTGGTCAGGGGTGATAGAGATTATAACGAGTGGGAGACTCAGACCAACCGGATAGTAGTAGTGAGGACCGGGCCAAGTTAATGGCAGACTTGAGGGAAGACATACGGAAAAAGTTAGAAATGGCAAGTGCCAAGACAGCGAAAACGTACAATCTCAGACGTAGAGATGTGCACGAGTTAGTATGGAGACGTAATTTTGTTTTGTCCGATGCTGCAAACTATTTTGCAGCAAAGTTAGCTCCGAAATTTGTTGGACCGTTTAGGGTTAAAAAGAGGGTGTCTCCGTGGACATATGTTTTAGAAGACGAAGACGGACGAGAAAAGGGGACATGGCATATGCAGGACCTTAGGCCGCACATCGACTCAGGGTGATTTTTCTCCGGTTAGATTCGAAAGTTGGCTGGTCTCAGGAGACCAAGCAACTTTCGCGGAGGTGGAGGTGGGGTTGTCGCGTTATAGATTCGCGGCACAGTTGTTGTTGTTTTGTTGTATTGTTTGTTTTGTTATGTTTTTTGTTTCCCTTTTGTTCGGGGCGACGGGCGAACAAGATCGGAGGAAATCACACACGCACTGACCGCACTGAACGCACTGAACAATTTTATTAATTGTTACTAATTTTTATTTATTATTTGTTTTGCTTAAATTGAAAGCAAAACAAATTCGCCACTCGCGGGTGAAATGCGACAGGCGCGCGGAAGAAGAAAACTGAATATATTGTTTGAGCTGTCAAAGTTCTCTTGCTTTCTTCTCCTTTCTTTCGCTTTTGCTTTCGTTAAGTTAGCTCAGTGAGCGGCGGCGATCCGATGAAGGTATTGCCAGCCTCGCCATTACAATAGTAAAATGTCAAAGCCTGGACTAAAGCTTTTGTACTCTTTGAACCTGTTTGAGGGAGGGGAATTTGAGAACATTTATGCTTTCGCCTATACGTACATGAGTGCCGCCAAAATGTATATTTCATTTTGGTGGGTGCAGGGGGGTATATGTAAATTTGCCAAACACACCTAGAAAAATCTGAAGAGATTTTTCGCATATAGGTATGGGTAAAGCCCCGACTGCGGACACTGGTTTCTACGTAAGCCGCACTCTATGTATGTGGGAAGATAAATGGAAAGTGAGCGTCATAGGCGCTCATATATTCTAATTCTTTTAGTTCTTTTTGAGCAGGGAAGAAGGAGAGTGTTAAAGTTTTAGATTTTTTTTAATTTGATTGAATCTTAAATTATTTGTTTCCAAAATTTGGATAATTTTCTTTCCTTTTTTTAAATTGTATTTTTTTTGAGTGGTGAAGTGGAGCTGTTGCCATCGTCGGACTGTGGCTGGAGGACAAGTGTTCCAAAGGGAGTATTTTTGCGCGCTGGTTTAGTTTTGCCAGCTAGTGTTTATTTTGCTTTATTTTATTTGTGGCAGTCGGCCATTTAGTGTTTTGAATTTGAGGAATTGAATAGAGTTGGACAGGTTGTGTTCGGTCGTGATTTGTTTTGGTGAAGTGTTTCCGTCCAAGTAGTTTGCTTGGAATTTGTTTGGCCGTTCCCCCCCCCCTCTTCCTTATTCCTTTTTTTGTTTGTGTTGTCCCGCATCAGAGCCAAGTTGTTGCTGGACATCGAATTTTATCGAAGTCCAGCTGGTGAATAGAATCGTGCGAGGGATTTCAGACAGGTTGGTCTGGTCGCGCAAATCAATTGCGTTTAAACAAATATAATTTTTGATATTTGGGTATTGGGTCGTTTTGTGTCAATTTTGAAAAGGGTTTGTGTTCGGTATTATTTTCTTTGTGTCGAAAAAAAATTTCCGTTTCTCTTATATATATATATATATATATATATATATTGCGGCAGTTTCGGTGTAGGGTTTTAAAAGTTTAGTTATCAGGTTTTCGCGGGTTCGTGTTGTTCGTTCGGACGGGGATACCATACCGCGAGTCGGATTTTCGATTATAGAGTTTTAAATAAAATTTGTAGTAAAATACAAAAGCTTTGCCTCCCGAAAATACGAAATACTGGCCGGAGTACCACAAGGCAGTGTCATCGCGCCCCTGCTATATATTCTCTATACTGCAGATATGCCCAAAAGTGATAGAACTCTCATATCGACTTTTGCTGATGACACTGCTATCATGTGCTCTCACTCAAACCCAGACATGGCATCTCTATACGTGCAAAAACACTTGGACACTCTAAGTAATTGGCTACATCGATGGAAAATCAAGGTCTACGAATCCAAAAGCTGTCACTTAACCTTCACTGTAAGAAGGGACACGTGCCCTGCTCTGAAGATAAACGGCCAAGTCGTCCCTGAAAGTTCCGAAACCAAGTATCTTGGAATGCATCTCGATCGCCGACTCACATGGCATAAACATATTGAATCCAAACTCACTCAGATCAAATTAAAGCAATTGGAACTAAATTGGCCAATTTCAAGGGCATCAAAGCTAAATCTCACATACAAAGTCCAAATATACAAAAGTATAATAAAACCCATATGGACATATGGAATTGAACTCTGGGGCACTGCCTCTCCCTCGAACGTGGAAAAACTCCAGAGAGTCCAATCTAAAATCCTGAGACAAATTACCAGAGCCCCTTGGTATATAAAAAATACTAACATCCACAGAGACCTGAATATACCTGCAGTAAAAGACGAAATTCCGAAATTTACCTCGAAGTACAAGCAGAAGCTCATGTTTCACCCAAACATTCTAGCTAGAAATTTACTGAGACCTCTGAATCCCTCACGTCTCAAACGAAACTAATATATTCTTCATATATTAGTTACGATAACTCCACATTGCCTAAATCAATGGATATATGGCAAATAGTTTTAATCTGAATATTATAAAAAAAAGCTGAATTTCTGAATTTTTGAAAAATCATTGTTAGACCTAAATTATTATTAGGTAATTCAATTGAATAAAATTACTATTAAAAAAAAAAAAACGATGTTTTGAAATTTACAAAAATCTATATGCACCCGTTGGAAAGGGAACATAGTGGTTGGCCACGAATATAGCTCAAGTTTGTTGTTGTTCTGTGTTAATTGACAGCAGTCACAAGATCGAACAAATACCTCGATATCCATGTCAATATTTGGCCACCAAATATACGAACGCGCTATCATTTTCATACGCACAACCCCTGTATGAGTGCTGCCATGAATTTCTTTTAGTACATTAGTTCTTAATTCTGTTGGTATGATCAATTTTTCACCATAAAATAGGCACTCATCTTCTGTAGCATTCGATTGCTCTTTTTAAAAAATAAGGTCGTAAATTTGCCGAAATTTCTCTATTTGTCGGCCAACCTTGTTGAGCAAATCGAGTGACCTCTCGTAAAACTACATCTTTATTGACACTAGTCGAATATCATCCAAATTTATTGGTAATTCTTCTACAAAACTACACAAATTTATTCTGTCTTCCTCAATGTTAGTAGATTGTGCAACTGGTAGTCTCGATAATGCATCTGCATTTCTCATATCTTGAGCTTTCTTATATTTAATTTCATAATCGTACATTGAAAGTATAATCGCCCAACGTTGTGGCCATTTGCCGCTACAATGGAGATATCTTTCTTTGGGTTAAATATTTCTCTACACGGAGGGAAATGCTTGCTGAAATCATGCGTTATAGGAATCAATTAAGTAAAAATTAGTCACGATATTGATCCATTAATTAGAAGTCAATAATCAAGAATTCTTAATCATAAGAACTGTTAAAAGTGAAAATCATGGTTTGTGATTTGTGTTTGCTTGATTTGTTCCACTTAAACATGAATTATTATTTTCCCTTTTGACATAATCAATGACCAGATGGAATAAATTGTGTAAACAGAAATCATAAATTATGATTAAAAATTCACAATTTTAGGCTTAAGTGAGAATAAATAAATCATTCGTAATAATAATTTGAGCGCATATTTCCAATTAAATAAATTAAAATTTTTTTTATTTGCTAATTTTTTACTTAATTATTTATTTAATTTTACTTTTTTATTTGCCAACTTGCTTAGAATAATTTGTAATAACTTTTTCACAAATTAAGTTTTCCCGGAATTCGAACCGACATCATCCTCTCCAGTCCGGACGCCTAACCGATTCGGCTACCCTGGCATTATTGTAAAAGCGTCTAAATGTATTGTATATTGCTCAGCAATTCATGACAATCAACCCAGTTACTCATAATTCATGATAATACGTGCAGTTTCATGACCTAGTTAATCATCAATTAATCTTCAAGAATAATAAAATAAATCACGAAATTCATAAACCCTTATCATAATGTATTCACAATCCATATGCATAGTTTATGTACGAATTCGCATAATTTGTGACTAATATTCACAATTAATGATTATAGTTAGTAATTAAGTAACAATAATTTTATGGACTCCATAATCGTAAATCATGAGCCAACATTTCTCTCCGTGTAAGTGGCTGATGATCGCTATGTATAGTAAATCTGTGACCGTATATGTATTTGTGAAACCTGTATACAAATAAAATGGCCAAAGCCTCGCGGTGTAACTGCGAATAATTTCATTCCGCTGGACTTAATGTACTCGACACAAACATTACTGGCCTCTCCACTCAATTTACAACATGCGACATCACACCCCCTACTCCGTAAGGACTAGCATCCGCAGAAACTATTATCGGTAACTTCGGATTATACGGTGTTAAAACTTCAACATTTAAAACTAACTTTTTCGCATTTTCAAAAGCCATATCATGGGCTGATTCCCATTTAAACGTTGTATTCAGTTTAGTCAATTCGTATAACTCTCTTAACTCGGATGATAGATTAGGGATACAATGCACGGAGGGAAATGCTTGCTGGAATCATGCCTTATAGGAATCAATTAAGTAAAAATTAGTCACGATATTGATCCATTAATTAGAAGTCAATAATCAAGAATTCTTAATCATAAGAACTGTTAAAAGTGAAAATCATAGTTTGTGATTTTCGTTTGCTTGATTTGTTCCACTTAAACATGAATTATTATTTTCCCTTTTGACATAATCAATAACCAGATGGAATAAATTGTGCAAACAAAAATCATAAATTATGATTAAAAATTCATAATTTTAGGCTTAAGTGAGAATAAATGAATCATTCGTAATAATAATTTGAACACCTATTTACAATTAAATAAATTAAAATTTTTTTTATTTGCTAATTTTTTATTTAATTTTACTTTTTTATTTGCCAACTTGCTTAGAATAATTTATAATAACTTTTTCACAAATTCAGTTTTCACGGGATTCGAACCGACATCCTCCTCTCCAGTCCGGACGCCTAACCGATTCGGCTACCCTGGCATTATTGTAAAAGCGTCTAAATGTATTGTATATTGCTCAGAAACTCATGACAATCAACCCAGTTACTCATAATTCATGATAATACGTGCAGTTTCATGACCTAGTTAATCATCAATTATTCTTCAAGAATAATAAAATAAATCACAAATTCATAAACCCTTATCATAATGTATTCACAATCATGAGCCAACATTTCTCTCCGTGTATATGGTTTAAAAACTGCTCCTCAAATTTTTACGTCCATTATTGAAAAAATTCTAAAAGGGTTACCCAACAAACACGTTTATTTTGATGATATACTCATCGGAGGTAACACTCAGAAAGAATGTGAGGTAACACTTCAGGAAGTGTTAGCTCGATTACAACAACATAATGTAAAAGCGAATTTTGAAAAATGTATATTTTTTGCGATCAAGATTGAGTATTTGGGGTACACCATAGATCAGAATGGGATAAGACCAAGTAGGCTAAAAACCGATGCTCTGCAGAATTGTGCTAGGCCTCAAAATAAATCGCAAGTAAAGTCATTTCTGGGCATGATAGATTTTTATAACCACACGGAGAGAAATGTTGGCTCATGATTTACGATTATGGAGTCCATAAAATTATTGTTACTTAATTACTAACTATAATCATTAATTGTGAATATTTGTCACAAATTATGCAAATTCGTACATAAACTATGCATATGGATTGTGAATACATTATGATAAGGGTTTATGAATTTGTGATTTATTTTATTATTCTTGAAGAATAATTGATGATTAACTAGGTCATGAAACTGCACGTATTATCATGAATTATGAGTAACTGGGTTGATTGTCATGAATTGCTGAGCAATATACAATACATTTAGACGCTTTTACAATAATGCCAGGGTAGCCGAATCGGTTAGGCGTCCGGACTGGAGAGGAGGATGTCGGTTCGAATCCCGTGAAAACTGAATTTGTGAAAAAGTTATTATAAATTATTCTAAGCAAGTTGGCAAATAAAAAAGTAAAATTAAATAAAAAATTAGCAAATAAAAAAAATTTTAATTTATTTAATTGTAAATAGGTGCTCAAATTATTATTACGAATGATTCATTTATTCTCACTTAAGCCTAAAATTATGAATTTTTAATCATAATTTATGATTTTTGTTTGCACAATTTATTCCATCTGGTCATTGATTATGTCAAAAGGGAAAATAATATTTCATGTTTAAGTGGAACAAATCAAGCAAACAAAAATCACAAACTATGATTTTCACTTTTAACAGTTCTTATGATTAAGAATTCTTGATTATTGACTTCTAATTAATGGATCAATATCGTGACTAATTTTTACTTAATTGATTCCTATAAGGCATGATTTCAGCAAGCATTTCCCTCCGTGTACTAGACTAGTATATTGGTATAAGCCCCTGTGTGTGTTAACTGTCAATAATTCCTGTGATCTTTGTGATACGGCTACCTCTAGGTATGCTCCCGTAAGGTCTAATTTACAGAATATTTTCCAGTTCTCCAATCCGGCCAAGATGTCATCTATTCGTGGAATTACCGTATGGTCCGTCTCGACAAATCTATTCACTGTGCGTTTGCAGTTGACACACAATCGCAAGCTACCATTAGGTTTGACAACAATTACCATTGGACTTGCCCATCTACTTCGCTTGACTGGAATAATAACACCCTCAGAGCACAATCTGTCAATTTCTTTGTCCACCTTCTCTTTCAATCCATATGGTACCGTATAACTTTTTGAAAAAATCGGATATGCTTCGTCAACCAAATCTATCTCTGCTACAAAATCTTTAATTACCGATTTATTTTCATTTGAAAATACATCCGCGTACTTGGACAACCATTTACTATCATAACGCAATGTGTCAACACTTTTTATATCAGAAACTGTAAAAAATGCTCTCCACTGTGGATACAACACGTCTAACCAAGTTCGCCCCAATAGTGGCTTAAAAATTCGATTTCCTTCTACCACGAACATTACCAGATATATAAATTTTTCATTGAATTCAACTTTCAACTTAATTTTGCCAAGAACTGTAATTTGAGCACCGCTAAGCATTTAAAATGATCTGGTTGATTTTACAATATTTAGATGTGAGAAATGCAGATGCATTATCGAGACTACCAGTTGCACAATCTACTAACATAGAGGAAGACAGAATAAATTTGTGTAGTTTTGTAGAAGAATTATCGATAAATTTGGATGATATTCGAACTAGTGTCAATAAAGATGTAGTTTTACAACATGCGACATCACACCCCCTACTCCGTAAGGACTAGCATCCGCAGAAACTATTATCGGTAACTTCGGATTATACGGTGTTAAAACTTCAACATTAATATGCGTTTTATCAGCTGATGATTTTAATGTAGCTGAAACGAATTTCCAAATATGTTGACCCGCGATCGGTTACACAGCGTAATCCGGATTACGGCTGTTCGGTCACCAAATCCGTGCGTCATGCGGATGTGCCCCTCGGTCGGTTGGGCGGGTTAGTGGTACCGCTGGGATTCGTCGTTAAAAAAAAAGAATATATATACTTTTCCATACCGGACACACCTCCTTATGGGCGTTACAAACGGTGTGACAAAAACAATATACCCTTGGACACTAGTGTGCAGGGTATAAAAATTGTGAATTCAAATGTAATAAAGTTGTACATAATTAAGCTGAAATCAATCATTTTAAGTTCAGATTATGAATTAGATGAATTTAGAAGCAAACTATCAAATGCGTGGAAATCAATTGAAGGGGCACTCACTTTTTGCTACGGCGAGAGTTGTAGATATTCGATTTTAGGGGAGTAGATTTCAAGAAAGGGAGTCGATTTAATTTTTTTACGTAAGTTTAAGTTTTATTTAAGTTACAATTAGTACAATAAGAAAATAATTCTTTTATAGTACAACAAATAAAATATAGTATATAATCAACCAATGTATGTATAAATTTAATATAAAATAAAATCTCTTACTTATATAAAATTCTTTGTGAGTAGGTTTGTAGGTTTGTGTGTATGTTTGTTCCCTTTTAACTCAAGAAATACTTGAACGATTTTAATGAAAAACATACCCAAATGTAAGTAATTTCATTGATCTCATCATAGGCTATATACCATTTCATTAAATTTGGGCGTTCGAGGTGGGCGTAGCAAATATAATTCTAAAATGCTATAATTTATGCAGTGTTTAACCGATTTCGCTGAAATTTTATATGTGGTTTTGGGTAATGAATTGGTAATATGTTGATTCTGAAAATTTGCAGTCCGCCCACTGCCACGCCTTAAAATTTCTAAAGCTCTGTAACTTGGGTCCTATTCAAGGGATTTCGCTGAAATTTTGGATTTGGAGCTGGGAGGTGAATGGGCAGAGGGATGACTATTCAAATTTGAGATCCGCCCACTGCCACGCCCTAAAATTTTTAAAGCTCTGTAACTCGGGCCCTATTCAAGGGATTTCGGTGAAATTTTGGATTTGGCGCTGGGAGGTGAATGGGCAGAGGGATGACTATTGAAATTAAAGATCCGCCCACTGCCACGCCCTAAAATTTTTAAAGCTCTGTAACTCGGGTCCTATTCAATGGATTTCGCTGAAATTATGGATTTGGTGATGGGAGGTGAATGGGCAGAGGGATGACTATTGAAATTTAAGATCCGCCCACAGCCACGCCCTAAAATTTTTAAAGCTCTGTAACTCGGCTCCTATTCAAGGGATTTCGGTGAAATTTTGGATTTGGTGCTGGGAGGTGAATGGGCAGAGGGATGACTTGCAAAATCTATTTTTATTTCAGTTGCTTAAATAATACAAATAACATTTCTACGTTAACATGAAATTACAAAATTATTGCGAGCGAAGGCCTGGGTATAAGCTAGTATAATATAAAAATTAAGAAATTAGGGTTAAAGCTAACAATGAATATATAAGTAATAAATAAATTAAAAGAGATGAAATAAATGTTTGGTTTAGAGTATAATTTAGATAATTGTATTTAGAGGTACGGTGGACTTTTATATAACATAGACTTATGTAAAAACATGCAGTTTCTCGCATCTAAATAGCCAAAAAAGCTACACCCCAAAATTTCTTTATTCTATACGGATACATGATCAATTGTAATTTATGTGCTGAACGGGAGTCAAGATTACTGTAAACTAGTTCGGAGTAAGTAATTATTGGTACTATTAATTGCACAACAAGTCTTTTCCTAATCTCAATGGGAGTAGATTTAGCAGATAGCCGAAGGCAACGTAAAGTGAAAAATATTTTTTTAATTATATAGTTAACATGGTCAGTACAGGAAAGACTAGAATTTATATAGAACCCCAAATTTTTTACTTTAGTCACTATTTGAAATTTGTTGTCATTTAAGTATATGGGAGGGATTATGTTATGGTCAAGGCTATCCTTTGAAATGGGCAGAATGTAAGATTTTTTGTCATTTAAGCATTGTCACAGGCCCACTTGGAAATAGTCATCAGGTCTTCATTTAATCTACAACCAAGATCTTCAATTAAACCAATGCGGTTAGAAAGATATAGTTGGATGTCATCAGCATAACCATGTATCATCATATTATTGCACAAAGTAAAAATATCATTTATAAATAAACTAAATAGCAGAGGCCCAAGGATGGACCCTTGGGGAACCCCCGTCTTGATATCACAGTAATTTGAGAATACATTGCCAACCTTAACTCTCTGCATTCGGCCTTTCAGGTAGTTAGTAATTAAACTAACAGAGGTATTGGTGAAACCAAAAAGAGATTTCAGTTTATTCACTAATATGGAGTGATTAACACAGTCAAAGGCTTTGGAAAAGTCTAACAAACAGAGTAAAGTCACATTCCCATCATCATATGCCATGCGTATATCGTCAACAACTTTGAGCATTGCCGTTGCGCAGCTGTGTCCTGACCGAAAGCCGGATTGGTAAGGTGACAGTAGTTTGTGCGTATCTACATATTCATTGAACTGATTAGCCATAAGGGATTCACAGACTTTGGAAAATGAAGACAAAATACTTATGGAACTGTAATCCTTCATTGAAGAGGGATATGATACTTTAGCTATTGGTAAAACTGTAGCCATTTTCCAAGAACTAGGAAAAGTTGAGGTAGTGAAACAGTGGTTAATAATATGTGATAAAGGACTAATAATATAAGGGTAAAATTAATTTAATAAATCTGATAGGAATACCATCATCACCAATAGCATTAGACCGTATTTTCATAATGCACTTGCCAATGTCAATCTCATCCACATTATGAAAAGAGAATTGATCAGATTCCGGACACTGAAAACTTTGACACAGAAAATTATTATTACTAGACAGGACAAAACTATTAGAAAGAAAAAACGAATTCAGTGAGTTAGGATCAACAGTACATTCACAATTGCCTTTGCGACAAACTCCAAGACTTCGAATACTTTTCCATAATGTTTTGGAAGAAAGTGAGTAATTCAATTTGCGGTAAAAACTAGAGAGTGGACTATCTTCGGCTATACCGAAGCTGAAATACCCCCACACAGTAGGAAGAAGTACCTCGAACATAAAAAAATGTCGTCTCAAGACCCTATTTTGAGCCAATTATAGGTGGTTTTGGAGCCCGGACCATGTCCGAAATCCATTTCTAAAAATTGCCAATCAAATCCACCAAAAAAAAAAAATTGGTCTCAAGACCCCATTTAGACCTTTATATATGTGACTTCGGAACCTCGGACCATGTCAAAAATACGTTTCTAAACATTTCCAATCGAATACAACAATAAAAAATGTTTACCTTTTTTTCGGTGTATGGGAGCCACGCCCAGTTTTTATCCGATTTGGCTGATTCTCGAACTTGATCTCAGTATTTACGAGAAAAACTTGTACCCAAAGTTTCAAGTCGATATCTCCAAAACTGCGACCGCTATCGTGCGGACGGACATACGGACAGACGGTCAGACGGACAGACGGACACGCCTCCTTATGGGCGTTACAAACGTTGTGACAAAGTTAGTATACCCTGCCACAGTGAGTGTGGTGGTATAAAAATGTTTCTTGGACAGCCTAATTATTGAGACCGTCTCATTGCGAGCATGTTTAAAATGCTCCCAATTTTCTATAGTTTGGTGCTTCTTCCACTTAAGATGAAGTATGTTTCTTTTTTTAATAGCCGATCTAACATTTGAAGTGTACCAAGGACACGATTTATTTTCAACAGTAAAGAGAGTAGTAATTCTAAAGAGAGTAAATTCTACGAGAGTAGTAGAAATTTCTGTCAAGGTAGCAGATTTCAAGGGGCGGGAGTATATTAGGGTTTCTGCGTAGATTAGTAGAGATTCTACAATAGTAGTATAAATTTCTGTCATGGTAGTAGATTTGTAGAAAGAGTATTAGTTTTGCATTGTATGAAACTCACATAATATTTTGAGGAGAAGATTTCTTACAATAGTAGTAGAGGAGTAGAAATTTAAAAATCATCGCGAGGGTAGTAGAACTGCTTCGATAGGAGAAGAGTGAGAACGCTGTGAAGCGGTGAATGGATGAAGGCTGTATGTAACATAAAAATTTTTCAAGAAAATAAGTTTCAAAGTTTTTTATTTTTCTTTTTTCAATACAAATTGGGGACTTGTCTTCTTTGTCGCTTCTGATTCTTCGAAACTATGATCAATACTTGTTTGGAACCATCCCTGATTTTATATATATTTATACCCCCACACTCACTGTGGCAGGGTATACTAACTTTGACACAACGTTTGTAACGCCCATAAGGGGGCGTTTCCGGTATGGAAAAGTATATATATTCTTGATCAGCATCACCGCCGGAGTCAATTTAGCCATGTCCGTCTGTCTGTCCGTCTGTCCGTCAGCACGATAGCGGTCGCAGTTTTGGAGATATCGACTTGAAACTTTGGCCACATGTTTTTCTCGTGAATACTGAGATCAAGTTCGAGAATCAGCCAAACCGGACAAAAACTGGGCGTGGCTCCCATACACCGGAAAAAAAGGTCAACATTTTTCAAGTCTTTTTTATTGCTGCATTCGATTGCAAATGTTTAGAAACGTATTTTTGACATGGTCCGAGGTTCCGAAACCCCATAGATACGGGTCAAAATGGGGTCTTTAGACCAATTTTTTTTTTGGCGATTTGATTGGAAATTTTTATACCACCACACTCACTGTGGCAGGGTATACTCACTTTGTCACAACGTTTGTAACGCCCATAAGGAGGCGTGTCCGGTAAGGAAAAGTATATATATTCTTGATCAGCATCACCTCCTGAGTCGATTTAGCGATGTCCGTCTGTCTGTCCGTCCGTCTGTCCGTCTGACCGTCTGTCCGTCCGTACGATAGCGGTCGCAGTTTTGGAGATATCGACTTGAAACTTTGGGTACATGTTTTTCTCGTGAATACTGAGATCAAGTTCGTGAATCAGCCAAATCGGATAAAAACTGGGCGTGGCTCAGTTAACATTTTTCAAGTCTTTTTTATTGTTGTATTCGATTGGAAATGTTTAGAAACGTATTTTTGACATGGTCCGAGGGTCTTGAGACCAATTTTTTTTTTTCGGTGGATTTGATTGGAAATGTTTAGAAACGAATTTTGGACATGGTCCGGGCTCCAAAAGTACCTAGAAATGGCTCAAAATGGGGTCTTGAGACCACTTTTTTTTATGTTCGAGGTACTTCTTCCTACTGTGTGGGGGTATTTCAGCTTCGGTATAGCCGAAGATAGTCCACTCTCTAGTTAGAAACGGATTTTGGACATGGTCTGGGCTCCAAAACTATTTATAGGTGGCTCAAAATGGGGTCTTGAGACCACATAATTTTATGTTCGAGGTACTTCTTTCTACTGTGTGGGGGTATTTCAGCTTCGGTATAGCCGAAGATAGTCCACTCTCCAGTTATACCCCCACACTCACTGTGGCAGGGTATACTAACTTTGTCACAACGTTTGTAACGCCCATAAGGAGGCGTGTCCGGTATGGAAAAGTATATATATTCTTGATCAGTATCACCTCCCGAGTCGATTTAGCGATGTCCGTCTGTCTGTCCGTCCGTCTGTCCGTCTGTCCGTCTGTCCGTCCGCACGATAGCGGTCGCAGTTTTGGAGATATCGACTTGAAACTTTTTTCACATATTTTTCTCGTGAATACTGAGATCGAGTTCGAGAATCAGCCAAATCGGACAAAAACTGGGCGTGGCTCCCATACACCGAAAAAAAAGGTAAAAATTTTTAAAGTCTTTTTTATTGTTGTATTCCATTGGAAATGTTTAGAAACGTATTTTTGACATGGTCCGAGGTTCCGAAGCCACATATATAAGGGTCTAAATGGGGTCCTGAGACCAATTTTTTTTTTCGGATTTGATTGGAAATTTTTAGAAATGGATTTTGGACATGGTTTGGGCTCCAAAACCACCTATAATTGGCTCAAAATAGGGTCTTGAGACCACATTTTTTTATGTTCGAGGTACTTCTTTCTACTGTGTGGGGGTATTTCAACTTCGGAATAGCCGAAGATAGTCCACTCTCTAGTTATACCCCCACACACACTGTGGCAGGGTATACTCACTTTGTCACAACGTTTGTAACGCCCATATGGAGGCGTGTCCGGTATGGAAAAGTATATATATTCTTGATCAGCATCACCTCCTGAGTCGATTTAGCGATGTCCGTCTGTCTGTCCGTCTGTCCGTCTGTCCGTCTGACCGTCTGTCCGTCTGTCCGTCTGTCCGTCTGTCCGTCTGTCCGTCCGCACGATAGAGGTCGCAGTTTTGGAGATATCGACTTGAAACTTTGGGTACATGTTTTTCTCGTGAATACTGAGATCAAGTTCGAGAATCAGCCAAATCGGATAAAAACTGGGCGTGGCTCCCATACACCGAAAAAAAAGGTAACAATTTTTTATTGTTGTATTCGATTGGAAATGTTTAGAAACGTATTTTTGACATGGTCCGAGGTTCCGAAGCCACATATATAAGGGTCTAAATGGGGTCTTGAGACCAATTTTTTTTTTTTTGTGGATTTAATTGGAAATTTTTAGAAATGGATTTTGGACATGGTCCGGGCTCCAAAATCACCTATAACTGGCTCAAAATAGGGTCTTGAGACCACATTTTTATATGTTCGAGGACAAAAACTGGGCGTGGCTCCCATAGACCGAAAAAAAAGGTAAAAACTTTTTATTGTTGTATTCGATTGGAAATGTTTAGAAACGTATTTTTGACATGGTCCGAGGTTCCGAAGCCACATATATAAGGGTCTAAATGGGGTCTTGAGACCAATTTTTTTTTTTTTGTGGATTTAATTGGAAATTTTTAGAAATGTATTTTGGACATGGTCCGGGCTCCAAAATCACCTATAATTGGCTCAAAATAGGGTCTTGAGACCACATTTTTATATGTTCGAGGTACTTCTTCCTACTGTGTGGGGGTATTTGAACTTCGGTATAGCCGAAGATAGTCCACTCTCTAGTTTTTGTTAAGTTTGTTATATTTTCACAAAATACCGGATTGCAGCTAAGCATTCTAGCTGCCTGGCTTTAGGCGTTTTTTGCAGTTCAAGTGACGGTTACTTGATACCACCACTCAAGGTGATACAAAGTGTCAGTGCACTTGAAGGCAATATGCAACTAAGCAATTTGTGCCTTGCTTGCTAGTGACTTCGCTGCACTTCGGTAAAGGTAAAATCTGTTATAAATAGGGAAGTTAGAATAATAAAAAATCAGTTATTAATTATAATTCAAGCGCTGCATTTTCATCAAGAACAATTAAAAACATAAAATTCTGGTTTATGTGCCGGAATTTTATTGAACATTTTGCATGGGCTACAAATGGCCGGGAATAGACAATGGGGCGTGACACCGCCCATACAAGTCAATATTTGAAAATGCTGTTATAGGGCTCAAACACAATGTTTTTCAACGAAGCAGATGGCTTCATGGTGTCAATTCTAATCTAAATGCAACACATCGGCCTAATTGGACAAAGGGGCGTGGCACCGCCCTTACAAACCAATATTTGAAATTGCTGTAACTGCCCTCTCATTTAATGTTTTCCAACAAAATTTGGCAAATGGTTTCATGGTTTCCATTCTAAGCTAAATACAACTTATCGGCGTAATTGGACAAAGGGGCGTGGCACCGCCCATACAATTCAATACTTCAAAGTGCCATTATTGAGCTCAAATTGAATATTCTTCAACGGGAAATGGTTCTATGCCTTCAATGCAAATATTGGAATTGGACAGCGGGGCGTGGCACTTCCCATACAATTCAATATTTTAAAAATGTTACACTTGGGCTGCCGATGAAAATTTTTCAACGGGACATGATTTTATGCTTTAAATTCTAAGTTCAATGTTACATATGGTTGGAATTTGACAGCGGGGCGTGGCACTTTTCATACAATTCAATATTTCAAAATGCTACACTTGGGCTCCCAATAAAAATATGTGACAAATGTTTTCATTAATTTATTATGACCTTAAAGGCAAAAAGAACTTTTTTTAGGGGCAGCAAAGCGGACCGGGCCCTGCTAGTTATGTATAAAATTATGTTTTTGTCAAAATCCGGGGGGCAATAACTCCTCAATTTGTTGCTATGGTGGATAATGTGTATTAAGCTATTGGCCTCCCAGGATGACCCAACATTTTCTGATTCGATAACCACAAAGGAAGGACTGAATAACCACGAAAGACGGTTTATGTGAGGCAAATCTCCAAAACTTTAGCCTAACCGAACCCTTGGTCCATGCAACATTTCTATTAGTATGGGTCCATTTCAAAACCCGTAACACCATCAGAAATATGTTCATTGAGTCATATTCAAATTAAATTATATTGCACACAGAACAACTGAAGAGCAACCGAATGTGGCAGTGCGTAACTATACCCTTCTGCTTACAAATGCCGAAGTAGCAGCGACCCCAAAAATCCATACCACTACCCATAACAATGAATTTGTGCCACAAAATTAAGCTGCGCTCTTAACAGAAAAGAGATAAAACGTGATTGGCAAAAGTTCAGATCACCCTATCTGAAAAAAAAGTTGACCCTCATTACACGAAAACTTCAAAATTAACTGAAGTCGAAAAACGAGAATGATCTGCTTCAATTCATGGAAAAGCTAACACCGACGAGCTCAACAAAACACTCACTTTGGAGTGCCACAAAAAATTTAAAACGACCCATTATTGCAGAATCGCTAATTCGATTACCCAACGGAGACTGGGCTAGAAGTGATGCCGAACAAAATGTGTTTACTCCAAATCTCCCAAAGAAACAAAATACAAAGAAAAAAAAACATAATAAAAAATTTGCTTATCGAGTACGCGCAGTAAGTATTTCTAGTGAAAAATTTGTCATTTGTATCTTCAGATCTTCGAATTCTCCGCCCAAGCTCCGCAACAACAGTTTTAGGGCCTCAACCAAATTTTTGAGGAATGATAGTAATGTACATATGTGGGAGCAAAACCCTAGCAGTGTTTTGCGCCACCTCATCACCATCCCCATTTAAAATCGAATTAGTTGTTGTTGAGAAATCAAAGTTGAACTTTAAACAAAAAAATATGCATACAAAAAGTGCCCTTTCCGTCTGTCCGTCCTTCTGATTGGTAAGTTTGGTTGAAGGAGCTACTCGTAGAAGTATATTAGGCAATCCATACTTTGATTTATATTTTTTTGCCTTAGAAGCAAATGGAATTGATCTACTCGACCCCTAATCGCAAAACGCATGTAAGTGCCAAAAAGCAAATTGTGCAGGAGACAGTTTTTTGTAATTATCGTCTAATTAATGGGACCAAGTTGATTGAATTTTAGTTTATAGACGTAATTTCTGCCTGCGTATCAATTGCAAGTAATTTCCGACAAATTGTTAAAGAATAAAGGGAATTTTTCGGTGCATACATTACTTTCGCTGTCATGAACTCAAGCTGCTGCAGCTCATGAGTGTCATTTACATTAAAATTAATTTTCAGCAAGAGAAATACTTTTACGCTTTTTAACAGTTGCTAAAGGATAAATACATGAAAATCAAATGCGGAAGCTGTTTCAATGTTTATAAAGATACAAATGTGGATTTATTGCATTTATACATTTTTTTCAGCACGCTTAATTTTTCCGCAAACGCCCAAAATCCACTTTTTTTT
This sequence comes from Heteromyza rotundicornis, assembly GCA_951394025.1. NCBI lineage: Eukaryota > Metazoa > Arthropoda > Insecta > Diptera > Heleomyzidae > Heteromyza > Heteromyza rotundicornis. Next base: position 70,549 of record OX596013.1, on the reverse strand, counting down.
GGTATTATACTGTAATTTTTGAACAGATACACCAATTTAAAAGTTTTTTTTAAAGATAATTGCCCTACAACCTCGTCAAATATAATTTTCTTGTATCTCTTTTCGTTTTTAAGATACAGGAGCTCAAACGCAAAAAATATGAAACATTTTTAAATTTTTGCACTTTTAAAGTTACGGAATTTTCCTTCAAAGGAAATTAGGTTTATTAAATCAGAAACTACAACTAAATATTTCAAAACCTTGTGTTCCTGTTTTAGTTGGGTCTGGTTCTCGTTAATAGTTAAGCTACTCAGTACGCTGCATTTACTCATGTTACAATTGCATATAAATATAACAAAAACTCCACAATTGAAATTCAGTCAAATGGTCAATTCAGTCCTATACTGTAAAAAACCTTACACCCAAATACAGTGTGCAGCAATGTCATATTTAGTACCAAAGTTGTTAGCGCGCATCCTTTAGGTGATCACCGCATTGAGGCTCCTCACGACGATATGCTTTGCGACCAAAGCTGGGCATAGTTAATCGAGAATTCAACTTCGTTAATCCAGTAATAGTTAATCAAAAATTTAACTTCGTTAAATTAAAAAGTTAATTTCGTTGAAAAGTTAACTTCGTTAAAAGTTAAATCAAATAGTTAAGTTTTCTATAGGAAAAAAAATTTTTTTGACAAAAAACATAAACAAAACATTTAAACTACATTCAACTGAATGCCTGCACTCACAGACCCTTTTTTCGATCGGTTTCTATACAGAGTTGGAAAACAAACTTTACTGAACTTTTCATTTTCTTTGAATCGTGCATTCGCGGCGGATTTACACTTTTCAATTTTTTTTGCCGATTTGTTCTTTGCACTTTTCCTTCATTCGTAAAATACACATACGATCGATTCAGCGGGGCAATTAATTTCGCTCGTTCTCAAAAATTTAAACTTTACTTTTGCATTCAATAGTTTTGATCGCGGACAAAACAAAACGAAAATTTTATTTCGTTTTGTGCATTCTGCTTGGATTTTTTTTGGAAAATTTTTTGATATTTGTAATTTTGAGCCTTATTCTAGCAATAATACACAATGACAAGTCTTGTCACCTTCTATTTAGTTTATAAAAATTTTTGTTGTCACTTTTGTTACTAGAATGAGACTATTAGAGATGTTCCGAACGCACGTATTTTTTAAATTATTGATTATGATTATGAACATTTATTTTTTCTGCAATAAATAATTTGAAAATGCATTATTGTATAAAAAATTGTTGACTATGCAAAAAAAAACCAGATGCGTAGTTTGTTGTAAGCGCTGCAGTATACCCTTCCAAATTTGCGTGTAGACTTGTGTTAGCTACAATGTGCGTTGCACTGCTTTGTTTTGTTTTTTGTCCTGCTTCACTTTCTGTTTGTGCGTTGTTGTTAGAAAATTGGAGCCCACTTGTCTGTTCTACATGCAAACAGGTCGTACGCACGCACCGAGATCAAGTCGCGCCGCAGTAAAAAAGTACCTCCTACTTGCACACAAAAATATAATGGTGGTTTTCAGACACCACACATTTTTGGTTCGCGCATTGTTTTCACCACCGACTGGAAAATAGGAATTGGGTCGGTTTCGGCAGTGCGACGCACATTGTAACACAAGTGTAAACGCATATTTTGAAGGGTATACTGTCGCGCTTACAACCAACTATGCAATTGTTTTTTTGCATAGTCAAACATTTTTTATACTATAATGCATTTTCAAATTATTTATTGCAGAAAAAATAAATATTCATAATCAATAATTTGAGAAATACATGCGCTTCAGAACATCACAAATTGTCTTATTCTACCAACAAAAGTGACAACAAAAATTTGTTATAAACTAAATAGAAGGTGACAAGACTTGTCATTGATTTGTCATTGTTTCTTATTGCTAGAATAAGGCTCTAAATTACAAATATCACGAAATTTTATAAAAAAAAGTCAAGCCCGACAAAATGAACAAAACGAAACAAAAATTCGTTTTGTTTTGTCCGCGATCAAAACTATTGAATGCAAAAGTAGAGTTTAAATTTTTGAGAACGAGCGAAATTAATTGCCCCGCTGAATCGCTCGTATGTGTATTTTACGAATGAAGGAAAAGTGCAAAGAACAAATCGGCAAAAAAAATATTGTAGAACTCAATAACTTTTCCCACCCTGCTTCTATATGCAAATTTGCTTTAAAAAAATTATAAAAATTTTTATCAAAAGCGAAATTTCGTGTATGAAACAATTTACTATATGTATAATTTATATAAAGGCGTACAAATTTTATTAAAATATTAAATGAAACGAATGAAGTTTGGTTAAGAACAAATATCACAGGCCACAATGGCGTTCTCAGTTTTTCGCCATTTTGAGAAATGGAAAATACGATGTAAAGATCCCGACGATATAAACCTCACGTGATGGCTGAGAACGCCATTGTATTTAGAATGGTCCATTCATACATAAAAATAGAATATAAAATGCTTCGAAATATATCGGCGTATTTAATTGTTTTGTGAAAAACTTTTTAAATTAAATGTATGAATTCCTAAATTCCATGTAATAAAAAGAATTTTGTTGTTTCAAAGTTAACTAATGCTAGTTAATCGGAGAAATTTAACTTAACTAAATGAAAAAGTTAATGGTTTTCGAAATTAACTGAAACGTTAAAAGTTAACCAAAAATTTAACTTCGTTAATTAACTATTAACTAATTAACTAGTTAATGCAGAGCTTTGGTTGCGACCATTTGATGACACCTTCACCGATGCTGTGGGAATGAGGGTTGAAAAGCGTTGCACTAATGTTTGACCAATGCGTTCACGCGCATCTTGGGGTCTTCTTGATAGCCAATCGATAGTGCGACCAATACGACCTTGCGTATCTTGGGGCCGACTGCCGCGCGAATTCCTTCGATTCTGGTCAATGCAACCTCGTACATCTTGGGACCGATCATTGAACTGCGCGTTACGACGATTTCGGTCAATGCGGCGTTGCGCATCTTGGGACCGATCAAATGTACGATGTGGGCCAATGCGACCGTGCGCATCTTGGGGCCGAATCGCTTCCACCCATCCCACTGGCTTCGTAGTTTTTATAAAATTATATATATCCACCCGAACACGGTTTGGTGGGCTATGAGAGATCCTAATATTTGGTGACGTATACACTGCAAAGTGAACCTATCTTTTGGTGTGTAATTAAACACACAACACACATTTTTAAGTGTATATTTATTTTAATAAATAAAAAAAACACATATTCAAGATTTTGGCATGTTCTATTAACACGCATGCGTGTTTTTTAAAAGCACTTACAGTGTTTATACACGCAAAGTTGTGTGTAAAATGTGTCTACAAGTTTTACACACTTTAGGTGTGTATGAATAACACATTTCACTTTGCAGTGTACCTTCCAAAAGAATTATGGAATAGAGGTCTGCTCCTATCAATAAGTCAACTTGTCCACTTTTATCAAAATTGACATCTGCTAATTGAAGGTCCGGCAAATCTCTAATACAAGCTTCATCAATAGAATGGGCTGGGATATATCCGGTTAATTGGGGAAGGATGAGACACTTTGCCTCAATCCTTAAATTTGAATCTATTGGAGATCCTAACACAAAGCTGCATGCCTTTTGGCCGATACAACTTTATTCAAACCGGAAACTTGAGCCGTAATATTCTCAGTTGGAAGTTTCAGTATGCGTTGTAATCTTTCTGAGATAAAAGTGCATCCTGAACCAGAATCGATAAGCGCTCTGGCTGAATACACCGTACCCATATGATAAATAGTCACCATAGCGGTTCCTAAAAGTACACTTTCTGTCGTAATAGGGGAAGAGTTAGCCGAGTTTGGGTATAAGTTGGGAGATTGAGGGGGCTGCGAAGATTCAGCCTGATTATTTGAAGCAGGTGGATTCGCAACTTCACTATGTAAAAGTGAATTATGGCGCCTCTTACAGGTCACACAGCTAACTTTGCTTATACACTTCCTAACATGGTGCAAATGTGCAAAACAGTTTTAACACAAATGGAGTCGGCGCACTACTGCTAACCTTGCACTATTGCTCATGCCTAAGAATTTTGGACAATTTCCAAGGGGATGCTGCTCTGAAGGACAGTATTTACAATCTTCACTGACTAAAACGTGATTTTGAACCTCCTTTGGGGTTGCGAAAATGACTTCTTTTCCGTAGATCTGCTTGAAGTCGAAGAAGCTGATCTGAAATCCGAAATAGTTTCCAAAGTTTGAAATCTATACGTTAGAAAATTATCTAAATCTTTCCAATTCGGAATTTCAGATTTTTTATCTATGCTTTGCTCCCATAAGGAGAGAGTATCAATGGGCAATCGTGTTGAACATAGATAAATAAGAATTGCATCCAAATTGCTGACATCGATATCATACAATTTAAATGTGGAGATGCAATTGTTTACATCACGCTGCAATTTGTGCAACGCACTACCCGATTCGGAATTAATAGCCGGTAGGTTGAAAAGGACCTTTAATTGGCTGTTGACCAAAATTCGTTTGTTTTCGAATCGGTCCGAAAGATTTTTCCACGCCTGTGTGAACCCGTCGTTTGTTAAAGGCGACATTTTTACTATATCGCTCGCCTCGCCTTTCGTCTCCTGGTTGAGGTAGTAAAGTTTCTCAACTGGGGTAAGGCGCGTGTTTGTGATATACAAGGCTGTGAATAAGTCACGAAATGAAGGCCAAGTAGTTTAATCACCATGAAATACTTCTATGTCTCAAGGGGGTAATTTGATATTGTGGCCAGACATTGGGCCTACCTCATTATCAAACTGCTGCGAAGATGCCCTTTGTGGAGGTGAACTGTACGCGTTATGTGCCGTAAGGTTGTGAGCGAATTCACCCATTTGTGCTGCAGTGGCAACGTATGCCTGGTAACAACTTTTAAATTTTGATTTGACGACATCAATTTTGTCGTCTCCACAAGGTACCTTAACTACCCTGAAACCGTCGTTGTACGTCTCCTTCAGCTTCAGACATTGGGCCTTAAACTCCTCTCGTTGCACTTCCATTGAGAAAATATCCCTTTCGAATTCCAAAAACGCTTCCGCCAGCAATACAAAGTTTTCTAGCGCACTCATTGTGAACGATTTCGAAAAAAGAGGTCACACAGGGGAAAATCAAAAATCGTAGCTAAATTTGTATTTCTATAAATGTTGGTAAAATGTACCAAAATACGCGAAAACTTCTAAAAAACAATGAAACAACTTTATATTTTTTGTTCCTTGAACAATTTTGTATTTAACTTACAATTTAAATTCAAAAATATAATTTTTATTTTATATAGATACTAGCTTATACCCACAGCTTCGCTAGCAATAATTTTGTAATTTCATGTTAACGTAGAAATGTTATATGTATTATTTAAGCAACTGAAATAAAAATAGATTTTGCAAGTCATCCCTGTGCCCATTCACCTCCCAGCACCAAATCCAAAATTTCACCGAAATCCCTTAAAAAAGACCCGAGTTACAGAGCTTTAAAAATTTTAGGGCGTGGCAGTGGGCGGATCTTAAATTTCAATAGTCATCCCTCTGCCCATTCACCTCCCAGCACCAAATCCACAATTTGACCGATCTCCCTTGAAAAGGACCCGAGTTACAGAACTTTAAAAATTTTAGGGCGTGGCAGTGGGCGGGTCTTAAATTTCAATAGTTATCCCTCTGCCCATTCACCTCCCAGCACCAAATCCAAAATTTCACCGAAATCGCTTGAATACGACTCGAGTTACAGAGCTTTAAAAATTTTAGGGCGTGGCAGTGGGCGGACTGCAAATTTTCAGAATCAACATATTACCAATTCATTACCCAAAACCACATATAAAACGAAAGCCCAAATTAAATGAAATGGCCTATGATGAGATCAATAAAATTACCTACATTTTGGTATGTGTTTCATTAAAATCGGTCAAGTATTTCTTGAGTTATAAGGAAACAAACATACATACAAACCTACAGACCTACAAACTTTCGTATTGGTCGAAATTGTGGACTGCAGGGTATTCAAAATAAAAAAAAATGCTTAAATATATGATTAAAGTTGATCAAAATTAATGAAATACCAAAACTTTCAAAATTTGTATATGTTGCAGTCAGATTGGCCGACTGTAGCGCACTCCTGTTTCTCTGCTTACAGCTGATCTCTGCTTAATAATTTTCTTCCTTTGCCTTCTGTTGTAAGTAGTTGTTGTTGGTGTCTTCTATGCAGCTTCTGATGCTACAAATTTCACTATGCTCTCTTATTATAATATTTTTTGTTGGAGCCTGTATTTTCACTATTCACAATACCCAAAAAATATTTCGTTCCTCTCTGTCTTCCGACTGCAATCGGCAGAATTGGAACAAGGAAGAAGAAGACCCCGCTACGGAAGGTTCAAATGCTTCGAACAAGCAATGATTCCTATGGGTGTATATGTGCGTGTGAATGCTGAAAGCTGAGACTCGATCTCGGCTTGAGTAGTTCGGTAGAACGAAGTAGAGCAATTTTGCGAGAACAACTCAATTCCCGAAAACTATGCGAAATTAAATTAACTGCCAAAGAAGATTTGGTGGGGACGGGGGAGTGAAATATTTGGCGAAAGGAAGACTATAGTCCTATAGGACACCTAAAAATGGTTTGATCAAAGCAATGCTTGCTTAGGTGTGTATCTGCCAGTAGGGGCCGAGCTGAGAACACGATCTCAGCTGAATGAAGTTTGGCACAACGAAGTAAAGCAATTAAGTTCGTTTGCCAATTACTCGAAAAGGCTGAACGAAACCAAATTAACTGACGATGAAGATTTTGTGGGACTGGAGGTGCAAAATAAACTATGATATTTTATTTCGTTTATATATGTCCGTCTGTTTTCTCTACTTTACTTTCAATTTCTAATGCACTTGATAACCCTGTAAGACTTGCCTAACCGAGAGTAAAAAAAAAATATATAATTTGATTTTTAAACCAAAAAAAAGAGACAACATGTGAGCATGTGTAAATGCGACAGGTTCTTGCTATTGTTGCAAAACTTAGTCGTAACCATATGAAACCAAAACGTAACCAGTCGCAGTGGTTACTCGAAGTTCAAAAGCAAATTTATATTCTTAAAATTTGTACGAACTATCGCGCTGAGCTTATTTTCCGTGCTATTTCCGCGGAAATTTATATTTACAACAAGAAAATTGTTTTAGAAATAAGTAAAAAAAGTATATCTATGTATGCAACCGAGTACCGATTTCTTCAATATGAATAAAATAACCAATTGCAAAAAAAAAAACATCACAAACAACGCCATCGATAAAAAAGCGCGGGCAATTTGCGAAAAGAAAGCTAAAAAAGTGAAAATTAGCAAAAAAAAAGATAAGTATAAAAAAGGAAATAATATAAAAATGGAAAAAAGAAACTTTACAAATCAAATGAGTAAAGAAAAAAAAACATATAATAAAAATGTTACAAAATTTAGGAATTTTTTAAAACGTGCTCGTGAAAATGATGCAGTGGAGGAAAGTGATTTAGTGGAGGAAAGCGAAGTGGAGGAAAGTGATATGGAGGAGAATGTGGAAGAAATTGAAATAGAGGAGGACATAGTGGTAGATTCGTTCTTAGGTGAAGAAAGTGATTTAAGTAGTAAGAAATGGTCGGAATTGAAATCGTGGTCAATCCGAAGCAAAGTTTCGCAGAACGTACTAAATGACTTGCTTCTAACTTTGCAGAAAATAGGAGTGAATGGCTTGCCTCTATCTTCAAAAACATTGCTTGGAACTTGTAGAAAAAAAGTGGAAATTAAATCGATCCCTGAAGGAGAGTTTTTGTACATGGGCATTCAATCCCATTTCTCTTCAAAATCATTTGATTATCTAGATAGCGCCACAGATGTTTTTATTGATGTAGGAATATATGGTCTGAAATTAACTAAAAGTTCCAATCAAGTTTTGTGGCCAATCCTAGGAGCAATTGTTAGTTTTCCCGAAGAAAGTCCATTCACAATAGCTTGCTTTTCCGGAGTGTCAAAACCACACAATATAGACGATTTCATGAAAGACTTTTGTGAAGAAGTGATTTTTTTAAGGGAAAATGGTCTTAAGGTTGGTCTTAATCCAGTTCCAAAAAAGTTTGACGTCCGTCTATTCTCATGCGATTCGCCTGCTAGAGGCTTTGTCGCAGGTGTGCAGTCGCACAACGGCAAAAGTGGTTGCTCTAAATGTTGTCAGCGTGGGGAACATATGGAGAGGAGGGTGTGTTTTTCGAAGCAGGTTAATGATTTGAGGACGGACTCATCATTTGAGCTCAGAGCTGACCCGCCCCATCATAGTTCTCAATTTAAACAAACCAAATCTGTGGTGGAACTTTCCAAATTTCGCATGGTTTCTCAATTTCCACTAGATGCGATGCATTTGGTCGATCTAGGTGTCGTAAAGAAATTCCTAAAATTATTAATGAAGGACGGGAATGTAGAAGAAATGAGTGCTAGAATGGATTTAATTGCAAAATTTGTGCCAACATGTGCATGTTTTTTTGTTTTTGTTTTTTGCAGAAATTGCGCTACAATATAGTTTCGGTACTTTCGAAAAATCCATGAAGAAAGGTCAAGCAAGTGCTCAAAATTGTGGAGATTGAAGCAACAAAATACAAAATTATAAGTTCGGTAGTCGTCATGCACATTTTCATATCAAATATGTGTCGAACTCGAACTCTCTCATGCAGCTAGAAAAAGCTCAAACATGTATGAGAATAGGATTTATCGTTGAATCCTCCTAACAAAATGTTTCCAAAACAGAATTTGTTCGACATGCACCTTCTATATGATTCATATTCTTTGTTCAAACTCCACAATTTTGAGCACTTGCTTGACCATTCTTCATGGATTTTTCGAAAGTACCGAAACTATATTGTAGCGCAATTTCTGCAAAAAACAAAAACAAAAAAACATGCATGTTCGACTGTAAGGAACACTACATCATATCTAATAAAAAAAATATTTTGTCAATCTATATAAAGTTCAGTTCAGATTTACACGGTAGGCGTGAACAAAAAAAAAAGTAAAAGATAAATAAAATGAAATAAAATTAATTAAATAAAAAAAATTAAATTAAATTAAGAAAAGGCAAAGTGAAGTCAATTTCCAAACTACGCATTTCGCATATGTTGGTTCTTTCGTGCGTTCGCACTTGTTCGATTGCACTTGTTGCACCAAAGAATATGAATCATATAGAAGGCGCATCACTCAATTCTTTTTGAAAATTACTCGTTTTCGCTTCTGACGCGGGCGGTCGCGGAAAGGGGTACAACAAATGCAATCGAACAAGTGCGAACGCACGAGTTCGAACGTACGAAAGAACCAACATATGCGAAATGCGTAGTATGGAAATTGACTTCACTTTGTCTTTTTATACCCCCACACTCACTGTGGCAGGGTATACTAACTTTGTCACAACGTTTGTAACGCCCATAAGGAGGCGTGTCCGGTATGGAAAAGTATATATATTCTTGATCAGCATCACCTCCTGAGTCGATTTAGCGATGTCCGTCTGTCTGTCCGTCCGTCTGTCCGTCCGCACGATAGCGGTCGCAGTTTTGGAGATATCGACTTGAAACTTTGAGTACATGTTTTTCTCGTGAATACTGAGATCAAGTTCGAGAATCAGCCAAATCGGATAAAAACTGGGCGTGGCGAAAAAAAAGGTCAACATTTTTCAAGTCTTTTTTATTGTTGTATTCGATTGAAAATGTTTAGAAACGTATTTTTGACATGGTCTGAGGTTCCGAAGCCACATATATAAGGGTCTAAATGGGGTCTTGAGACCAATTTTTTTTTTGGTGGATTTGATTGGAAGTTTTTAGAAATGGATTTTGGACATGGTTTGGGCTTCAAAACCACCTACAATTGACTCAAAATAGGGTCTTGAGACCACATTTTTTTTATGTTCGAGGTACTTCTTCCTACTGTGTGGGGGTATTTCAGCTTCGGTATAGCCGAAGATAGTCCACTCTCTAGTTTTAATTTAATTATTTTTATTTAATTAATATTATTTCATTTCATTTATCTTTTACTTTTTTTTTTGTTCACTCCTACCGTGTAAATCTGAATTGAACTTTATATAGATTGACAAAATAGTTTTTTTTATAGATATGATGTAGTGTTCCTTACAGTCGAACATGCATGTTTTTTTGTTTTTGTTTTTTGCAGAAATTGCGCTACAATATAGTTTCGGTACTTTCGAAAAATCCATGAAGAATGGTCAAGCAAGTGCTCAAAATTGTGGAGATTGAAGCAACAAAATACAAAATTATAAGTTCGGTAGTCGTCATGCACATTTTCATATCAAATATGTGTCGAACTCGAACTCTCTCATGCAGCTAGAAAAAGCTCAAACATGTATGAGAATAGGATTTATCGTTGAATCCTCCTAACAAAATGTTTCCAAAACAGAATTTGTTCGACATGCACCTTCTATATGATTCATATTCTTTGGTTGCACCCCTTTCCGCGACCGCCTGCGTCAGAAACGAAAACGAGTCATTTTCAAAAAGAATTGAGTGATGCGCCTTCTATATGATTCATATTCTTTGATTGAACTTAACTCTTCCTTCAATAAGCGTAAGTTGCCTCCAATGTATTCCGTAGCTATATTTTAATATGAAACTCTCTTAACTCTTTTCGCAGAAGCAATTAGTCTCTCGCACAATTCATCACCTTCCAATGATGAATTGCATACAAAAACAAAAAGCGCCATTGTTCGAAAACAATTTACAACGCCCAACTACAACAAAGAAACAGAAAAAAACAAACATGCGTCAGCCACTCCGTTGAAAACAAGCACGGTGCAAATCGAACCTAACGCTTCGTTCAATGAGCGTAAGTTGCATCTAATGTATTTCGTCTTATAACTATATTTTAATACGAAACTCTCTTAACTCTTTTCGCAGAAGTAATTAGTCTCTTGCACAGCATCGACGCAAGAGTAGCGAAGATCGAAAACACTCTCGCGGACAATGTAAGTATTTTCGGTACCCCAAAACAAAGCAAATAGTTGTGACATATTTATATTATAATTCCACCATTGCATACAGATGGTCGACAGAGCTGAAATGTTGGCCCAATACAAACTCATTCGCGAATGCAAGGTGATAGTTGCTAAGGTGCAGAAGTCTGTCTGCCAAATGACTGGCGAAGATGCTGACGAAGTGATGACAGAAATCGCTTCCACACTGCCGCTCACCACACTCGATGCTGCGCTGGAGGTAGATGAGAAGTTGTCGTCTCCGGAGTATGCGCAAGCAATGGTAGAATACCGATTATTTTATTCCTCAACTTCTTGAATTATTTCATTTGTTATTTTCTTCCGCAACAGACTATGTACCTACAGAAATTGAAAGGCGTTATCGGAGATGTTGGCGACGTGTTGCGTCAAATGTTTTCCGACGAGTTGCTGCTGTTATATAACTGGACTGGTAGTTGGGAAAAGCAGTCTTTGGTGAGCTTAAAAATCGTGGACGCAGTATTGTGTAGTAAGTTTATTTCTCAAATCATATTGAATCGTATTGTATCTCAATATTTGGTTTTCCATACATTTTGCAGATATTTTTCAAAAAGAAGGGCGGATGGCCTTCTAAAAGAAGGTGAAGAAGAAAGTAGAACGCAGCCACAACCGTACGAAGCAGCGCACATTTTATAACAACAAAACGACACAAAAAGAAAACCAAAATACTAAATAATGAAGTGATAATTTTTTTTTTAACAAAAGACTTATTTTGCCTTTTAGCCCTAGATGGCATTTGAATTGTTTTTTTTTTATTTAATATTATAATGAATTTTAAGTTTATAAAATAAATATGCACAGAACTGAACTGCAATAAATGTGATTTAAAATAAAAGAAAAGCAAACTGTATTTCATTGGGTAGATATAACTGCTTTATACGGCAGCAATAACCGACAATTGTATTAGTGATAACCAATATTTGGCTTAGATCTAACCTGATTCTTCTAGTTAGATATAACCGAATTTTAGACTAGTAATAACTACTACGTTGGTTGTATCTAACCGGATTTTTAGTCCGGTCAGACCGTATTTTAGGTCACGTCTACCATAAAACATTAAACATTAACATTACATTATCGATTAATTATCGAAAATTATCGATAAACTATCGAAAAATTATCGAAAAATTATCGATAAATTATCGAAAAATTATCGATTAATTATCGAAAAATTATCGATGAAAATCGAAAAATTATCGATAATAAGTCGATAAATTATCGAAAAATTATCGATAAATGATCAAAAAATTATCGATAAATTATCGAAAAACTATTGATAAAATATCGAAAAATTATAAATAAAATATCGAAAAACTCAATAAAATACCGATTTTCGATAAAATTACTAACATATGGTCTCAGAATGTATCGTACTCGCATGTGCAGGGTATTATAGCTTCGGTCAGACCGAAGTAAATTCTCTTACTAGTTTTTTTAATGTTAGCCATTCTGGTGGTTTGTCCACACGACGCTGCGGTCGTGAGAAGGAACCAGAGCCACTTACATATTTGTATGTGGCTCATATATTCACACATATATTTTTTCTTATAAATGTTAGGTGAGGTATCGAACCCACAACGCAGCGATTGTAAGTAAGATTAAGTAGCGAACTAAGCGCCTTCTCACCAGAGCCACTAATGCTCATACAATACCTTTACCTAATATCGATTAGCTTCGGCAAGCTGTATGCAAAACGCTTTCATGCCCTGCAAGAAACAACTGACTCCCATTTTGCGGGATCAATAGGGTATACAGCTATTATATAGTTACAATGGGTGAATCAAGCACATTTAGAGATGTAGATTGGTTTGGAACTAAACACAGGTAATGCAGAGGTAGTGCGTTCAAACCAAACTCAGTGATTTGCGCTTGGCTTTGTTTCGTTTATCTTTGAGAGAAGATTGCCGAACAAAAACCGAGTAATCTGTGAGGAAACCAGTTTTTCTAATCAGTTGCCTTTTGTGAAGTGAATTAGAAGGTGGCGCTCCAATTTTTGTTTGGTTTTCGTATAAAAAAGGAATAATTCCAAAAAAATTAAATAAAGTTAAAAAAAAATGGTTAATATCTCGAAAGCGTGTTTTTTGTCATAAAGTCGGTTTGCATCTGAAAAATAATATTCTTTTGGAGAAATGGCATTCGTTTTGTGTAAAGTGAAATATTTTCTAATAATTGAAAATGTTTGAAAAAATTTTGAATTTTCTAAATAAAATTTAATAAAAATGTGAAAAAATAAACAAAAATGTGAAAAATAGTGATTGTGAGTGATTTAATGCTACTAGAAATTTTTTCAAAACGACTTTGGTTTTGGCATTCTAGTAAAATTAGTGCGTACAGTATGGTCAAAGAGTGAAATGCATAAAAAGGTAAAAAATTAATTTTGTTGAGAATGGTTTTTATATTTATTTTTACATAATTCCATATTTTTATTTTTACAGATTTTAATTTATCTATTTTTTTAATTTTTACCGTTTCTTCCTTTCTTTTTTTTCCCGATTTCAAATTTTTCATTATGTAATTTTTATTTAAAATTTTTCTTTCTATTTTTTTGTACAGATTTATATTTTTAAAATTTTTTCACTTTTATGTTTTTAGGTAATACCTTCAAAACCAGTAGTCGTGTTTTGTTTGCACACGAATAAAAAAATAAACGACAAGTTTCGACAAGATTTCGATTGCAACCAAAACACGAATAATGAATGCATTCATTGACCGATGTTATTAAAAATGATTAGCATAATTACATTTATGCAAAACTATTTATAATAATAAAGTGCTACTTAAAAAAAATAAAGATTGGGTTTTTTTTGCGAAAATAGTTTTTTTTTTTCTTTCTATTTTTTTTTTTACAGTTTTATATTTTTAAAATTTTTCATTTTTATGTTTTCAGGTAATACCTTCGAAACCAGTAGTCATGGTTTGTTTGCAAACGAATAAAAAAATAAACGACAAGTTTCGACAAGATTTCGATTGCAACAAAAACACGACTAATGAATGCATTCATTGACCGATGTTATTAAAAATTATTAGCAAAGTGCTACTTAAAAAATATTAAGATTGGGTTTTTTTTGCGAAAATAGTTTTTAGATTTACCGAAAGCTAGCATGTAGCTAAGTCGTAGTAACTGGTTCTTAACTGGCTACATGTATTGAATAGGGGCCAATTTTCCACCGCTATGAAGGAGCTAGATCGTAGTGGCTACTTCCGAGCTGACCGGAGGTAATGCAGAGGTGGAAGCAGGTAGCTTCCTCCAATGACAACGCAATGTTAAATTCACCACTTCACCACATGTGAAAGAGATTTGGGTGCGACCAGTACCCCCTACTGCATAACTAGTTCGGAACCATTTTGGAACTAAACCCATTTCTTACTGGGTATCGCTATTTAGAAAAGTACACACACAAGTAATAAATAGTTTATAGCCTATGCGGGGACGCTTATCGTGCCTCTGCTGATAATATTCTAATTCTGTCTAGTTTTAAGTGCATTTTTGTGCCTATATACTTAGGTGTTTTATTAAAATAAAATCAGTACCTTAAAAATACTCAAACGACGCGAACATCAGTTCGCACATTGGTCCTTCGAGGAAACGAGCTAGTGCAATTGGAAACACAGTCGTTGTAAAATTTTTAAAATTGTCTAACTCGCTAAAGTGCGAACGAAATTTTAAAATTTTAAATAAGTGGCGTTTCTCACGGCCTAAACAGTGAGATAAGCGTAACCGAGGCTTAAACAGCGGTTGTATACAGTTAACTAATACAAGTTTTTATTTTCGAATACAAAATGTCGAATGAAAAGCGAAAATTGTTACAACGCCAAAATGAGATTGGCGAGATGATCATCGTCATGAATGATAAGATGCAGCAGAAAAAGCTGCGTCAAACTACGTTGGATGAGACAACTTCCCACTTGGAAAAAATCTGGGATGAGTTCCAGAGGATCAACTTGAAACTGCTGTCGATGGGAATAACAAATGAAAGTTATTTTGAGAGCAGATATTTCGAAGAGATTGAGAAAATAGTGTACGGAATTCGTACACACATAAAAAATGCAGATGTCGACCTTACTATGCCGAAGCAGGCAACTAAGGCAGCTGGGTCTAGTGAAGGACAGCAGCAAGAAGGGCACAAGAGGGAACATCTGGAAGGCAAGCCGGCAGACATTCTGATAAGAAAATTTTTCCGTCAAGTGAACAACATGAAATTATTGTTAGATGAAGGCATAGAAGATGATGCCGGCAGAGCGGAATTGGAATGCAGAAAATCTTGTTGGGAGCAGAAAATGCAACTCATAAATGCAATTTATACAAAATTGACATTTGATATGGGAGAAGACGATGACGATGTAGAAGAGCAAAAAGACCAAGTGGACAGGTCGTATAACGATGCTTCAATGGACTTAGCAAAGAAGATGCAGTCACTGGAGATAGTGAAAAGGCCATCAACTCTTAAACTGGAGGATATCAAAATCCCAACATTTTTTGGTGATATAAACGAATGGTCCTCTTTTTACGATATTTTCAAAAAATTGGTACATGAGGTCAGCCATTATTCAAATGTTGAGAAAATGTACCGATTGAAGTCATTAGTAAAGGGAGAAGCTGGAAGGCTAATTCAACATTTCAATGTTGTTGATGCAAGTTATGATGCAGCGTGGGAAATGTTAACACATCGGTACGCTAACCGTCGGTTGCTGTTTACAAAGTTGGTGGACAAAATGTTGGATCAGCTAGAAGTCAACAGCGAGGCAGCATCGAGTATAAAGCAGATTCTCGATACAACAAATGAATGTGTTCATGCTCTGAAAGGGATGAATATCAAATTGGATGATGCGGAGCCACTAATTGCTCGTATCATCATAAGAAAGCTGGACAGAGACGGGCTGCGGTTATATGAGCAGAACGTGAAGAAAACTAGGGAGATACAAACTCTGAGCGATGTGATGCAGTTTTTGGAGCTGCAATATCAAGCGTTAGAAGCTGTAAAAGGAAAGAAGCTGATTGGAAATAGTGGAAGCAGTAGGCAACGAAGCAATCAGCAATCTACAAATTCATTTTATACGGGACAACTAAGCTGCGCATATTGTAACACAGTAGGACATAGTGTGAACAATTGCAGGAAATTCCTTGCGCTATCAGTGGCAGATCGACACAGCTGGAGGACGATGCATCACCGGCTGTACTTTTGGCAACGGCACAGGTACGAGTAAAAACAGCGCATGGAGAATTTCTGACCTTGAGAGCACTAATTGACCAAGGGTCACAAAAAACCGCATTGTCAGAAGAAGCTGCGCAAATATTGAATTTACCAAAGAAGAAAGTGAATTTAGAACTAGTTGGTCTTGGAAGCACGGTGGTTGGAGTAGCAAAGTCGAAAGTAAAGTTGGAAATCCGACCAAGGTTTATGAGCGACGAATTGTTCGTAATTGAGGCATTAGTATTGCCAAAGCTGG
This sequence comes from Heteromyza rotundicornis, assembly GCA_951394025.1. Lineage (NCBI taxonomy): Eukaryota > Metazoa > Arthropoda > Insecta > Diptera > Heleomyzidae > Heteromyza > Heteromyza rotundicornis. The sequence continues at coordinate 54,052 of OX596013.1, read as the reverse complement.
CCAAGGCGCATCCGGACACATCATTTAAGTATGATATCAATCAGTTGAAAAATCATACGCTATCCGATCCTAATTTTAACAAATCAGACCGAATTGATATAGTAATCGGCGGCGACTTGTATCCAGAGATCTTAGAGGAAGGCATATTGAAATTGGATAAAATCCTGGGTCAATCAACAAAGCTTGGGTGGATATTATCCGGAGTACTCAACGTAGAAAGTAGGAGTAAGCAATTAACAGCAGCCGTGACAACTGGGTTGGAGCGATTTTGGGAGTTGGAGGAGATAAATTATTCGGTTATTCCTTCAGATGATGATGATGTATGTCTACGGCAATACAACGCTACAACGAAACCAGATAGAGATGGCAGATTCATTGTTAACTTGCCGTTTAAAGAAGATAACGCCCTCGGAGATTCTCGAAAGCAAGCAATGGCGAGATTCCTGAATTTAGAGAAAAAGTTACAAGCAAATAATGCATTAAAAACGGAATATGTTAAATTCATGCGGGAGTACCAACACCTCGGTCATATGGAAGAAGTTAACGACAATCAGCGTGGAAAATATTATCTTCCTCATCAAGCGGTGGTTCGTGAGAGCAGTATTACGACTAAGGTTAGAGTTGTTTTTGATGCTTCGGCGAAAACATCAAATGGCAAAAGCCTGAACGATGTGTTACATGTGGGGCCAAGACTACAGAAAGATATATTTGATATCATGGTGAAGTGGCGAGTTTGGAAAAATATAATGATGGCAGACGTAGAGAAAATGTATCGTCAGGTAAAAATCGCGAAAGAAGATCAGAGTTACCAATACATACTTTGGAGAGAGAATAAGGCGGAACCGATAAAGCAGTATGAACTAACAACGGTCACATATGGAACAACTTCAGCACCATTCCTTGCCATTAGAACATTGCACGAGATAGCAAATCAATGCGACGATGCAGACATAGCTAAAATCATCAAGGAAGATTTTTATATGGACGATCTGATGACTGGAGCAGATACCATCGAAGAGTGCAGGCGAATTCGTATCACATCAATTGGATAAATTTGGATTCCATTTAAGAAAATGGAGTTCTAATACCAAAGACATTATCGCTGACATTCCTAATACCAGTGAAAATGAAGTTCTGCAGATTCAAGAGGACGAGACGATAAAAACTCTGGGTTTACAATGGAGTCCAAAAACCGACGAGTTTATGTTTAGCATAGCTACTACCGAAGGAAGAACGGTGACAAAACGGCAAGCATTGTCATATCTTGCTCGAATATTTGATCCATTGGGCTGGTTGGCACCTATAACAATTGTTGCCAAGTTGTTCATACAAAACTTGTGGAAAATTAAAACAGAGTGGGATGACAAGTTAGACGACGTATTGACGAAGGAATGGAATAACTTCATACAACATTTGCCAGCAATAAAAACGATTAGAATTTCTCGATGGATGTTCCTGACGAAGAATGCAACGTTCCAGCTACACGGATTTGCAGACGCATCGGAAAAAGCATATGCAGCGGTGGTTTATGTGAAGACAGGTTCCTCGGCAGAAATTGTAGCAGCAAAAAGTAAAGTCAATCCAGTAAAAAATAAAAAGACGCTGCCAAAATTAGAACTGTGTGCGGCTCATTTGTTGGCAAGGTTGTTGAACAAAGTCACAGACATCATCAAACGAGACTGCCAAATTTACGCTTGGAGCGATTCGATGATAACATTGGGCTGGATTAGAAATAAAAGAAGTAAGGATAAATTCGTGAGAACAAGGACAACGGAAATTAGCGCTTTGATTCCCACAGCTAAATGGAATCAAATCAGTACAAAGGAGAACCCAGCTGACATCGCATCAAGAGGAATTTCACCATCTAAGTTAGAACAAAACATTTTATGGTGGAGAGGTCCGACATGGTTGGTGCAAGATGAATATGATTGGCCAAAAGAAGCAGTTGCAGAAAAGAGTGTATTAGTAGCAACTACAACACTGACAGAGCAGCCAAATATACTACTTCAGTTGCAAGAAAGGTGCTCATCATTAAGAAAATTGGAAAGAGTTGCAGCTTATATTCTGAGGTTTAAAGGAGCATTGAAAGGAGAAAAGTTTCCGGCATATTTAACGGCAGACGAACTGCGAGCAGCCGAAACAATGTTAATAAAAAATCAGCAACTTGCAGAGTTTTCAAGCGAAATACGGTTATTGAAGAACAACAAATCTGTGGATCAAAAAAGTAAAATAGCGAATTTGAATCCACTGCTTGATAGCAAAGGGATTTTAAGAGTTGGAGGTCGACTGGAAAATTCGCATATTCCTTACTATCAAAAACATCCTATAATTCTTGGCAAATCCAGGTTGACGACTTTAATAATTCAAGACATTCACGTCAACACGTTACATGGCGGAAATCGTCTGATGGAGAGCTCGATTAGAAGAAAGTACTGGATTATTGGACTAAAACACATGATTAAGCAACGCGTGCGTGCATGTGCAAAATGCATTCGATACAGGAATGATACGGCTAAGCAAATCATGGGGAATTTACCTGAGAGCCGTACATCTATTAATCACCCATTTACACATACTGGCGTCGATTATGCTGGTCCTATTCAAATAAGATGTTCTAAAGGAAGGGGACAAAAGTCATATAAAGGATATATAGCTGTATTTGTATGCATGGCAACTAAAGCTATTCATTTAGAAGCAGTAAGTGATCTAACGACGGATTCATTCTTAGCAGCATTGCGAAGGTTTTTCGCAAGAAGAGGCAAAAGTCAACATATATATTCAGATAATGGAACAAACTTCGTAGGAGCAGCGAGAAAGTTGGATGCCGATTTTAAGCAAGCAATTAAAAATAATTCGGAAGTGATTACTGTTTTGGAAGCAGATAAAGTTCAATGGCATTTTATTCCCCCGGCAGGCCCTCACTTTGGAGGGATTTGGGAGGCTAGCGTGAAGTCGATGAAGCACCATCTAAAAAGGGTGATTGGAGAAACTAAACTAACATACGAGGAACTGAGTACTCCTTTAGCTCAGATTGAAGCGGTTCTCAATTCAAGGCCACTTCATGCGATTGGCAATAATACAGACGAAGTTGACACGTTAACACCAGGACATTTTCTGATTGGCCAGCCGATTATTGGAGCAGCAGAAGCGGTAGATGACCGTTCAATTGGATCTTTGGATCGTTGGAAATTAATACAAAAAATGAAAAAAGACTTTTGGAAAAGATGGAAGGAGGAATATCTTTCACCTTTACAACAGCGGTATAAATGGCAGAAACCGCAGCTAAATCTGGCTGAAGGCCAAATTGTCATTATCAAAAATGAAGATACGCATCCGGCAAGATGGCCCCTTGGTCGAATTATAGAAACTCATCCAGGATCTGACGGGAGGGTGCGAGTAGTCACAATGAAGATACAGGATGGAATCTTAAAACGCCCAATTCATAAAGTTTGTCCATTGGAAACAAAAGAAGAAGATACGAAAACTCCAGTGGAACGAAGCAAAAGCTATTTAACTATGCTCAGTTATGCCAAAGAGCCGAAAAAGTTAAAACTGATAAATATAATATGGCTTCTGATGCTGCTGCTAGCAAGAAAGGGAGTTTGTACACAACCGTTAGGTGAACAGGATGCTTCTGGTGGATCGGTTCTAGAGTTGAAAAATAATACAGCGATATATTTGGATCATATCGGGATAATGGAGGTCGTAGCTTCATCTTGGAATTTGATGATTTATTACGACATGCACGCATTCTTCAAAGTAGTGGATCATGCTGACACGTTTTCAAAGAAAATTAGAAAAAGTTGTGACAAATTGCAAGCGTTTGAAGAGCAATGCAACACAGTCATCGACAATATTGAAATCAAAATAAACAAGGTAAAGGACACAAATAAATATCTGTTTGTACGAAAGGATAAAAGGAGAAGGAGAGCCCCATTGGAATTTGTTGGATCTATGTCCCATATTCTTTTCGGAACGATGGATGCGGATGACCGTGCATATATGGAAAGCAATATGAAGAACTTGTTAGACAACCAACATGATCTGCAGCATTTGATAAAGAGCCAAACTTCTGTTGTCGATTCAACAGTTAATATTCTTAAACGCACTACGGACGAAGTAAATCTGCATCTTAAGGAGTTACAGATGAGAGTAGACAATATCACTTCAACCATGGAAGAGAACTACTACGTATACCAAGAATCTGTTAAGTTCTTTATGATGACCAAACAGCTGAGCAACATAATCGAAGAGAGCGAAACAATTCAGTCAGAAGTTATCGAACTTTTAATTGACGTCAATCACGGAAAACTAAACCCAGACTTGATCACGCCTCCGCAGCTGAAATCAGAGATCCAAAAAATAAGAGAACATCTTCCAGAAAAACTGAAATTACCTGGAAGACAATCGAACGAGCTTCAAGCTATCTATAAATTGTTGAAAGCAAGAGGGGCGCTAATAGGAGATAAATTGGTAATCAGAGTTACGATACCGCTGCTTAACAGTTATTCGTCGCAACTATACAAAATTATTCCAATGCCGATTGAGAGAGTTGGTGAGAGTATGATCTCTGCTATACGAGCTGAATTCATAATCTACAATTTTGAAATAGACTCATATCATTTAATGTCGGAAGTCACTATCAATCAATGTAACAAATTTTCGGACCAACATCTCGTCTGCGAAAACAGCTGGGCATGGATTGAGGCTAACGACAATTCCTGCGAAATATCACCTTTAAAGCCGCTTAACCCGTACGACTGCACATTTATAGAAATGAAAACATCGCCATTCTGGAAAGAGCTTCACAGCAAAAACAAATGGCTGTTTAAGAACTTTAAAAGAACTGCAGCACAAATACAGTGTAGTTCTGCCCATCAGAAAATCATCGAATTACCGAATCAAGGAATTTTAACTCTGGAAGCAGGATGTACTGTGCGCATTCCAGGAGCCACGCTAATCGCACCCCATAATGTCTTTTCGGGTATTAACAACACATTTTCCACATCTTTGACGAAGGAAATTGAAAACTTATCCGAGCATTCCATGAAACCTCTAGGATCGGTTGTCATCAATCACACCAAGGAAATTGATCAACTCAAGAAGCAAATTTCCCAACTGCATGCGGATAATCTACATCTCAAAGGTCTAAACTTCCATAACCTCAGCGGGCATACTTCTTTGATTCTGGTAGTTTTGCTTATTATTATATTAGCTATTTTTATCGTAAGAAAAATTATTGTCAAGAGATCGATTCCATCTATCGTCTTTTCTGCCCCCCGGCAGAATGTCCAAATATGACACTTGTACATGTGGTAATTTACATTTCTAATATTATCTATAATTATCGCTAGTAATAAAAAAAATGTCAAAGAGAAGATGTCTCTCACACATCTATAGTTATCGCTAGTAATAAAAAATGTCAAACAGAAGATGTTTCTCACACATCATAATCTATGTTTAGTAACACTCAGTTTGAGTTGAGGCCGTGTGGCCATTTACAATTCTAATGTATTCTATTATTATCGCTATTTAGAAAAGTACACACACAAGTAATAAATAGTTTATAGCCTATGCGGGGACGCTTATCGTGCCTCTGCTGATAATATTCTAATTCTGTCTAGTTTTAAGTGCATTTTTGTGCCTATATATTTAGGTGTTTTATTAAAATAAAATCAGTACCTTAAAAATACTCAAACGACGCGAACATCAGTTCGCACACCTTTCTTAGAAGTCACTCAAGAAATTGTAAAAGGGGAAATCAAAACTTAAAAAAATTTATTTCTCGGAAAGCAGATTCTTGCTACAATAAAAGATTCAGATTCGGTTTTAGTACGTCAAAAAACATAATACGAAAATAAAAATTGAAAAAATCCAATTTATCCGCTTTGCAATAAAAATAATCGACAATCGGAAATAATGTTTAGCCGTAACAGGTGAAAACATTGTTAGGTGGCAACGCTAGCCTTTTGGTAGTATTATTTCCTTAAAGGTGGTAATGGTAAATCAAAGCTATTTTTTTGTGTGTATATACACATTCACCATACAGCTGTATGAACTATATCGCCATTAACTCAATTTATTTTATAGCTGGCTGTGGTCTGTTGGTTAGAGCTTCGGCCTTTGTCACAACGTTTGTAACGCCCATAAGGAGGCGTGTCCGGTATGGAAAAGTATATATATTCTTGATCAGCATCACCTCCTGAGTCGATTTAGCGATGTCCGTCTGTCTGTACGTCCGTCTGTCCGTCCGTCTGTCCGTCTGTCCGTCCGCACGATAGCGATCGCAGTTTTGGAGATATCGACTTGAAACTTTGGGTACATGTTTTTCTCGTGAATACTGAGATCAAGTTCGAGAATCAGCCAAATCGGACAAAAACTGGGCGTGGCTCCCATACACCGAAAAAAAAGGTAAAAATTGTTCAAGTCCTTTTTAATGGTTGTATTCGATTGGAAATGTTTAGAAACGTATTTTTGACATGGTCCGAGGTTCCGAAGCCACAAATATAAGGGTCTAAATGGGGTCTTGAGACCAATTTTTTTTTTGGTGGATTTGATTGGAAATTTTTAGAAATGAATTTTGGACATGGACCGGGCTCCAAAACCACCTATAATTGGCTCAAAATAGGGTCTTGAGACCACAATTTTTTATGTTCGATGTACTTCTTCCTACAGTGTGGGGGTACTTCAGCTTCGGTATAGCCGAAGATAGTCACTCTCTAGTTTATGGTTGTATTCGATTGGAAACGTATTTTTGACATGGTCCGAGGTTCCGACGCCACATATATAAGGGTCTAAATGGGGTCTTGAGACCAATTTTTTTTTGGTGGATTTGATTGGAAATGTTTAGAAATGGATTTTGGACATGGTCCGGGCTCCAAAACCACCTTTAATTGGCTCAAAATAGGGTCTTGAGACCACATTTTTTTATGTTCGAGGTACTTCTTCCTACGGGTATTTAAGCTTCGGTATAGCCGAAGATAGTCCACTCTCTAGTTTTTAATTCCTTTTAATGTAACAGTTCAACTTTACACAATTACATCATCAAACAAAATTTCTTTCTATTCTTTACAAAATTTAATAAAATAAATTCACAAATTTCTATAAAAAAAAATTACACTTAAATTTTAAAAACATAGAAAATATTTTTGCATCTAAAATATATTTAGTAAACATTTAATTTTTTCAAATTAGTGTGTTTTTTCCCGTGCATGGCACGGGCAAATTTACTAGTGTATATAGGGTACCCTATGTTACATGTCGATACCTATAGAATTTATCCTGAAAGTTTCAAGCGAATCGGTACATCCGTTTAGCCGTGATTGAGGGACAAACAGACAGACAGACAGACATATAATCACTTTTATAATATACAGCTTCGCTCGCAATAATTTTGTAATTTCATGTTAACGTAGAAATGTTATATGTATTATTTAAGCAACTGAAATTAAAATAGATTTTGCAAGTCATCCCTCTGCCCATTCACCTCCCAGCACCAAATTCAAAATTTCAGCGAAATCCCTTGAATAGGACCCGAGTTACAGAGCTTTAAAAATTTTAGGGCGTGGCAGTGGGCGGATCTTAAATTTCAATAGTCAACCCTCTGCCCATTCACCTCCCAGCACCAAATTCAAAATTTCAGCGAAATCCCTTGAATAGGACCCGAGTTACAGAGTTTTTAAAATTTTAGGGCGTGGCAGTGGGCGGATCTTAAATGCCCATAGTCAACCCTCTGCCCATCCACCTCCCAGCACCAAATCCAAAATTTCACCGGAATCCCTCGAATTGGACCCGAGTTACAAAGCTTTTAAAATTTTAGGGCGTGGCAGTGGGCAGATCTTAAATGCCCATAGTCAACCCTCAGCCCATTCACCACCCAGCTCCAAATCCAAAATTTCAGAGAAATCCCTTGAATAGGACCCATGTTACAGAGCTTTAAATATTTTAAGGCGTGGCAGTGGGAGGACTGCAAATTTTCAGAAACAACTTGTTGCCCATTCCTTACCCAAACCACATACAAAATTTCCACAAAATCGGTTAAACACTGCATTTTAAAATAATATTTGCCACGCCCACCTCGAACGCCCAAATTTAATGAAATGGCATGAGGTCAATGAAATTACCTACATTTTGATATGTGTTTCATTAAAATCGATCAAGTATTTCTTGAGTTATAAGGGAACAAACATATATACATACAAACCTACAAACAAAGAATTTTATATAAATAATAGGGTTTTCAATCCCGAGATTTTTCGAGATTTTTCGGGATTTGTTACTTTTACAAGCAAAATGCATTTTAAAAAAATAAAAAAATTTTTTTTATAGGTTTTATTGCAAAACTGATAGTTTTAGCTTAAAAAAATAAACATTATCATTAATTTCAATTTATTAAAGGTACAAATTAATGCATTTTTTTATTTTCAGTATTTGAGTGTCCGTTTCTTTAGGACACAATCCAATTCAAAATATGCTTGAATAAGGTTTCTGAAATTACTTTTCCATCAGTTTTCAGTTTTCAGTTTTACTTAATTATTTTTATTAAGAAATTCTTTTTTGTGCGTTCGCTAAGATATAAATTTATTTTTTCTCAAAGAAAAAATTTAAAGCACAAACAATTTTATATGTAACTTTTTTAATAAATTAAAAATTTTTAAGTTTTGTGTTTTCTAACTTTTCTAACTAACTTTTTTTTCATTTTGGGGTTGTCCAAATGTTGTCAAAAACTATTTTTCTGCTTACACGATTTTTATACCCCCACACTCACTGTGGCAGGGTATACTAACTTTGTCACAACGTTTGTAACGCCCATAAGGAGGCGTGTCCGGTATGGAAAAGTATATATATTCTTGATCAGTATCACCTCCTGAGTCGATTTAGCGATGTCCGTCTGTCTGTCCGTCCGTCTGTCCGTCCGCACGATAGCGGTCGCAGTTTTGGAGATATCGACTTGAAACTTTGGGTACATGTTTTTCTCGTGAATACTGAGATCAAGTTCGAGAATCAGCCAAATCGGACAAAAACTGGGCGTGGCTCCCATACACCGAAAAAAAAGGTAAAAATTTTTCAAGTCTTTTTTATTGTTGCATTCGATTGGAAATGTTTAGAAACGTATTTTTGACATGGTCCGAGATTCCGAAGCCACATATATAAGGGTCTAAATGGGGTCCTGAGACCAATTTTTTTTTTTTCGGATTTGATTGGAAATTTTTAGAAATGGATTTTGGACATGGACCGGGCTCCAAAACCACCTATAATTGGCTCAAAATAGGGTCTTGAGACCACATTTTTTTATGTTCGAGGTACTTCTTTCTACTGTGTGGGGGTATTTCAACTTCGGCATAGCCGAAGATAGTCCACTCTCTAGTTTTATATTTTATGAGCGATGAAAAGTTGTATTTTTCTTGTATTAAACTTTTTTTATGGACTAATTCACTTAAAATGTAGTCCCGAAAATCCCGGGATTAAGGAAAAAATATCCCGGGATTTTCGGGACTAAAAATGGACCGGGATCCCGGGATCGAAATCCCTAATAAGTAAACAAGTTAATTAACTAGTTAATACCCAGTTTTTATTAATAGCTGGGCATAGTTTATCGGTAATTTACCTTCGTTAACCCGGTAGTAGTTAATCAAAAATGTAACTTCGTTAAATTAAAAAGTTAATTTCGTTGAAAAGTTAACTTCGTTAAAAGTTAAATTAAATAGTTAAATTTTCTATAGAAAATAAAAAAAAAATTTTTTACAAAATAAAAACACATAAAAAAACATTTTAACTATATACGAGCAGACCCTTTTTTCGATCGGTTTCAGCCTTTTATGCAAATATAAAATTTTTATCAAAAAGCGAAATTTCTTGTATGAAACAATTTATTTATATTTATGTATAGGAATTAGGTCTATTTTTAGTCCCGAAAATCCCGGGATAATTTTTCCTAAATCCCGGGATTTTCGGGACTACATTTTAAATAAATTAGTCCATAAAAAAAGTTTAATACGAGAACAATATAACTTTTCATCGCTCATAAAATATAAAAAAAACGTGTAAGCAGAAAAATAGTTTTTGACAACATTTGGACAACCCCAAAATGAAAAAAAAGTTAGTTAGAAAACTCAAAACTTAAAAATTTTTAATTTATTGAAAAAAATTATATTGTATGTGCTTGAAATTTTTTCTTTAAGAAAAAATAAATTTATATTTCTTTTAGAAGAAAATTGGTATTTTCAGTCTTAGCGAACGCACAAAAATGAATTACTTAATAAAAATAATTAAGTAAAAGTGATAAAAAAGTAATTTCAGAAACCTTACTTAAGCATATTTTGAATTGAAAAAACTAAAAAAACGAAAACTCAAATACAGAAATTAAAGAAAAAATTCATTTAATAAATTTAAATTAATGTTTATGTTTATTTATTTGAGCTAAAACTATCAGTTTTCCAATAAAACATATAAAAAACCTTTTTTTTATTTTATTAAAACGCATTTTGCTTGTAAAAGTAATAAATCCTCAAAATTTCCGAAAAATACCGGGATCCCGGGATTGCAATTTTCTGTCCCGAAAATCCCGAGATTGCGAAAAGCCTTCGGGATCGAAAGCCCTAATAGGAATACAAATTTTATTGGAATATTAAATAATAATAATGAAACGAATGAAGTTTGGTTAAGAACAAATATCACAAGACATTCTAAACACAATGGGGTTCTCAGTTTCTCGCCATTTTGAGAAATTGGAGAGATGGAAAATACGATGTATGTAAACATCCTGACGATGGCTGAGAACGCAATTGTGTTTAGAATGGTCCATTCATACATAAAAATGGAATATAAAATATTCCGAAATATCTCGGCCAGTGTATTTAATTGTTTTGTGAAATAATTTTTAAATTAGTCAGTTAAAAATAGTAAAAATTCTTAATTTTTACTTTTTTTTACATTTAATAATAAAAAAAATTTTTTGTTTTAAAGTTAACTAATGCTAGTTAATCGAAGAAATTTAACTTAACTAAATGAAAAAGTTAATGGTTTTCGAAATTAACTGAAACGTTAAAAGTTAACCAAAAATTTAACTTCGTTAATTAACTATTAACTAGTTAATGCCCAGCTTTGATTAATAGTTTATAATCTTAATTGTTAAATTCCAGATAGTTTGCTTCTAAATTCATCTCATTTATGATCTGAACCTAAAATGAACGATTTAAGCCTAAACGGTTAGTTATGTACTAATTTATAATAATTGTTCTGGTTTTTTTCGGCTTAATTTAAACCGAAGCCAAAAGACCGAAGAAATGTGAGAATTAAAAAATTAAATACAAATTTTACGGAATACTTTATCGAAAAATTGACAAAAGTTTTTTGTTTTTTTATACCCTGCACACTAGTGTCCATGGGTATATTGTTTTTGTCACACCGTTTGTAACGCCTTATGGGCGTACGGAAAAGTATATATATTCTTGATCAGCATCACCTCCTGAGTCCATTAGTCCATGTCCGTCTGTCCGTCTGTCTGTCATTTCGCACGATAACTGTCGTAGCTATCGACTCCAAATTTTGGGATTCCTCTTGTTTTGGCGAATGATAGGACGGTATTGAAAATGGGCAACATCGGATAAGAGCCACACCTACCTCCCATACAAAATGGCCACCAATTTTATATTATTTTCGTTTATCTTGAGAAATACTGAACCGATCGCCTTATCCGATGTTGCCCATTTTCAATATTGTCCAATCATTCGCCAAAATAAGAGGAATCCCAAAATTTGGAGTCGATAGCTCAAAAGCTACGACAGTTATCGTGCGAAATGACAGACAGACGGACAGACGGACATGGACAACGGACTCAGGATCAAGAATATATATACTTTTCCATACCGGACACACCTCCTTATGGGCGTTACAAACGGTGTGACAAAAACAATATACCCTTGGACACTAGTGTGCAGGGTATAAATATTGGAAAATTATGGATAAATATTGGAAAATTATCTATAAATTATCGAAAAGTTATCGATAAATTATCGAAAAATTATCAATAAAAAATCGAAAAATTATCGATAAATTATCGATAAAAAAATCTATAAATTATCGATAAAAATCGAGAATTATGGAAAAATTATCGATAAGAAATCGAAAAATTATCGATAAATTATCGAAATATTATCGATAAATTATCGAAAAACTATCGATAAAATATCGAAAAATTATAAATAAAATATCGAAAAACTATCAATAAAATACCGATTTTCGATAAAATTACTAACATATGGTCTCAGAATGTATCGTACTCGCATGTGCAGGGTATTATAGCTTCGGTCAGACCGAAGATAATTCTCCTACTAGTTTTAACTGAAATCGTGAACCAAAAACGAAAAGTTCTTCATTGTTTTTTTCATGCGTGCTTATTTCGTCCGAATTTCATGTTTATTTGCTTGCTTGTATTGGAAATTTTTATGCTGTTCTTTCCTAACTATAATTATCATAAAACTTGTTGGGTCGGACCCGCTTTGCTGGGCCTAAAAAACTTTTATAATGTAATAAAACCTCTGCACCTGTGCTATGTTCTGTTGTTAAGTCATAGAAAACAAATGAAAAGCAAAAAATGAAACGGCCGTTTGCTCAATGGTGAAGCTGTCATCTTTTCACCACGGCGGTGCCAGAAACATCTCACCGCGGTGTCACGTGTTGTGTATGCAACAAACATCTCACCACGGCGTAACGTATAATCTATTGATCTGATCTATGCTAACTGAAAAATAAATTATGGCAACCTCAGACAGTATGCAATTAATAACGATGATCCTGAAAGCACGCAAGACTTTCCCTTACAAATACAGGCTATTTTCACGATTTTCCGGGTTTTCTTGACCGACATAGAAGCGTACCACCGAGACGAAGGCAACAAAAAAAAATCGGGAGCTCCGTTCATTTTTGATGCGATGAGTAACACATTTCGCGACTTTGTTTTATATATATAAGATATATATGTATAACACTAGCAGGGCCCGGTCCGCTTTGCTGGCCCTAAAAAAGTTATTAATGAAAACATTTGTCACATATTTTTATTGGGAGCCCAAGTGTAGCATTTTGAAATATTGAATTGTATGAAAAGTGCCACGCCCCGCTGTCCAATTCCAACCATATGTAACATTGAACTTAGAATTGAAAGCATAAAATCATTTCCCGTTGAAAAATGTTCATTAGGAGCCCAAGTGTAACATTTTTCAAAATATTGAATTATATGGGAAGTGCCACTCCTCGCTGTCCAATTCCAATATGTTGCATTGAAGGCATAGAACCATTTCCCGTTGTAGAATATTCAATGGGGGCCCAATAATGGCACTTTGAAGTATTGAATTATATGGGCGGTGCCAGACAGACGGACAGACGGACAGACAGACGGACATCGCTAAATCGACTCAGGAGGTGATGCTGATCAAGAATATATATACTTTTCCATACCGGACACGCCTCCTTATGGGCGTTACAAACGTTGTGACAAAGTTAGTATACCCTGTCACAGTGAGTGTGGGGGTATAATTACATATTTTTTAATGGTATGTTTTCCTCTATCAAATTTAACATTTCAAATACAACGAAAACTGTTTTTTTAAGAATTACCATGTGCAAAGGTAAAATGCAAAATGCGATTTGAACGGTTTTAAGAATTGATCCCAAAAAAAGGGACAGACCAGATGATCGGTAAATTTTACCGAAACAAGTGAGTAAGTTTCCGTCAGGCAAGCCGACTCATATATACCCTACACCTACTGGGTCATACTGGATCCGCCATCTTGAATTTTTAAATTCCGACATCAAATTCGAAATCATCGACCCTGAAAACCCCACTATACAAAACCGTAATTTTCGGTTAAATCTACCGACTTTTTTTTTGTGTGTGTATATATATATATAGCTGGGTCGGAACCGCTTTGCTGCGTCTAAAAAACTGTTATAATGTAATAAAACCTCTGCCCCTGTGCTATGTTCTGTTGTTCAGTCACAGAAAAGAAATTAAAAGCAAAAAATGAAACGGCAGTTAGCGCAATGGTGAAGCTGTGATCTTTTCACCACGGCGGTGCCAGAAACATCTCACCGCGGTGTGACGTGTTGTGTATGCAACAAACATCTCACCACGGCGCCACGTATAATCTATGCTAACTGATGTGATCTATGCTAACTGAAAAAAAAAGTTATGGCAACCTCAGAAAGTATGCAACCACGGCGGTGCAACAAAAATCTCACCACGGCGCCACATACAATCTATGGATCTGATCTATGCTAACTGAAAAATAAATTATGGCAATGATGATCCTGAAAGCACGCAAGCTTTATAGGCTATTTTCACGATTTTCACAATTTTCCGGGTGAATTTTCCGTGTTATCTTGACCTACATAGAAGCGTACCACCAAGACGAAGGCAACCTCCCATACAACAAAAAATATAATTAAAATGTAACTTAGTGACCATGGAATATTGAGTGGTCAATGCCACCAACTGCGTCATTGGGCATTTTTTGGATGAACCATGGCGTGTGGGAGTACAGTTGCCACCAAGTGCATCCTTGGACATTTTTTGCGTGGATCATGTCGTGTGAGATTACAATTGGCACCAAGTGCTTCCTTGGACATTTTTTGGGTGAATCATACCGGGTGGGATTACAGTTGCCACCAAGTGCGTCCTTGGACATTTTTTGGGTCAATCATACCGGGTGGGATTACAGCTGCCACCAAGTGCGTCCTTGGGCATTTTTTGGGCGAACCATGCCGGGTCGGATTACAGCTGCCACCAAGCGCGTCATTGAACATTTTTTTAATGAACAATGACGTGTGGGAGTACAGCTGTCATGAAGTGCGTCCTTGGACATTTTTTGAGTGAACAATGCTGGGTGGGATTACAGCAGCTACTAAGCGCGTCCTTGGGCATTTTTTGGGTGAACCATGCCGCGTGGGATTACAGCAGCCACCAAGTGCTTCCTTGGAAATTTGTTGGGTGAATCATACCGGATGGGAATACAACTGCCACCAAGTGCGTCCTTGGACATTTTCTGGGTGGATCACGCCGGGTGGGATTACAACTGGCACCAAGTGCTTCCTTGGGCATTTTTTGGGTGAATCATACCGGGTCGAATTACAGCTGCCACCAAGGGTGTCCTTGGACTTTTTTAGGTGAATCATACCGGGTGGGATTACAACTGCCACCAAGTGCGTCCTTGCGCATTTTTTGGGTGGATCATGCCGGGTGGGATTACAAGTGGCACCAAGTTTCACGGGAGGAATTAACCATCAACTACAGCGTCCATTGAAGTTGTCACAAATTCCTATTTATATTTATTTTAAAATTTTATACAACTCGTGCAACGCCGGGTATGTAACAGCTAGTTACGAAATAAAATTAACGTAAACGAATACGACAACCGATAATTTTGAAAAATATTACCTACGGAATTGGTTGAATTTTGGTATATTTAACAACGGTGTTCAATTTCCTAGAAATTTTCCCAAAAAAAAAATTTTGTTTTTCGAATCTCCGGGTCGGAGCTTTTCGAAAGTTGGCAACCCTGACTATCTTCGGTTAGTTTTTTTATGTTTTCTAGTGCTGTATTCGATCGAAAATGTTTAGAAACTTATTTTTGGCATGGTCCGCGGTTCCAAACCACATACATATGTTTCAAAATGGCGCCCTGAGACGATATTGGTTATTCTAAATGGGTCATATTGTGTGCAGTGTTGCCACTGCCCAAAAAAATTTGATACCAACATTTTCTGTAAAGGATACCAAAATAGAAAAAAAGATACCAAAAAAATTTCATATACGAAATTTTTTCCTCAAACAATAAAACAAGTTTATTGGGATTCGTTACAGAGTATTCATAAATTGTACATACAAAGAATGTTTGTACTAGAATTGCTTGAGATCAAAAGTTGCACTTTTTCAAATCTACCGGGTTAAAGTATTCGCCCTTCGAATTTCCCCATTTTTCACTATTTAGATAAATGTTTAAGTATACTCAAAGAATTATGGTTTTTGAGGAGTAATTGCTGCATATATTGAATACTTTTAGAGAATACACACTTGTATTGTCGTGACCTAAATCGTAGACCGCAATCGAAAGTAATTTGATGGAAAGTTTCAAGTTTCTCACAAATGCAAAAACTGTTTCTTTCAGTCAATAAGTATATAAGTGTATTTTCTCAAAAAGTATTCAACATTTGCAGCAACTACTCCTAAAAAACATTTAATGCTAAAAATTACAAAATATCTTTGGCCGACCATACATAGTGTTCTTCGTTTTTATTGACACATAATTCATTGGGTAACATTATGTTTTTTATAGTTTTAAAATTTGATAGTTCCTTGAAACAGTTTTCTCCAATTCCATTTTTAAAAACAGAAACTATCTCCCAAAAATCTATAATGTCCATGTCATTTTTAAGCTCAATATTTGAAAATCGTAACAATTTCCATTGAGTGAGAATTGACTCAGGATCACATTCAATCAAATTTTAAAAAGTAATAAAGTTATTTCAGACTCAGATTGAACTTTACTGGGAGTTACAATGGATAAGTCTCTTAAATCCTTCCGAGAAATGCTCTGCTTTACTTCCAATAAAAATTTGGTTGATAGGCAAATAGTTTTTATTTTTTAGCAGGGTTTTGTTGCTTACTCCGAAACAAAGGCCGTATGCATAAAAAGTAGTAAACACATTTTCAGTAAAAATTTTTCCAATTTTACGTAAGAATTATTACGTACAAAAAAATGTTTACTACTGAAAAAGTTGTTACTACTTTTTGTAGCCAAAGTGTGAGAAAGGATACCAAGACGAGAAAAAAGGTTCCAAGATACCAAACGCAAAAAAGGATACCAAATTTGGTATATTTATACCAAAACGGCAAAGCTGGGCATTAACTAGTTAATTCGTTAATAGTTAATAAACGAAGTTAAATTTTTGGTTAACTTTTAACGTTTCAGTTAATTTTGAAAACCATTAACTTTTTCATTTAGTTAAGTTAAATTTCTTCGATTAACTAGCATTAGTTAACTTTGAAACGAAAAAATTTTTTTTAATATTGAATGTAAAAAAAATGTAAAAATTAAGAATTAATACTATTTTTAATAATCTACCTAGCCACACTGTGGAAAATTGTAAACACAGAACTCTTTCGTGTTGTTGACAAAAATTTAAAGTTCCAAGTCGAGACGGCGTGCCTAGCCCGTCGTCAAATGTATTGGCTTGGTCGGCGGAAATATTGAGTCGATTGTGTCGGCTCAACCAATATTGACATCGATTTGTTCGTTTTGTAAAATTTTTACAAAGTTTTCATTTCTTAAATTAAATTTGCATATAGAGGGCTGAAATCGATCAAAAAAAGGGCCTACAGTTAAAATGTTTTTTATGGGTTTTTTGGAAAAAAAATTTTTCTATAGAGAATTTAACTATTTAAATTAACTTTTAACGAAGTTAACTTTTCAACGCAATAACTTTTTAATTAAACGAAGTTAAATTTTTGGTTAACTATTTCCGGATTAACGAAGTTAAATTCTCGATTAACTATGCCCAGCTTTGCAAAACGGCAACACAATTTGTGTGGCGGTATTTCTGTTTCGCCTTTGCCGAAGATAATTCACCCTCTAGTGTTTCATTAAGGGAATTCACAATGTCTCATATTGTCATATTGTCGTATCATCGTGTTTGAAAAAAATACAATGGTTGTGACAACCCATTGCAGAAAAAAAATCTAGTACTGTGATTTCAGAGAGAGAGAGAGAAAAAGAGAGCGAAAAAATTATATTGCAAATGTTCAACCTAACCTAAATTCGTTCGCCACGGGATGCGTGCCACCATTCGCGGAGGTGCTGATGCGGCCCAAATCAAGGATCGGAAGAAATATTGCGGTTCACCTGTGCTTTGATTCAATATTTTCAACAAGTCGCGCACGTTGAATGCATTCAAAATGCTTCCGGAAAACCCTGGGCCCGGCATTGTTGTGCCCGGTGGTGCAAGTGGATATCTGGCCAATGTTGATGGTCGGAAGAGTTTAATTGGTCTCCACGATCTTTGTTGCAATATTTTCGGCAAGTCGTGCACGTTTTATGCATTAAAAATAGTACAAAAAGAAATTTTAACAATTTCCTCCAATTACTTTCCAAATAAGAAGAAGAATTAATACGAGAGTCATAGAAACACAGGTTGCAAAGTTGTATTATCTTTTTTTTTGTATGGAAAATAGCAACAACATTTTCAGAACTATCGTATTTTTTCACGACAATACAACAATACGACCGATACGAGACCTTTGTGAATTCCCTAATTATATTTGTACTACAGAAAATGGACAAAGTCGGATAAGAACCACGCCAAATGTCTTTGTTTTAGTTTATCTTGAAAAATCAACTGTTTATCTGACAAGACCTCTCCAGTGACGTCACGACAAAATGGTGATTTTACCGCTTCTCGCGAAGGCGTTTTCTATGTTTCTACAGCAGTCTATAAAAAAAAACAACCAACGAAAATAACAACTGTAAATGGTTGATGGCTATTTTTAGCCAATTACGCTTACAAAATGTATAAAATGGACTATTTGTAACAATAACAATTATTGTACGCATTGAAAAAAATCACATATAAGTATTGTATGTATGTATGCTATATTTTTTGCTCATTCATATAATACAGACATGTTAAAGATATTTTACATTTGTCCGCTTAAGTTATGCACATTAACTTGACAATACCATAGTTCATTATACACAAATCATTTTATCTGACATTTCGTCGCTGCGCTAACAAAATTGGCTATGTTGGCTTTGTTTGAAAACCGTACGAAATTGAAAATACAAATATATCAAGTTTTGTTAGCACTTCTTTATTTCAGTCCATTGGATATTTGTTGGTTTCCCAACTAACGAAGTATCACTCTATTAACGCCAGTATGAATACTACTATTAAAGTTTCAAAGCTAAGTAATAGCACATCAAAAACATACTATGAATGAGTATATATAATAATAAAAACACACCGTTCTATCTGTTGACGGGCTAGACAAACCAAATATTTTTAACGAAACTTGCGGAACGGGTGTCAAACGAAAACTGACTCATACATGCCTACTAAAAAGAAAAGTAACGCAAATTGTGCACAGCTTTAAAACTAAAATATCAGCTGCGAAGAATCAAGGTGCTCCAACGAGGAAAGGTTTGCTCGTTCTTCAAACTCATACACGTATGATAAGAACTTTGTTATTATTAACATTACATATGATAAGAAATTATATTTAGATTATATGTGATAACGAATTTGATGGTAAATATATAGATTGGAGTAGTTTGCTACTCGCCACTTGTGGCACTCTTACTGTTACTGCTTAACACTTGCTACAATATTGCCAAACATGCTAACTATTTAACCCATTTCTGTTCAGAGCAAAAAAAAGTTCGAATTTTTTCGAGATTTTTGGTGAGATTGCTTATTTTGGTCAAAAAACACTCCACGTAAAATTAAAATTTTTTTGACTTCCGGTTCCGGAGTACCAGCTTGTTGCGCAAACGCATCACTGGTCAGATATGGGGTCTAACATTTTGAAATATTGAATTGTAAGAAAAGTGCCACGCTCTGCTGTCCAATTCCGACCTTATGTAACATTGAACTTAGAATTGAATGCATATAACCATGTTCATTGGGAGCCCAAGTATACCATTTATAAAAATATTGAATTGTATGGGAAGTGCCACGCCCCGCTAGAACACATAAATAAATTTTGGTGAGAATCGGTGGTGTAGTTTTCGCGTCTACTGGTGACAAACATACACGTCTCTTTTATATATATAGATGGTCATGGTAGGGACAAAGGGGCGTTATAGGTACGCATAGGGAGAACTATGTGGACATAAGTGGACATGAGGAATACATATAGTGGACATATGGGGGTCGTAAGGGTGACATATGTGGCTATAGGGGGGACATAGGGGGTATTTGGGTTATGTGGAAGAAAATATGAGGTTACAAACTTTCGACCAAAGTGAACACGTATGTATATCCGTACCCCATAAGGTGTAGAATATAAAAATAAATTACATTGAATGTATGTAGGACTTTTTTATTGAAAAATTGAATTTATTTGTATTATTTAGTTATGATATTTTGAAAAACATTCAATATGTAATCAGGCACGTATCCAGGGGGGGGGGCTGGAGGGGCTGAAGCCCCCCCCCCCCCCGAAATGATTTCGATTTTTTTTACTGAATATCAGGAAGTAGTGGGACTGAAACTTTATTATTAAAGCATTGTTGCCAGTATATTCGTACTTAAATTCATACAAAAAGCATCTAAAAATCCTTTTTTTTTAAAAGTAAAATTTTCTTGTAAGCCTTCTTGTTTGTGACAAACGATTCAGTATTACTCTTCCGTTGTCAGGTTTTCTTCAAGAAAAGTCCATGGCTTTCCCAACACCGCTTAAAAATTCATTATATTAGTGGATACCCTACAAAAGTAACGGCAATATGCCGAAGAAAGTCATTTTTTAATTTTGCTTCGAAACTGGGGTTAAATGTTTTTCAAACGGACTTACAGCTTCCAAAACTTCCTAAGCAGACATCGCTTTCACAGCCTGGCACTTCATCCGTTGAAGAATATTTTATATGTAGCAGTGAGGTTTAATTCAAAATATATCATAGGCAAATATCGGTTCTAAAGTCAAAAAAGTTTAAATTTTAAAGTAAAAATAAAAGAAAATTAAACTAAAATTTATATTTTAAAATTGTTATTTCACTTATGAAAATAGAAGCTTTCTTCAAAATGAGTGCTGGATGGCCCGATTGGGTTAGTTTGGTTCCTTTGTATATAAAAATGACTTATGTGAAGTTTGGAGCCAATCGGATAATGTATAAAGTGTCAAAATCCGAGCACAATTTCCAATGTTTTTCATTTTTGTATGGTGAAAAAGAAGTGCATTCCGCCCCGACTTTTCTTTATCTGATTGGCTCCAAACTTCACATAAGTCATTTTGTATGCAAAGGAACCGGTGAACCTTTTTTTTTAAAATCATTCCAAGTGGAATCCATACACTGAGAGGAAAATGTTTTAAAATTGAACGATTTGGGTTTTTAAATAGAGCTTTGTACAGATTTGTTCAATTTCAAAACACGTGCGCTAAAAACGTAGTTTTTCAATTTGAATAAGAAAATTCAAAATTGGACTAAACAAAGAATCGATTGCGACCCTGCATTTGCAAAGAAAATTCAAAAGTCAGAAAATTAAAATTTTTTTTTTGTGAATTATGTTAGGTGGGTTTACAGCAGCCACCGAGTGCGTCCTTGGCATATTATGGGTGAATCATGCCAGTGGGATTACCTAGTGCGTCCTTGGGCTTTAAATTATATCAGGTGACCGGTAAGTTAGGGGACCGATGTATAACATTTTGTATTTAAGTAAGTCGGCTCTACCCTAATTTTAGGATGTTTAAAGCGGTCCTCCGCTGTAATTTAACTTGGGCGAAGTCGCCGCAATAAGTGAGAAGAATGTTCCTTGCTTGAAAGCCAAAAATAATCTCTGTTTTATTTCTGAATCGCCATGGCTTTTATACCCTGGCGACCCTTTCAATTTCTTTTTCAATTTTGTTTCAATTACATTCAATTTCTAAAATAAGCTTACATCTACAATTCTATATACTTCAAAAACAATTTCTATTCTGATCAATATTTATTACCGCTGCCAGAAGGGCATTGGCCGATCGCATTTATTAGCAAAGCAAGGATTCAAATTTCATTCTGCCTCGAACCGACAGAAATGCGAACGAAGGCAAAAGTAAACAAACGTTGGTTTACGTACTACCAGTACGGTACTAGTAGGCTGCGCTCCTATTTAGGCAAGAAGCGTATGCTAGTAATGCAGTTTCAAGTGTTCGCTGCCAGCGGTACTTGGTCATTTGTATACTCTTTTGGGCTGGTGCGCTATACTGTAGTATGTATAATATACATTAAGGGTATTCATTTAAAAGTGGAAGTTGTGCAGTTGGTGACTAGCGCAGTTTTCCCCGGTCTGATTCATGAACGCATCAGAAAATTATTTGTGCACTTCTTTTGATTCTTCTTCTTCGAATTTTTGATAGCTGTTGTTTAGAGTGAATAAAATGCCTAAAATAAGCGAAAAAAGAAAATTAATCAAACTATTGGAAGAAATAGCTTTCGTTGACGGCGGTAAAAAATTTGTTTACTTACCGCCATTTTCGAAGCAAACTATATTAGTGTTGTGAGCATACTCACTTAGACAATAAACGAGTACCCACACTGCAAAGTGAACCTATCTTTTGGCGTGTAATTTTACACACAACACACATTTTTAAGTGTATATTTATTTTGATAAATAAAAAAAACACACATTCAAGATTTTGGCATGTTTTATTAACACGCATGCGTATTTTTTAAAAGCACTTACAGTGTTTATACACGCAAAGTTGTGTGTAAAATGTGTCTACAAGTTTTACACACTTTAGGTGTGTATGAATAACACATTTCACTTTGCAGTGCACTTACAAGTACTCGATATTCTGCACAGCTTTGACAATTATAAATTCAATTAACTTTTATTTTGCAAACAATTGTTACCTATAGTTCTTTTTTAAACTTATATACATTTTTCTTTTTAATTTGCAGCCGCATTTTATTACTTTTGATGATTACTTTTTTAATTAATCGAATATCAATTTTATTGTTCGCACCAAAATCTACGCGCAAAGTTTTCCATTTTGTGCAATTCTCTTCTCATACAATTTTTGACAGTTCTCGTCAACAACTGAACCACTGCGCGTTTCCCAGGGTTTTCCCACTTTAAATGAATACCCCTATTGTATATGCATATACACCACAGATGGGTCAAAATTTTACTTTTTTGCTTGCGATTCTAGCGACAGAGCATAGAATCGATTTCGCAATTGTCAAGCATACCAACAAGAAAAATCGTATTTTTGCTACCGTTTCCAGCCAGTGATGCGTTTGCGCAACACTGTTTGGAAAATTGAAATGCAAGTATTTATTTTGCTTTCAGCGATTTTCTTTTCTTCATTAGATAAAGGTTCAAACTAAATAAATTTTTCATTAAAAAAGTTTGTTGTTATATTTTTTAAAAATCGTTGAAAAAGCACAATTTTTTATGTAATTTTTAAGGTCTCGGTGGGAGCGGGGGAGTGGTTAAAAGTCTATGTATCCAATGGTTTTAGAAATATTGAACCTTAACTAACGAAATGGTATCTTTGTTTTTTTTGAAAATAGTTTTATCTATTTTTAATTTTTTTTTCGCCGTACTGTTGTGCAAACGCAACTGTGGGCGGAAATGGGTTAAAGTAAATATTTAGTGGTCATGAATTACACAGAATACAAAAAAAGCTTTTTTTGTAAAATCCAATGAAATCAATAAACGTGTTTGCTACTCGATTGTTATTATAAAACTAAAACAATATTTTCACAAACATCAAAAGTGAAAAACTTAAAAACATTTTGTTATACAAAGTATAAAATAACACAGTAACAAATAAACCGTTGCATTTTAAAAATTTAAAAAAAAAAATTTTTAATTTGATTTTGAAATTTTAAATTTTAAGATGGCGGACCCAAAATGGCGGCCGAAAATTTAAGATTTCATCAAAACAGTATGAAATTTTGTATAGGGGGGTTTTTGGGGGTACCTGATTTCGAATTTGATGTCGGAATTTCAAGATTCAAGATGGCGGAACCATATGGTGGCCAAAATTTTAAGATTTTATCAAAACAGTATGAAATTTTGTGTATTGGGGTTTTCGGTGTCGCTGATTTCGAATTTGATGTCGCTTTTCAAGATGGCGGAACCAATCGGCTTGCCCGACTGAAACTTACTCTCTTGTTTTTTGTTATAAAAGCCCTTTCACAACAACTGTGAAGACACAGGTATGCTGCGTTCTCGTTAACCGTTGTATTCGTTACTTGCTGGTGACGTCACTGGAACTTCTGTTCACTCGAACAGCTATTTCTTGTTTGCGTTTTTCTGACAGTCAACGTGACAGAAAGATTCCGATTCAGAAATTCATTCCTATTCTTCTGACAAAGTGACAAGAAATGTCTAGTGACGTCGTGCGTCGGGCCAAATATCTGTGAACGGAGTAAAGGCGATATCTTGTAATAGAATCACAGTACAAAAGTGCAGGTCACCCTCTTTAAGGCGGATTCTCTGACCACGATCTGAACGTTTTCAAAGTTTTTTATACCCCCACACTCACTGTGGCAGGGTATACTAACTTTGTCACAACGTTTGTAACGCCCATAAGGAGGAGTGTCCGGTATGGAAAAGTATATATATTCTTGATCAGCATCACCTCCTGAGTCGATTTAGCGATGTCCGTCTGTCCGTCTGACCGTCTGTCCGTCCGCACGATAGCGGCCCGATTGGGTTAGTTTGGTTCCTTTGTATATAAAAATGACTTATGTGAAGTTTGGAGCCAATCGGATAATGTATAAAGTGTCAAAATCCGAGCACAATTTCCAATGTTTTTCATTTTTGTATGGTGAAAAAGAAGTGCATTCCGCCCCGACTTTTCTTTATCTGATTGGCTCCAAACTTCACATAAGTCATTTTGTATGCAAAGGAACCGGTGAACCTTTTTTTTTAAAATCATTCCAAGTGGAATCCATACACTGAGAGGAAAATGTTTTAAAATTGAACGATTTGGGTTTTTAAATAGAGCTTTGTACAGATTTGTTCAATTTCAAAACACGTGCGCTAAAAACGTAGTTTTTCAATTTGAATAAGAAAATTCAAAATTGGACTAAACAAAGAATCGATTGCGACCCTGCATTTGCAAAGAAAATTCAAAAGTCAGAAAATTAAAATTTTTTTTTTGTGAATTATGTTAGGTGGGTTTACAGCAGCCACCGAGTGCGTCCTTGGCATATTATGGGTGAATCATGCCAGTGGGATTACCTAGTGCGTCCTTGGGCTTTAAATTATATCAGGTGACCGGTAAGTTAGGGGACCGATGTATAACATTTTGTATTTAAGTAAGTCGGCTCTACCCTAATTTTAGGATGTTTAAAGCGGTCCTCCGCTGTAATTTAACTTGGGCGAAGTCGCCGCAATAAGTGAGAAGAATGTTCCTTGCTTGAAAGCCAAAAATAATCTCTGTTTTATTTCTGAATCGCCATGGCTTTTATACCCTGGCGACCCTTTCAATTTCTTTTTCAATTTTGTTTCAATTACATTCAATTTCTAAAATAAGCTTACATCTACAATTCTATATACTTCAAAAACAATTTCTATTCTGATCAATATTTATTACCGCTGCCAGAAGGGCATTGGCCGATCGCATTTATTAGCAAAGCAAGGATTCAAATTTCATTCTGCCTCGAACCGACAGAAATGCGAACGAAGGCAAAAGTAAACAAACGTTGGTTTACGTACTACCAGTACGGTACTAGTAGGCTGCGCTCCTATTTAGGCAAGAAGCGTATGCTAGTAATGCAGTTTCAAGTGTTCGCTGCCAGCGGTACTTGGTCATTTGTATACTCTTTTGGGCTGGTGCGCTATACTGTAGTATGTATAATATACATTAAGGGTATTCATTTAAAAGTGGAAGTTGTGCAGTTGGTGACTAGCGCAGTTTTCCCCGGTCTGATTCATGAACGCATCAGAAAATTATTTGTGCACTTCTTTTGATTCTTCTTCTTCGAATTTTTGATAGCTGTTGTTTAGAGTGAATAAAATGCCTAAAATAAGCGAAAAAAGAAAATTAATCAAACTATTGGAAGAAATAGCTTTCGTTGACGGCGGTAAAAAATTTGTTTACTTACCGCCATTTTCGAAGCAAACTATATTAGTGTTGTGAGCATACTCACTTAGACAATAAACGAGTACCCACACTGCAAAGTGAACCTATCTTTTGGCGTGTAATTTTACACACAACACACATTTTTAAGTGTATATTTATTTTGATAAATAAAAAAAACACACATTCAAGATTTTGGCATGTTTTATTAACACGCATGCGTATTTTTTAAAAGCACTTACAGTGTTTATACACGCAAAGTTGTGTGTAAAATGTGTCTACAAGTTTTACACACTTTAGGTGTGTATGAATAACACATTTCACTTTGCAGTGCACTTACAAGTACTCGATATTCTGCACAGCTTTGACAATTATAAATTCAATTAACTTTTATTTTGCAAACAATTGTTACCTATAGTTCTTTTTTAAACTTATATACATTTTTCTTTTTAATTTGCAGCCGCATTTTATTACTTTTGATGATTACTTTTTTAATTAATCGAATATCAATTTTATTGTTCGCACCAAAATCTACGCGCAAAGTTTTCCATTTTGTGCAATTCTCTTCTCATACAATTTTTGACAGTTCTCGTCAACAACTGAACCACTGCGCGTTTCCCAGGGTTTTCCCACTTTAAATGAATACCCCTATTGTATATGCATATACACCACAGATGGGTCAAAATTTTACTTTTTTGCTTGCGATTCTAGCGACAGAGCATAGAATCGATTTCGCAATTGTCAAGCATACCAACAAGAAAAATCGTATTTTTGCTACCGTTTCCAGCCAGTGATGCGTTTGCGCAACACTGTTTGGAAAATTGAAATGCAAGTATTTATTTTGCTTTCAGCGATTTTCTTTTCTTCATTAGATAAAGGTTCAAACTAAATAAATTTTTCATTAAAAAAGTTTGTTGTTATATTTTTTAAAAATCGTTGAAAAAGCACAATTTTTTATGTAATTTTTAAGGTCTCGGTGGGAGCGGGGGAGTGGTTAAAAGTCTATGTATCCAATGGTTTTAGAAATATTGAACCTTAACTAACGAAATGGTATCTTTGTTTTTTTTGAAAATAGTTTTATCTATTTTTAATTTTTTTTTCGCCGTACTGTTGTGCAAACGCAACTGTGGGCGGAAATGGGTTAAAGTAAATATTTAGTGGTCATGAATTACACAGAATACAAAAAAAGCTTTTTTTGTAAAATCCAATGAAATCAATAAACGTGTTTGCTACTCGATTGTTATTATAAAACTAAAACAATATTTTCACAAACATCAAAAGTGAAAAACTTAAAAACATTTTGTTATACAAAGTATAAAATAACACAGTAACAAATAAACCGTTGCATTTTAAAAATTTAAAAAAAAAAATTTTTAATTTGATTTTGAAATTTTAAATTTTAAGATGGCGGACCCAAAATGGCGGCCGAAAATTTAAGATTTCATCAAAACAGTATGAAATTTTGTATAGGGGGGTTTTTGGGGGTACCTGATTTCGAATTTGATGTCGGAATTTCAAGATTCAAGATGGCGGAACCATATGGTGGCCAAAATTTTAAGATTTTATCAAAACAGTATGAAATTTTGTGTATTGGGGTTTTCGGTGTCGCTGATTTCGAATTTGATGTCGCTTTTCAAGATGGCGGAACCAATCGGCTTGCCCGACTGAAACTTACTCTCTTGTTTTTTGTTATAAAAGCCCTTTCACAACAACTGTGAAGACACAGGTATGCTGCGTTCTCGTTAACCGTTGTATTCGTTACTTGCTGGTGACGTCACTGGAACTTCTGTTCACTCGAACAGCTATTTCTTGTTTGCGTTTTTCTGACAGTCAACGTGACAGAAAGATTCCGATTCAGAAATTCATTCCTATTCTTCTGACAAAGTGACAAGAAATGTCTAGTGACGTCGTGCGTCGGGCCAAATATCTGTGAACGGAGTAAAGGCGATATCTTGTAATAGAATCACAGTACAAAAGTGCAGGTCACCCTCTTTAAGGCGGATTCTCTGACCACGATCTGAACGTTTTCAAAGTTTTTTATACCCCCACACTCACTGTGGCAGGGTATACTAACTTTGTCACAACGTTTGTAACGCCCATAAGGAGGAGTGTCCGGTATGGAAAAGTATATATATTCTTGATCAGCATCACCTCCTGAGTCGATTTAGCGATGTCCGTCTGTCCGTCTGACCGTCTGTCCGTCCGCACGATAGCGGTCGCAGTTTTGGAGATATCGACTTGAAACTTTGGGTACAAGTTTTTCTCGTAAATACTGAGATCAAGTTCGAGAATCAGCCAAATCGGATAAAAACTGGGCGTGGCTCCCATACACCGAAAAAAAAGGTAAAAATTTTTTATTGTTGTATTCGATTGGAAATGTTTAGAAATTTTTGACATGGTCCGAGGTTCCGAAGTCACATATATAAGGGTCTAAATGGGGTCTTGAGACCAATTTTTTTTTTTTTTGGTGGATTTGATTGGAAATTTTTAGAAATGGATTTTGGGCATGTTCCGGGCTCCAAAACCACCTATAATAGGGTCTTGAGACGACATTTTTTTATGTTCGAGGTACTTCTTCCTACTGTGTGGGGGTATTTCAGCTTCGGTATAGCCGAAGATAGTCCACTCTCTAGTTTTATATGGAGTCTTTCTGTTGTCTATCTCCACACTCACAATGAGAGAGTAATGAGAACTTGCTGCCGCTCTTTGACTGAATTAAATTAATTTTAATTTTTGGTCTGCTCATTTTGGGACGCTGTTGCCAGAATTGATTTGAGATAAGAAATTTTTTTGTGGAAGCTTCAAAATAGTTAAAATATTCCATATGGCCATACTGTCGTTGTGAATTGCAAATAGAAAACGTACAGACCATTGAGCAAGTCACTGAACCGAACTACTACACATTCTCTTTGAGAGAGCAAGAGAGCGGTTGCTAAAAATGATCCGATCGTGGTCAGTGAATCCGCCTTTAATAATACTTTATTTTTATACCCCCACACACACTGTGGCAGGGTATACTCACTTTGTCACAACGTTTGTAACGCCCATAAGGAGGCGTGTCCGGTATGGAAAAGTATATATATTCTTGATCAGCATCACCTCCTGAGTCGATTTAGCGACTATCTGTCCGTCTGTCTGTCCGTCTGTCCGTCTGTCTGTCCGTCTGTCCGTCTGTCCGTCTGTCCGTCCGCACGATAGAGGTCGCAGTTTTGGAGATATCAACTTGAAACTTTGGGTACATGTTTTTCTCGTGAATACTGAGATCAAGTTCGAGAATCAGCCAAATCGGACAAAAACTGGGCGTGGCTCCCATACACCGAAAAAAAAGGTAAAAATTGTTCAAGTCTTTTTTATTGTTGTATTCGATTGGAAATGTTTAGAAACGTATTTTCTGGTCCGAGGTTCCGAAGCCACATATATAAGGGTCTGAATGGGGTCTTGAGACCAAATTTTTTTTTTGGTGGATTTGATTGGAAATTTTTAGAAATGGATTTTGGACATGTTCCGGGCTCCAAAACCACCTATAATTGGGTCAAAATAGGGTCTTGAGACCACATTTTTTTATATTCGAGGTACTTCTTCCTACAGTGTGGGGGTATTTCAGCTTCGGTATAGCCGAAGATAGTCCACTCTCTAGTTTTTTATCAAATTTCTATTTCTTTTTACTTTTTATAGCCCCACACACACTGTGGCAGGGTATACTAACTTTGTCACAACGTTTGTAACGCCCATAAGGAGGCGTGTCCGGTATGGAAAAGTATATATATTCTTGATCAGCATCACCGCCGGAGTCAATTTAGCGATGTCTGTCCGTCTGTCTGTCTGACCGTCTGTCCGTCCGCACGATAGCGGTCGCAGTTTTGGAGATATCGACTTGAAACTTTGGATACATGTTTTTCTCGTGAATACTGAGATCAAGTTCGAGAACCAGCCAAATCGGATAAAAACTGGGCGTGGCTCCCATACACCGAAAAAAAGGTAAACATTTTTTATTGTTGTATTCGATTGACATGGTCCGAGGTTCCGAAGCCACATATATAAGGGTCTAAATGGGGTCTTGAGACCATTTTTTTTTTTGTGGATTTGATTGAAAATTTTTAGAAATGGATTTTGGACATGGTCCGGGCTCCAAAACCACCTATAATTGGCTCAAAATAGGGTCTTGAGACCACATTTTATGTTCGAGGTACTTCTTCCTACTGTGTGGGGGTATTTCAGCTTCGGTATAGCCGAAGATAGTCCACTCTCTAGTTTCATAACACTTTGTCTTTTTGGGTAAAAGATATATTTTTATTCATTTTGAATTTTTTTAAAGCATATTTTTGGTTCTAGTTTTGACCCCAACTATTATATTGATAACCTTTTGGATCAATCGTAACATTCCAGTGAAATGAGATCATGGATAATGCAATCAGTCTGTTTTTAAACTCATTGTCAATAAAATCGCGAGTTGGTGTTTTATTGTACGAAAATATGTACCGTCGCAATACAGCAGCACTTTCAAGATGAAGTGGAGGAATCATTGAATAAAAATAAACAAAATTGCAGTTTCCTTCTATTTTTTTTTAATAAAAATTTGATTTTTAAACTTCAAAACAAATTAACATAATTTTGGGCATTAATCGCCAATATCTCGCAAGTGGTCGAAAATCATATTACAAAAGAATCTCTGCTGCATCTTTCCACATACTTAAAGTATGCAAATTGTACATGAAACAGTCGGAACTGAAATAAAGCCGGGATTCCAATCACTACTCCAGACATTTATATTTTATCCTCCAGATATTCATGAAGATTTTCCAATTTATTACCATGGTTAGGTCACAAAACACCAACGGTCGCAGTGCAAAACCCTTTTATTATTATTAACATGGTTAGGTGAAGCAAAACAAAGAAGAAGTATCTGAAAATGTTAGCAATGCGATATATCGCTCATTCCCTGCAATAAAGACACAACTAAAAAATCATATTGTTCGGAAATCATGATTTGAAATTTAAAATTTCCGTATTTTATATGGATTTCAGCACTTGGAATGTTTTTAAAAAAGGTTAAAATACAACAAAAATTTAATATACGAATTCTGTCTTTTGACAGCATTCCGATTAATATCTGAAGATTCTAGTGGCATTCATAACTCCAAAAACCCGAATTTTGAGTTGTGTCTATATTGCAGGGAATAAGCGATATATGTACATTGGACCGGTTTCTTTGTATATAAAAATGACTTATGTGAATTTTGGAGCCAATCAGATAAAGAAAATTCGGCGCGGAATGCACTTCTTTTTCCCCATACAAAAATTAAAAACATTGGAAATTGTGCTCGGATTTTGATGACACTTTAAACTTTATCCGATTGGCTCCAAACTTCACATAAGTCATTTTTATATAAAAAGGAACCAAACTAACCCGATCGGGCAATCGAGCACTTATTTTGAAGAAAGCTTCTATTTTCATAAGTGAAATAACAATTTTAAAATATAAATTTTAGTTTAATTTTCTTTTATTTTTACTTTAAAATTTAAACTTTTTTGACTTTAGAACCGATATTTGCCTATGATATATTTTGAATTAAACCTCACTGCTACATATAAAATATTCTTCAACGGATGAAGTGCCAGGCTGTGAACGTGATGTCTGCTTAGGAAGTTTTGGAAGCTGTAGGTCCGTTTGAAAAACATTTACGCCCAGTTTCTAAGCAAAATTAAAAAATGACTTTCTTCTGCATTTTGCTGATACTTTTGTAGGGTATCCACAAATATAATGAATTTTTAAGCGGTGTTGTCAAAGCCATGGACTTTTCTTGAAGAAAACCCGAATACGGAATCGTTTGTCACAAACAAGAAGGTTGACAAGAAAATTTTACTTTCCGAACATTGGTTCTGATAAAAAAAAAAGGATTTTTAGATGCTTTTTGTGGGAATTTCAGTACGAATATACTGGCAACAATGCTTTAATGATAAAGTTTGAGTCCCATTACTTCCTGCCTACGTGCTTGTCCGCCCACTTATGTTGCAAATGTGTAGAAATGCAACAATAAAACAACATCTAGGAATTATGTTGCAGAATTAAATCGACGATTTATGTTTTTTTTGTAGCATCAAAACTTTCATGCAACAAATTCTGCTTGTTCTTCTTCGAAGTATGTTGCATGTGCTAGTAGGGGAGTACGATACATTCGATATTTTATGGATTTTTCGACATTTTATTCATATTTTTTCGATATTTTATCGAAATTTTTCGATTGTTTGTCGATAATTTCCATTTCCACTTCATTCCCCATTCATCTCCAATTCCACATTGTTCTAGTTTTATTCCCATTTCGTTCCCGACATCATTTCCAACAGCGTCCAAATCGGTTAAGTATTTCTCAAGATAAAGGAAAATAGTATAAATTTTGGCGCCCATTTTGTATGGGTAGGCGTAGTTTTTATCCAATGTTGCCCATTTGCAATACCGTCCAACCATTCGCCAAAATTTGGAGTCCAAATCGGTTAAGAATTTCTCAAGATAAAGGAAAATAGTATACATTTTGGCGCCCATTTTGTATGGGTAGGCGAGGTTCT
Source organism: Heteromyza rotundicornis (assembly GCA_951394025.1). NCBI lineage: Eukaryota > Metazoa > Arthropoda > Insecta > Diptera > Heleomyzidae > Heteromyza > Heteromyza rotundicornis. The sequence goes on along the minus strand of OX596013.1, from coordinate 21,705 downwards.
TATCCAATGTTGCCCATTTGCAATACCGTCCCAACATTCGCCAAAATTTGGAGTCGATAGCTAAAAAGCTACGGCAGTTATCGTGGAAAATCGACTCAGGAGGTGATGCTAATCAAGATGTCCACTGTGGGGGGTGTCCACTTATGGGGGGTGTATTTAAAAAAAAATGGTTTGAATTGCATCTAGGTTAGGTTAGGTTAGGTTAGGGTGGCGGCTAAAAGACTCGTGAAGATTGTTGACCGTCTTCCATGGTCTACATCTAGCCCGAACGTGCCGGACTTTATTGCGAAGGTTTTTAGACTTTTAAGTTCAGTGGTTGCGACTTCTCCTAGCGTGTTGCACGTTGCTCTACCAAGAATCTTCCATCTGCTTATGGTTAAAGCCAGACAGTTGCATCTAAGTGATCATAAATTGTCTTTTATTTAATATTTTGTACTAATTTATGAATATGTACATATTTAATAAAGAATAATATATATACAAACATACATACTAATGGGATTCATGTAATGATAAAAATTTCTGCACAGCGTATTGCATATTTTTATATACGGCATTACATGAAGAAACTATCCGATGGTGTTTTATATGAAGAAAAAATGAATTGAATGCAATAGTAAAAATTTCAAATTTAACTCAACACTTTTCACTCAATTTTTATTTTTTACCAGGGACCGCCGAAAAACGGTTCCGGGACCAAAAGCGAAACCGGTACCGTTATATTTTATGGAACCGAAACCTATATTCTGAAAATTTGAGAATCGATACCGAAATTTTGTTCAATTTCGGAAACGGAACCGTTTAATTTTTTCGGTTCTAGTTCAAAATTTTATAAGTCAAAAAATACAATTTAACAATATAATTTTAAATGTTATTTCTTGTCATGCTGATTGAAAATGTTTAAAAAAATGAAAAGCAAGCGTTGAGTTATCAAATCAAATATTTTTCTACTGCTTTGCATGACAACAGCATACACATTTACATATTTCAGTACCGAAGATGACATTCAAACGAGCACAACGGGGTCAATATCAGGAAAAATGTAATTGGACACTAGTGTGACGGGTATAATGATGCAAAAAGTCGAAATTCATGTATTCTTAAACGATTTCTAAGCCAATAAAACCGGTTCAGTGTAATAGCAATTCGTTATTAGACCACAACAAACCATACCAGAATGACGTTAAACTGTCACCTTGATTTTCTGCGACTGGATTCCTTCATATGACAAAACAATGTTGAAGTTACCGGTAAGCTTCAAATATATAACAATATTGGTAGACCTTTTTCGTTGGCAACCGTCGCTGAAATGTTGGTGTGATCGGTTTTTTTACAGTTATATTTTTTTACAATTGAAAAATGGAAATGCATAGCATTCTTTGTTACTTGAATTTTGTGGACAAAACATTTACTTTTGATTTTATATCAAAGAATTTGCCATGCATTCGTACACGAATACTGTACATCAACACAAAAACAAATAGTTAACAATTTAGGTAGACCTTTTTGGTTGTTTATGCATGGGAAACCATGAGGTTTGATGCTGCTTTGAACTGTTCTGGCTAAAAATTGTCACATTTCATAATTTCCATATCACAAAACTTATTTTAGTAAAATAGTCTTTATTTTGACACACGTCACTTTTTGCATCCAAAAAAAAATGTTATAGCCCTCAGGAAAAAAGTTTGAAAAGTAGGTAAAATTTCAACTAGGCATTCCGCGGTAGGTACTTAACGGCGTCGGCCCGAAAATGCTTATCGGTCTGGCTCCAACATATGTATTAGAGTGGTTCTTATTTTTTGATTTCGAAATTGAACAAGAGCAGTTCGTTCCTTTATGAGAGAGGACCAAACTGTCAAATTTTCAGAAAAACTAGAGAGTGGACTATCTTCGGCTATACCGAAGCTGAAATACCCCCACACAGTAGGAATAAGTACCTCGAACATAAAAAAATGTCGTCTCAAGACCCTATTTTGAGCCAATTATAGTAAAGCCTCAAAGTTTGGAAAATAAGGGTACCAAAAAAATTAAATTTAAAATGCGTTTTAGAATTAGAAAAATACGTGCAAAAAGCCATAAATATCAATTTTGGGAGGACTCCCCCTCGCATAGGGTTGCAACACGGTCTGGATTCGTCTGGATTGTCCAGATTTTTTGTCATGTGTCCAGAGTCGTGTTTTTCAATAATTTGTCGAGACAAAATTTTCTCTGATATTTCTCAGTAAAAAAACTAAAATAAGTCAGAAAACCTAATAGCGTTTTCGTTTTTATTATAAAGATAGAATTTTCTCTCAAATAGTTTTAATTTTTTCAATTACTGCTAATGAGTTTTTAGCCATTTAAATAACTTAGGTTCCTTACCTTAAGTAGAATGATGGCTGATTTCATAAAATCTGAAATATCTCTGCTGCCAAAGACAATATGCTCTTAAGTAATAAAGCATGAATTGAATAAGACTGTATACGTCATTCTAAACAGTTTTCGAAGAGTCTTCTGAAATATTTATGGAACTACACCACACCACACAACCTTTTTTAAAAAGTAGACCATTTTGACACTTTGTTTCGACTTAAGTGCTTATTGCTTTCGACCACAAAATTGTCAGACTAAACTTTAAAACTGTAAAGAGTTCTACACACTTTTAAAAACAGTAAATTGTTACAAGCGGCCCTTTGCTACAAAATATTTGTGGAATGAATAGCATTGTACAGTTTTTAAACTGAAGTTGTAAAGCTTTCAACCAAAGCTGGGCATAGTTAATCGAGAATTTAACTTCGTTAACCCGGTAAAAGTTAATCGAACATTCTTTTTTTTTTTTTATTTAACAATTTATTTATTGAATCATCTAAATAAGTTATTTTAGATCTAACAATAAGATTTCAGAAAGGATTTCAAAATTTCACTTAATTCTATACTATGTTTAGTTCTGCCCTTCGTCCATTGAGTTAGGCATGATATGTCTAATATATGGGGAATAAATTAGTTTCGCTTAAGACGTGAAGGATTCAGCGGTCTTAGCAGGTTTCTATCTAGTATGTTTGAGTGAAACATGTGCTTCTGCTTGTACTTCGTAGTAAATTTCGGGATTTCGTCATTTACTTCCAGTATATTCAGGTCTCTGTGGATGTTAGTGTTTTTTACATACCAAGGGGCACTGGCAATTTGTCTCAGGATTTTAGATTGGACTCTCTGGAGTTTTTCCACGTTCGAGGGAGAGGCAGTGCCCCAGAGCTCAATTCCATATGTCCATATGGGTTTTATTATACTTTTGTATATTTGGACTTTGTATGTGAGATTTAGCTTAGATGCCTTTGAGATTAGCCAATTTAGTTCCAACTGTTTTAGTTTAATCTGAGTGATTTTGGATTGAATGTGCTTATGCCATGAGAGTCGGCGATCAAGGTGCATTCCAAGATACTTTGTTTCGGAACTTTCAGGGACAACTTGGCCGTTTATCTTCAGAGCAGGGCACGTGCCCCTTCTTAGGGTGAAGGTTAAGTGACAGCTTTTGGATTCGTTGACTTTGATTTTCCATCGTGATAGCCAATTACTTAGAGTGTCCAAGTGTTTCTGCACGTAAAGAGTTGCCATGTCTGGGTTTGAGTGAGAGTTAGGGATGTAAATTTTCCTTTGCCAATCCCGGGATTTTCGGGATTGAAAAATGCAATCCCGGGATTCGGATTTTTTTCAATTCACCCAAAATTCAGTCAAAAAATGTCATATTAAATCGAATTGAATTGCTTTTAATGTACCCATACTATAATATTTTGGAAATTGCGCAAATAATCTAACAATATTCAAGGTTTTTATTGGATTTTTTTTAAATTGAATTTATCACACCTATGATTTGGAATATTAGAAAAAAGTTTGAATAACTTTAAAATATGTAGAATAAAATACTAATTTGAATAGATTTGGTCTTTGGAATCTTGAAATCTTGGGTTTAAGGTCAGAATAAGATCATTTTAAAAATGTGTCGTTTGATCCACATTTCTCGAACAACTCTTGACCTGAACATTTTGTCGCACATTTTAATATACGGAATTGGAATTTGTATTTCATGTCCCGAACGATGTTCGATGTATTTTTTGATCCGATTTCCATTTAAACAAAATGGATTTGAGTGCTGTGCTCTCACTGAGAGCACAGGATAGCAGTGTCGTCAGCAAAAGTCGATATAAGAGTTCTATCGCTTTTGGGCATATCTGCAGTATAGAGAATATATATCAGGGGCGCGAGGACACTGCCTTGTGATACTCCGGCCAGTATTTCCTATTTTCGGGAGACAAAGCTTTTATATTTTACTACAAAGTTTCTATTCGTGAGATAGTTTTTAAGTAAGCAGTGCATATTAGCGGGGAAAATATGCTGTAATTTGTAAATAAGTCCTTCGTGCCAGACTTTATCGAAGGCCTGGGTGATATCGAGGAAAACAGCGGAGCAGTACTGTTTCTTTTCAAAAGTGCTTTTTATTGAGTCTACAATACGGTGCACTTGTTCGATAGTAACATGCTTTTCGCGGAAGCCAAACTGGTGATCGGGAATCACTTGTTATACCCTACACCTCATGAGGTATGGGTATATTCACTTTGGTCTGATGTTTGTAACACCAAGAAGGAGAAGTGTCCGGTATGGAAAAGTATATATATTCTTGATCAGCGTCACCTCCTGAGTTGATTTAGCCCTATCCGTCTGTCCGTCTGTCCGTCCTCTCTTCTTGTAAACACGATTGCAGGAGCTAGAAGAAAGCTAGGGATCCCAAATTTTGTATTTATCATTCTTAGACCCTAGAAGGAGTTGGTATTAAAAATGGGCGGAATCGGTCGACTGCCACGCCTACCTCCCATATAAGTGAAAATTGTGTTTTTACCGAAATTTTAAGATTTCATCAAAACAGTATGACATTTTGTATAGTGGGGTTTTCGGGAGTAGTGTTAATATGGGGTTTCTGGGTTTAGTGAGAAGGAGCAAAATTCCTCCAGTGTAAAAACTGAAAGATTTAAGCTCTTTTCGGTCTTTTTTGCTCCTCCCCTCTAGCTCTCCTCCATCAACAAGCTTGTTTCGCCACCTGGCGAGTCTTTTTATATGGTTGGTGTCTTTGATTTGGTTGCTGTCTAGGCTGAAAGCCAACATTTTTAGTTGGTGTCTTTGATTTGGTTGCTGTCTAGGCTGAAAGCCAAAAATTTTATTTTTCACAATTTCTTCATATTAACCTGAATCAGCCCAGAACTTTTTTTCGAATTATTCGTAAATATACTATTGCTGACGTGATCATATAGTTTCGCTGGGACTGATTCGGATTAAAGTTTCTGGTTGGAGTTTGTATGGACTAGTTGTAAATTAGCAATTGCCTGGCGGTAGGGCTTTTGATTTGGTTGGTCGATAGTAACGCCACCTGTGGGGGTCTCTGGATGAAAGCTTTGAATTGCCCTCTTGCGATCGCCGATCGGTGAGTTTCATTGCTATGTCGATAGGAACAGCCACCTAGCGGGAGATCTTTTGATTTCTGGTTGCTGTCTGGGGCTGAAAGCCCAAAAATTTTATATTTCACAATTTCTTCATAATAACATGAATCAGCCCAGATTAGCGGGAGATCTTTTGAGTTTTGGTTGCTCTCTAGGCTGAAAGCCAAAAATTTTATTTTTCACAATTTCTTCATATTAACCTGAATCAGCCCAGAACTTTTTTTCGAATTCGTAAATATACTATTGCTGACGTGATCATATAGTTACGCTGGGACTGATTCGGGTTAAAGTTTCTGGTTGGAGTTTGTATGGACTAGTTGTAAATTAGCAATTGTTGAAACATGTTGTTATCGCTTAAAATTAAAAAATTTTTGGATCAATATAAAGATCTTATTATGGAGGAACATTGGACAAGACTTGTGGATGGTTTAATTCTGGTTACTAATGTCGAGTGTGTTGGAATGTGTACATCAAAACATGGAACACATATTAGGAACTGTTCTTGGAGCAACGACAATTGTACAGTAGGACCAGATACGTGTAGCTGCTGCTCATATGCTAGAAAATGTATTGATATTGAGGATCTTATGTCAAAATATGAATTACTTGAAAAAAGAATAAAACAGAAAAACATAATTTAAACTTTATAAAACATCGTTTTCTCTCACTAAGTATTCACGTTTTTAACTTTTATAATTGCACATCAAAGTGTGGTGATCAAAATAGTTGACTTTGAATTCCTACAAGCAGAAGGAAAGAAGAAAAAATAATAACACCGACGAAGACATTTTTTAAAATTCATTTATTTTTTTTTATTTTTAGAAATGCATATAAAAGTAAAATAAGATTATGTGTGAGTGTGTGTGTGTGTGTGTAGATCTAAAAATTATGAATATAACTGCATCAGTAGCATTACTCTTTTACAGTTTATTTTCGGAATCTGAAAAGCGATAAAAAATAATAATAATAATATGCAATTAGAAAATAGAATATAATAAAAAAAAGTATTGCTGTACCTTTGATAGAGCATATATTTAGTTCAGAAAATCCTTCATTGTCCTCCCTAATCAAATGAAATTGATTTGAACCGATATTCTCTATGTGCTCTTAGTTTAATGTGGTATTAAACATTGGTGGTAGATACACCAAATATTCATTATCCAGCAAACATCTCACTTTTTGGCCGTTCCGAGTTTCAACGCGTTAAATTTTTGTAATCACATACTTTTTAGCTAAAAGCCTGTTGCGAACTGAGAGATTATTTTTTTTGGGACATATTTCCACTTTTAAATAATTTTTGGAGTTCAGCGTTCATTTTTCGTTCTAAAATGTTTTTTTTTTTTTATACTTTGTATTTTGATGTGCTCTAGCTATAAGTGTCTCTGACTATGCGACTGAAACATAACTGCTTTATAGATAGAGTACATCACCATGCTTTTATACATGATTTCATACCACGAAAATGCAAAACTAAATCAGACTAAACAAAACTAAATTAAACACGTTTGATTTTTTATTTTTAAACAATTGTGACGACCCTAAAATATGGGTCCTCACATTCTCAAATATGAATACATGAAGCACTCTATTTTGATTTTTATTTATAATTTATTTTCCTTTATCTCTTTTTGGGTCCTCACAGTCTCAAATATGAATACACGAAGCACTCTATTTTTTTTATTTTTATTATCTTTAAGTTTTCCTTGATCTCTTTTGGCTATTTATGAATTAAAATCCTAGCATTTAAGAATATCAATGTAGCTAGAAAATAATGAAGAAAAAAATATGAAAGAACTAGCTAGTTAATCAATACCAAATAGTACTAAAACTAAATACATAAACTGAAAGGAAATGTACCATAAAATAAGTATGAATTTAATTTAGTATGTAGTTTGGGCGAACAGCGGAAAAGGGTAACCCCAGGCAAAACTTCAAACGATAGATTATTAAATTCAGCAACTCGCATAGACAACCTACCAGAAGAAAAGAGACGGCAACGAGTGGCGAGAATAGACCAACACAACGAACAACGCAACAAATCACCACGGCCAGGGACAGAAATCGATGCTACAGTTCACCAATGGTCATTGTTGAAAAAGAGGACTATTAAAATAGCGAACGACTCTGATTCGGTCTCATTTCTCGCGGATTCCGAATCAGGTAAGTCATAATTAGTAGATTGTTGTTAAAATATTTGCGCATTATTTTTCTTTGAAATTTCCCTCCGTTAAGTCCCACTCTTCGCGATCGTACGACCAAATCATATTTTTTTTTATTAATTTCACAGGAGCAGGGATGGCGGCATGGTATGGGTTTGTTTCACAATCTATCATGTCGCACTCTCAGACTTCTGTATGCCGCGAAATCGAATGAAAGAAACCGTAAGGAAAAAAGTACTAAAAAGAGAATTACTATTTTAATTTCACAGGAGCGGGGATGGCGGCATGGTATGGGTTTGTCTCACAATCTATCATGTCGCACTCTCAGACTTCTGTAGGCCACAAAACTCTCAACGAAAGTAGAACTTCGAAAAACTCAAAGAAATACAAAATCGCTAAATTTAACATCATTCCGGGATTTAAGAAATAAACTCCATCTCTCACAGGGGCGGAGGTGATGGCATGGTATGGGTTTGTTTCACAATCTATCATGTCATACCCTCCCGGTTCTGTTTTTCCAAAAAAATCTCAAATGAATTAACGCTAATCAAACGTTTTGTTACAGGAAAATTAATTAACCTATTGATATTTCTTTAATCATTATCTTTTCCTCTAATAATAAATATTCGTCATGCTTTTCAACACTGACCATTGAACATTTGCTTACAACAATTAACAAAAGTATTCATTAATCAAAAGCTCATTTCTCGCGGATTCCGAATCAGATTCCGAATCAGTTTCAGAAATACGAAGCAGAGGCACAGCAAAGGTCGTGAACACGAGCGAGCAAGTGAACCACCAGGACAAGCACGTCACATAGTCTTTCCAAGTTCCAATTATCAACCGGCACGGCGAGTGCCCCCATCAAGTCAAGTTCAAAGCATCATTCAGAGGCAGAGCGCAAGAAGCCGCCCTTCCTGAAACCTCAAGTTTTACGACGCATCGATTCTCCGAGAGAGCGGTTGAATTTCCCCGCCATCGGGTCTACGACGCCAAATTCCCCCACGGGTTCTATTTTTACACGTCACGTTGGACGTTCAAGCTCCTACGCGTTCATATCCGTTCACGCTCAGCTACGCCCACGAGTCACACCTTGCTACGCCTGCGTTCGTACTAGCCTCGTTCACGTATCACAGATTCAAGTCCTACTTTAACTCACGCACGTAACACGCTCGTATCACGCACGTATCGCGCACGTATCGCGCACGTAACACGGTCGTATCACGCACACCACGACTACACACTAGCACAACACAAACCAAAGTCTATCGCCCGTCATTACGCATCGTCTCCTGCACCAATACCAATCACACGCGATCCTGGTCTCCAATTAGCATCCGTCCATCGATATCTTCCGTCATCCGAGTCAACGAGGAGCTGCAACGCCTATCCACGACTACAACAACACCGCTGTTCGCCCAAAACCCTAAGAACCTGTAACTTTTACTTATATATATTGTTATTAAATAAAATTTCTGTTTGAATTTAACGAAATCTCTGCGAAATAATAAATTTTTCTGTGTACGAAGCCCTGGACATCCGACGAGTCCTTACCCCAGCATAAGCAACGTTACAGATGGCGCCCGAGCAGGGACCCTGAGCAGAAATAACAACAAAAAAAATCACCACCAACAAGTAAGTAAGAGTCACCACAGAGCGGCGTTCAATTAAGGAAAGAAGAAATCAGTAAAGGACATCACCATGGTAAAAACCACATGGATCAATTACCTACGAAGAGACGATCTGCGCGCATACGCGGCAGAATTTGGATTCGACGATAGCGGCAGCGTAGAGGAGCTGCGCCGGCGATTTGCAGCCTTTGTGAAGGATGAAGCAAGCAGCGCCGAACACATCGATCGACTGACGACACTGGAAAACAAGCATACGCGAAACTCTGAACCTGGTCAAGAGGACTTCCAGCAGCCGCAGACTTCCCAACAAGCCACTGGGATAGAGGATGCGGAAATCTCGATGATGGAAAAGAAAACGAAGCACACCTTGACAGCCGACTTAAGAGACCTGTTCAACGAGGAAAATATCGGCAACAACCGCACCGGAAATGAACAAAACGAAGATACCGAACCAGCAACTATACCAACACCAACAACAAAAGAAAACACGCGCGAAGAGCACACCAAAGCCAATGCGCGGCATCACGAGAACAACCCTGTATCTAACACACCTATCTATCCGCCCACTGGAGGCCCATGGTACTTCAAGCCAAGACCCACCATCATCGACCAGGTAAGGAAATGGTCTGTACGATACGATGGAGGATGCGACCCGCTGGCTTTCGTGGAAAGAGTGGAGGAACTGGTAGACACCTATAACATACAACAGGACGAGTTACCACGCATGATGCCAGAACTCCTGACGGGCAAAGCACTGACCTGGTACAGGAATAACAACCGGAAAGGGAGGACATGGAACGTATTCAAGGAGGATTTCCTGCGGTTCTTTTTGCCAGGCAGGTATTTTGAACAATTAGATGATGCCATCAGGAAGCGAGTCCAACGCCAGAGAGAGGCGTTCAAGGATTACGTGATCTCGCTGCAGGATATGATGCGGCATGCAAGCTATACCGAGCAGGAGAAGCTGGACCGGATTTTCCGAAATTGTCACATCGATTACCGCTGGTATATTAAGAGAAAGGATTTTCAGACGCTGGATGAATTATTAGCACTGGCACAGGACATGGAGGGGCTACGTCTCGACACGGAGGCACCAGAGGAAAGACATCGATTGGTCCAGTCAGCACATCCTACTCCACCCGCGAGACGCACCTGCCATCGCTGCGACGAGGTGGGTCATTTTGCTGATCGATGCAATAACGCGGTGGTACTCCATTGCTGGGACTGTGGAGCTCGAGGAATCAGGACAATTGAATGCTGCAGGCGACGCGCGGGAAACGGCGATGGGCCCGGCCGAGAGCGGGAGGCTACCGGCGCCCCTTCCACCGAACACCCCCCGCAACGCGAACATTAGAAAGTGATGGCCGCCGTATCTCCGCCACCATTGCTCTGGATGGAGAGGAAGTCACGGCAACAATCGACACGGGAGCAACTAGGAGCTTTCTATGCCGGGAATGGGCCCGCCAGTTCTGCACAGCAGACAATTTAGTACCAGTGTGGACCGCCATACGACTGGCTGACGATTCAGTCGTGACCATCGAGGAGGCCATGGTATTAGAAATATCCATAGGGAATCGGAAATGTCGAATGCCATTACTACTGTTGCCAAATGCAACAGACAATTGTATTCTAGGTATGGACTTTTTAGGACGGCTCCACGCCACCCTCACGCTGGGCGACTGCTCCATCACACTTCAGCCAGCAGTAGAGGACGCCCGAACACTCAAAGAAGATGGATACGAAGGCCTGGCGGAATTCGAACGGAAAATGGCCAACGATAACCAGCAAGAGGTAACGCAGGAAGCAGATACACCCCAGGGAATTATACAGGCAGCAGGCGACGCTGCACACAAGGAGGCTACACAGCCGGAGATCACATCAGAGAATCCACAGAGGATAGTTGCACGCAAGAGGAAATCATGCAAAAGGAGTACACGGAGGAGAATCATACAAGGAAAACAAGAGATAGCCAAGATTGCACGCGAGGAATTAACACAAATAGGAAATATACAGGGGATACACCCGGCGGGAGACGCCGACACCAGGATAACAACACACACGGAATCAGCCCAATACAGCGCGGGCCAACGAGAAACGAGTCAAACACCCATAGCAACTGGAAACGAAAGCCGGCAGGACATGGACACGCAGCAGGAATTAATAAATAAATTTCTGGAAGAAGAATTGCCGCAGTTTGCAACATTACAGGGGACGACCGACATAACTAGCCACAAGATCATAATGCGGGATGAGGCGCCGATCAAGCAGCGCTATTTCCCAAAGAACCCGGCCATGATGGGCATAATCAACGCCCAGATCGACGAACTTCTCGAGCAAGGATGCATTGAGCCAGCCCGAAGCCCACATAGCGCTCCCATTGTATTGGTAAGAAAGAAAAATGGGAAATGGAGGCTATGCGTCGACTACAGGCAGCTGAACGCGAAGTCTGTACCAGATGCATACCCGCTGCCACGTATCCAGCATATTTTAGATAGATTGCGGAACGCGAAAGTCATCAGTACGCTGGACCTCAAGAACGGGTATTGGCAGGTACCAATGTCACCAGAGAGTAAGCAATACACCGCATTCACTGTGCCTGGACGGGGATTGTACCAGTGGTGTGTCATGCCGTTCGGCCTACACTCGGCCCCAGCAACGTTCCAACGTGCTCTGGACGGAGTCATCGGGCCCGAGATGGAGCCACACGCTTTCGCTTATCTGGACGACATAATCGTGACTGGAGCTTCATTGGAGGAACACATGGATAACTTAAGGGAGGTTTTCCGCCGACTGCGGGCAGCAAATTTGAAAATCAACACCGAAAAATGCGAATTTTTTAAGAAGGAGATTAGGTACTTGGGGCACATGGTCACGTCAGAAGGAATACACACCGACCCGGAGAAAATCTCAGCTATTCAAGAGCTGAAACCGCCAACTAATCTGCGGGAGCTGCGCCGATGCTTGGGGATAGCATCGTGGTACCGACGATTTGTTCCCGACTTCTCCAAAATAGTGCAGCCACTCACCTCCCTGTTAAAAAAAAGTCGGCGATGGAAATGGGAACCGGAACAACAGAATGCATTCGATCAACTGAAGCAACGACTCACGGAAGCCCCGGTATTAATTTGTCCAGATTTTACAGAAAGGTTTACACTACAAACAGATGCGAGCGACCAGGGGTTGGGAGCCGTGTTGACGCAGAACATCGAAGGCCAGGAAAGAGTGGTGGCATATGCAAGCAGACGACTGGCAGCGGCGGAAATAAACTATTCACCAACCGAGAAGGAGTGTCTCGCGATCGTCTGGGGCGTGCGAAAGATGAGGGAGTATTTAGAAGGCTACGAATTCACCATAGTCACGGACCATCTATCACTAAAATGGCTGAATTCCATTGAGAGTCCGTCGGGCAGGATCGCGCGGTGGGCGCTCGAACTCCAACAGTACAGGTATACCATAACTTATAGGAAAGGTGCCCTCAACGTGGTAGCAGACGCGCTGTCACGACAACCCCGGGATGTTCTCTTATCCGCAACAACAATGCCAGAGAAAAATCAAACGTGTGCCTGGTTGGAAAAGCGTAAGGCGGAAGTCATCAAGAACCCGGAGAAATTCGCAGATTACACGTTACAAGGGGAGCAATTGTACCGCCACATTCCCCGCCGAGTAGGGGATGAGGACTGCGCACCATGGAAGCTGTGTGTCGGCACCCATTTGCGGAAACGCGTCCTGGCCGAAAATCATGACGATCCGACAGCAGGACACCTAGGAATCAGGAAAACTATAGCACGACTAGCAAATCGGTACTACTGGCCGGGTATGTTCCGCGAGGTAGGAAAGTACATTCGGAGCTGCGAAAGCTGCCAGAAATACAAACCCGAACAACAAAAGCCGGCAGGGAAAATGCTGACCCAGATAGCAGAGGAGCCGTGGGCCATTCTGTGCGCGGATTTCGTGGGACCATTACCGCGGTCTACTCATGGAAATACTATGCTATGTGTATTTGTGGATAAATTTTCAAAATGGGTAGAAATCGTCCCCATGCGAAGGGCGACAACCGATACCTTGCGGAAGGCGTTCCGAGAAAGGATTTTGGCACGGTTCGGCGTACCAAAAGTCATGGTTACTGACAATGGCACGCAGTTCACCAGTAAGGCGTTCAAAGGGTTTTTGCGAGATCTTGGAGTGAGGCACCAGTTTACGGCACCCTACACACCCCAAGAAAACGCAACGGAACGCTCAAATCGAACCATAAAGACAATGGTGGCACAGCTGGCCAAAACTGACCAACGAAAATGGGATGAACTCCTCCCCGAGGTGATGCTGGCAATAAACACCGGAGTATCGGAGACTACAGGTTACAGCCCCGCATTTTTGATTCAAGGCCGAGAGCCAAGATTACCTAAATCACTATATGACGAGGCCACAGTAGGAACAGGACAAGCAGTGCAGACGCCGGTAGAACGAGGAGACAAGCTACGGGAAGTTTTCAGCTTAGTACATCGGAACCTGGAGAGGGCGGCACAGGATCAAGCTAGACATTATAACCTGAGACGGCGACAGTGGCAACCCCAGGTAGGGCAAATGGTGTTAGTAAAGCAGCACCACTTATCAAAAGCGATCGAGGGATTCGCGGCGAAACTGGCGCCCAAGTATGATGGGCCATACCAAGTAGTGGATTTCACGTCACCGGTAATAGTCAAAGTGAAAAGGCAGTGTGATGGACAAGTGCGCACGGCCCACATCGGCGAGCTGCGTGAGTTTAAAGAAAGGGGTAATGTGGTGGAGACAGAGGCAGCGACGCAGGTATAGTATAGGGAATGCGGGGTCGACAGTAGCGGCAGAGGAGAATACCTGCCATTTAAAAAAAAAAAAAAGAAAATATATATACATCAATTTGAAATTTTAAACCTTTCCATCAACGCAGCATGCCCAGTAGAAGTACTACAAACAGTCCAGCGAACTCTGGCCACACTCGCCCGGGGACAGCGAAGACGCTTTATGATCAGGCAGGGAGCCATGGAGTACCTGGTGCGCATCAATCGCGACCACCAAGTGATCAGCATTCATCGTCCGGTAAAGTAAGGGGGGGGTGTGACGACCCTAAAATATGGGTCCTCACATTCTCAAATATGAATACATGAAGCACTCTATTTTGATTTTTATTTATAATTTATTTTCCTTTATCTCTTTTTGGGTCCTCACAGTCTCAAATATGAATACACGAAGCACTCTATTTTTTTTATTTTTATTATCTTTAAGTTTTCCTTGATCTCTTTTGGCTATTTATGAATTAAAATCCTAGCATTTAAGAATATCAATGTAGCTAGAAAATAATGAAGAAAAAAATATGAAAGAACTAGCTAGTTAATCAATACCAAATAGTACTAAAACTAAATACATAAACTAAAAGGAAATGTACCATAAAATAAGTATGAATTTAATTTAGTATGTAGTTTGGGCGAACAGCGGAAAAGGGTAACCCCAGGCAAAACTTCAAACGATAGATTATTAAATTCAGCAACTCGCATAGACAACCTACCAGAAGAAAAGAGACGGCAACGAGTGGCGAGAATAGACCAACACAACGAACAACGCAACAAATCACCACGGCCAGCGACAGAAATCGATGCTACAGTTCACCAATGGTCATTGTTGAAAAAGAGGACTATTAAAATAGCGAACGACTCTGATTCGGTCTCATTTCTCGCGGATTCCGAATCAGGTAAGTCATAATTAGTAGATTGTTGTTAAAATATTTGCGCATTATTTTTCTTTGAAATTTCCCTCCGTTAAGTCCCACTCTTCGCGATCGTACGACCAAATCATATTTTTTTTTATTAATTTCACAGGAGCAGGGATGGCGGCATGGTATGGGTTTGTTTCACAATCTATCATGTCGCACTCTCAGACTTCTGTATGCCGCGAAATCGAATGAAAGAAACCGTAAGGAAAAAAGTACTAAAAAGAGAATTACTATTTTAATTTCACAGGAGCGGGGATGGCGGCATGGTATGGGTTTGTCTCACAATCTATCATGTCGCACTCTCAGACTTCTGTAGGCCACAAAACTCTCAACGAAAGTAGAACTTCGAAAAACTCAAAGAAATACAAAATCGCTAAATTTAACATCATTCCGGGATTTAAGAAATAAACTCCATCTCTCACAGGGGCGGAGGTGATGGCATGGTATGGGTTTGTTTCACAATCTATCATGTCATACCCTCCCGGTTCTGTTTTTCCAAAAAAATCTCAAATGAATTAACGCTAATCAAACGTTTTGTTACAGGAAAATTAATTAACCTATTGATATTTCTTTAATCATTATCTTTTCCTCTAATAATAAATATTCGTCATGCTTTTCAACACTGACCATTGAACATTTGCTTACAACAATTAACAAAAGTATTCATTAATCAAAAGCTCATTTCTCGCGGATTCCGAATCAGATTCCGAATCAGTTTCAGAAATACGAAGCAGAGGCACAGCAAAGGTCGTGAACACGAGCGAGCAAGTGAACCACCAGGACAAGCACGTCACATAGTCTTTCCAAGTTCCAATTATCAACCGGCACGGCGAGTGCCCCCATCAAGTCAAGTTCAAAGCATCATTCAGAGGCAGAGCGCAAGAAGCCGCCCTTCCTGAAACCTCAAGTTTTACGACGCATCGATTCTCCGAGAGAGCGGTTGAATTTCCCCGCCATCGGGTCTACGACGCCAAATTCCCCCACGGGTTCTATTTTTACACGTCACGTTGGACGTTCAAGCTCCTACGCGTTCATATCCGTTCACGCTCAGCTACGCCCACGAGTCACACCTTGCTACGCCTGCGTTCGTACTAGCCTCGTTCACGTATCACAGATTCAAGTCCTACTTTAACTCACGCACGTAACACGCTCGTATCACGCACGTATCGCGCACGTATCGCGCACGTAACACGGTCGTATCACGCACACCACGACTACACACTAGCACAACACAAACCAAAGTCTATCGCCCGTCATTACGCATCGTCTCCTGCACCAATACCAATCACACGCGATCCTGGTCTCCAATTAGCATCCGTCCATCGATATCTTCCGTCATCCGAGTCAACGAGGAGCTGCAACGCCTATCCACGACTACAACAACACCGCTGTTCGCCCAAAACCCTAAGAACCTGTAACTTTTACTTATATATATTGTTATTAAATAAAATTTCTGTTTGAATTTAACGAAATCTCTGCGAAATAATAAATTTTTCTGTGTACGAAGCCCTGGACATCCGACGAGTCCTTACCCCAGCATAAGCAACGTTACACAATCAACAACCAGACACTTTTAATATTCCAGCAGGAGTATATATCTGTTTACGTTTGATTCATTTAAAACAGCAACAGCGGAGCGCTAATACTCCAGCATACTTACTGTAGCATACAATGTAGCAATGTAGTTTGTTTATACTAAATAAAGGGAAACAAAACCCAATAAAAGACTTTTGATTTATTTAAACAATCAACGATCCAGACGCTTTCAATATTCTAACAGGAGTATGATTCTGTATACGTTTGATTCATTTAAAGCAACAGCAGCGGATCGCTTATACTCTAGCATACTTACTGTAGCATACAATGTAGCAATGTAGTTTGTTTATCTATATATATAAAAGAGACGTGTATGTTTGTCTCGAGTAGACGCGAAAACTACAGCACCGATTCTCACCAAAATTTATATATGTGTTCTAGGGGTCGTGAGTCGTGACATAGGATAGGTTTTGACACGCCCACTTTTACCGCCCACAAGTTAGAAAATACGAATTTCTCTCACATTTGTGAATCTTTAAAAGCAAATAAAATATGATCAACAATCAACTTGGTTGCCACCTAGGACTTAATTTTTCCCCACCCAAGCAGTGTTACCATATCTGCTGATATTCCCAGTACAACATTAAGGTCCGCACACATCAACGCGAAGTACCGCAGCCGCTGCGAAACTTACTCAAAAATGTTTCTTGCAAATGCGAAAATATATTTGTTTGAGGTGAGCAATTTCATAAAAACAAATAAAAATGTGAATCTATCTATATCTATATATATATATATAAAAGAGACGTGTATGTTTGTCACCAGTAGACGCGAAAACTACAGCACCGATTCTCACCAAAATTTATATATGTGTTCTAGGGGTCGTGAGTCGTGACATAGGATTGGTTTTGACACGCCCACTTTTACCGCCCACAAGTTAGAAAATACGTATTTCTCTCACATTTGTGAATCTTCTAAAGCAAATACCATATGATCAACAGTCAACTTGGTTGCCACCTAGGACTTAATTTTTCCCCACCCAAGCAGTGTTACCATATCTGCGGGGTTTTTTACCTTTCGGTTTCTTTCAAAGTATGAAATCGATTTGCTAAAGTATTTCACGTCGATGTACCGATCACAAATTTCAACAACTTCGTGTATTT
Source organism: Heteromyza rotundicornis (assembly GCA_951394025.1). Classification (NCBI taxonomy): domain Eukaryota; kingdom Metazoa; phylum Arthropoda; class Insecta; order Diptera; family Heleomyzidae; genus Heteromyza; species Heteromyza rotundicornis. The sequence continues at coordinate 4,008 of OX596013.1, read as the reverse complement.
TCAACATTAAATGCAGCAGGGAGTAATAATTAAGGTTATTTCCATTTGATTGCATGTAACTTTTCGACAATGGAAAAAACCTAAGGCAATGCCAAAATAACACGGCTTCTCCTTGAGTATTACATATTCGCAATTCCATAATTTGCCCCAATCTCCCAGTGCACATTTTACGCCCACTTTCACAGTACTTCATTTCCACTTAAATGCATTTGCCATTTACATTCCAAATAACTACGGAAAAATGTCTATTGTGAATGGAAATTAAATTATACCCAACTTAAAGCTCCCCACACAATGCCGCGAAATTTCCCCAAAAATTGCTCAAAAATTGCAAGGCGATATTCGGCTCGGACAAATTTTTTCGTGCTGAAAAATTTCACAAAAACAAAAACAAATGCATATCATTCTAGAGCGCACTATCGTATTTTCAAGAAAAAGTACCACGACACCAACGAAATTTTGCATTCATGTGTGGCGACCTTAAATGCGCACTGCGAAAGTCGCCCACTTTCACAGTAACCCTACACACAGTACTTCATTACAACTTAAAATACCCAAAATTCCGCCGCCGCGGTACTTTCTCGAAAATTCTTCCAGCAAAGATATTGGAATACAAAAATTTGTTTGCGGTGAAAAAATTCAAAGCTACAACTAAAAATGTGTATCATTTATAAATTTTCTTTAAAAAAACGCAGTATCGCATATTCAAGCAACATTTTTGTTCAAGTTCCGTACCGGCTGCGGAATTTCGCGTTGGCTTAAATGCAGGTTTGCCTTAATATTACGAGAAGACGTCCATTGCGAATGAAAATTAAATTAAACTTGACTTAAATGCATACACTGCAATTGGCCTTTTCGGCAAATAAGCACTGCAAAATTGTCCCAACAAGTTATAGAAATCACTTTCTTCCCACAAGAAAAATTTACAAAAACACAACAGAACGTCTCTCAATGTGGCAACACTCCTCACAGACGGGGCGCTCAACCAGTGCAGCTAACTTTAGGCAAATTTCCCTTCCTAAGGGAATTTTTGGTTTAATTTTGTCTAAAAGGGATAAATGTACTTATTTTTACTTAATTGGAAGGTGCACTTAGACCGTAGGAGCGAACACAACATTTGTCGCGAACTCCAATCGTAAACGAAATTCCGTTCGTGCAACCGTTTACACTGACTGAATATTCCCTCCCGCACCAGCATCGGAATCTACAGATTTGTTTGTTTTCAAGTGTTTACACTGCCGGGCCATTTTGTGCGAGCATTCGGCTACGTACCAAAGCTCAAAGATCGTAATCCAGTCGTTTGTACCGGCCGATTTAACGGCATGTGCTTCAAATACTTATACCAAATGTCATTTAATTTAATTTAAATAATCTTCCAAACATACTTTACTGCGCTACATACATACATACAATACGAATCATTCATTCATTCATCAAAACCTATTTCAATACCAATCGCTACATCAATTTTCCTCCCTATAAAATTGTACAAAATTAACTCCACAGTATAAAAACCAATTAAACATATATATTTAAAAATTGCTTTCATCCATTCATACATTACATTGCAGACAATGCAACAACAAAAAATTATTTAGGCCCAGCGAAGCGGACCGGGCCCAGCTAGTACTAAATAAATGGAAACAAAACCCAATAAAAGACTTTTGATTTATTTAAACAATAAACGATCCAGACGCTTTTAATATTCTAACAGGAGTATGATTCTGTTTACGTTTGATTCATTTAAAGCAACAGCAGTGGATCGCTTATACTCCAGCATACTTACTGTAGCATACAATGTAGCAATGTAGTTTGTTTATACTAAATAAAGGGAAACAAAACCCAATAAAACACTTTTGATTTATTTAAACAAGCAACGGTCCAGACGCTTTTCATATTCTACCAGGAGTATGCATTTGTTTACGAATTGATGCCTTTAAAGTTTAAAGCAGCAACAGCGGATCACTGTTTCAAAAAAGGCAAAAATATTTTCTCATGTGGCTTGAAATTCGACTAACAAAGCCAAACAAAACCCAATGAAAGACTTTTGATTTATTTAAACAAGAAACGATCCAGAGGCTTTTAATATTCTAACAGGAGTATGCATTTGTTTACGAATTGAGGCCTTTAAAGTTTAAAGCAACAACAGCGGATCGCTTTTCCAAAAAAGTCAAAAATATTTTCTCATGTGGCTTGAAATTGGCTACCTCCCAAACAAAAAAAATCCATAAAGGGAGTAACAGAAAAATAGTTTAACATACTCGATAGCTAAAAGAAACCGGCAGCATCAATAACAGCAACAACACCAGCATCAACAACACAATCTCAGAAGTAAATACATTTTTTTTTTATACCCCCACACTCACTGTGGCAGGGTATACTCACTTTGTCACAACGTTTGTAACGCCCATAAGGAGGCGTGTCCGGTATGGAAAAGTATATATATTCTTGATCAGTATCACCTCCTGAGTCGATTTCGCGATGTCCGTCTGTCTGTCCGTCTGTCCGTCTGTCCGTCTGTCCGTCCGCACGATAGCGGTCGCAGTTTTGGAGATATCGACTTGAAACTTTGGGTACATGTTTTTCTCGTGAATACTGAGATCAAGTTCGAGAATCAGCCAAATCGGACAAAAACTGGGCGTGGCTCCCATACACCGAAAAAAAAGGTAAACATTTTTTATTGTTGTATTCGATTGGAAATGTTTAGAAACGTATTTTTGACATGGTCCGAGGTTCCAAAGCCACATATATAAGGGTCTAAATGGGGTCTTGAGACCAATTTTTTTTTTGGTGGATTTAATTGGAAATTTTTAGAAATGGATTTTGGACATGGTCCGGGCTCCAAAACCACCTATAATTGGCTCAAAATAGGGTCTTGAGACCACATTTTTATATGTTCGAGGTACTTCTTCCTACTGTGTGGGGGTATTTCAACTTCGGTATAGCCGAAGATAGTCCACTCTCTAGTTTTAATACACATATATTAATTACTAGCTGTTACATACCCGGTGTTGCACGGGTTGATTAAATTTTTAAAATAAATATATATAGTAATTTGCGACAATTTCAATGGCGCTGTAGTTGATGGTTTATTCCCCCCGTGAAACTTGGTGCCAGTTGTAATCCCACCCGGTAGGAATCACCCAAAAAAAGTCCAAGGACGCACTTGGTGGCAGCTGTAATCCCACCCGGTATAATTCAGCCAAAAAAAGTCCAAGGACGCACTTGGTGGCAGTTGTAATCCAACCCGGCATGATCCACCCAAAAAATGTCCAAGGACGCAATTGGTGGCAGTTGGTTTCCCACCCGGTATAATTCAGCCAAAAAAAGTCCAAGGAAGCACTTGGTTCCAGGTTGTAATCCCACCCGGCATGAGCCACCCAAAAAATGTCCAAGGACGCACTTGGTGGCAGCTGTAATCCTACCCGGTATGATTCAGCCAAAAAAAGTCCAAGGACACAATTGGTGGCAGTTGTAATCCCACCCGGTATGATTCACCCAAAAAATGAGCAAGGGCGCAGTTGGTGGCATGGACCACTTAATATTCGATAGTTACTAAGTTACTTTTTAATAATATTTTTTGTTGTATGGGAGGTGCCACGCCCCGTTGTCCAAATCCAACCTCTTATGTCCTATTGCAAATTCCATTACTAACACAATTTTACCTTATAATTTCAATAAAATCAGTAAAGCCGTGGATTTGAGCTTTGGTACGTAGCCGAATGCTCGCACAAAATGGCCCGGCAGTGTAAACACTTGAAAACAAACAAATCTGTAGATTCCGATGCTGGTGCGGGAGGGAATATTCAGTCAGTGTAAACGGCGGCGGAATTTTGGGTATTTTAAGTTGTAATGAAGTACTGTGTGTAGGGTTACTGTGAAAGTGGGCGACTTTCGCAGTGCGCATTTAAGGTCGCCACACATGAATGCAAAATTTCGTTGGTGTCGTGGTACTTTTTCTTGAAAATACGATAGTGCGCTCTAGAATGATATGCATTTGTTTTTGTT